>CM035838.1:230125767-230135767 GCA_020510985.1 Pholidichthys leucotaenia | reverse complement strand
TGTTCAAGCTACTGCTGTATTGTAAACAGCCCTGCGATTGGATAGTTGCAAACGATTGGACCAATCAAATGGCTCATTGTATGCTTTGTCAAAAATTCATGGCTGCGTGTTCTCAGGGATATGATTTTCTGCTAATTCGCCGAATTCCGCTTTATTTTATCTTCCAGGAAGATAAAGTACGTTAAGTACGTTAGCGGCTTGTGGTCCACGAACGCAGTGAAGGTGCGCCCTTTCAGGCAGAACTGGAAGTGACGTATGGCCAGGTGGAGAGCCAGTGACACTCTGTTACTGGCGGCGTACAACGGCTGTATGAGCTGGGCTGCTCGGGGGAGGAAACGGTAATAAAAGTTAACCATCCCCAAAAACTCCCGCAGCGCCCTGACATTGATGTTGAGGAGAAAAAAATAGCAAAACAATTTAGTTACATTACTTTTATGATTCCAAACAGTTTGAAATTGACAGTGCACAGTGGACATTGACTCATAACTTTTGAATATTTCTAAGACTTGGCTACATCAGTGATTGTGCAAAATGAACTGCTCAAGACTCAATGGAGATTGAAACTGGTGATCTGAAATGAATGCTGAAATTATAAAAAGTAATGGTATGTTGGAATTTTATTTCTATTATGGAATAGATAAAATTAACTGATTTTGATTTGATCAAGTGTTAAAGCATGTGATGGATAATGCTTGTTGGAATATTTTAGGAATGCTATCTTCTTGGAACATAAGTCAATATTATACAGTAATAAGTGGCATTCAGCTGTTTGTTTTATGTCATTTAAGCACAGTTCTGGTACTTAAAAATCATAAAAACCCAGGAGCTTCGGGGGGCTTCGGCCCCCTTGCCCCCGCAACGGGGCTCTGCCCCGGACACCGCTGGGGGACTGTGTCCCCCAGACCCCCTGCTAAATTTTCAGATAATTTCCCCAACCCCAAATCACATCCCTGGTTCGTGTTGGAATTCTGAGCTTTCAGTATTGTTTTCAGCGGAATTATGAGATTTTTATCGAAGGATCAGGAGTCATCAGTGCTAGAAATAGACAAAGTGTCAAAAATAAGTTCCGATGGAATTGGCTTGAGAGAAAAGTGACGGTAAAGGTGAAAATTGGCTCAAAGTTCGACGAGGTAACAGAAACACTCAGACAGTTTCTAAAGAAACCAGAAAAGGAGATGAAGTTCAAAGTTCAGAGACTGACACAGCTTGCTGCCAAAAGAAAGAAAGTTTCACATTAGAAGTGACTTGGTGACGAGTGTAAATAGTGTAATAAACTCTTATAGAACTGTTAAATATGTTGGACTAAAGACAGTGAGACAACATTGAAGAAAAAGTAAGTTAACTTTTCATTAAATTTAATGATTTATCTAAGTCTAGTATTTCATTTTTTTAAATCATTTTTTTCAGTCTAAATTACTTCTGTTTTACTGAAAACCTCCCAGCTTCAGGGGGGCTGCGCCCCCCCGGCCCCCTATAAGTCAATTGACCAAATTAGATTTCAGCTGAAATCAGAATTTCCTGTTGCCATCCCTGATACAGTGGGGCAAAAAAGTATTTAGTCAGCCACCAATTGTGCAAGTTCTCCAACTTAAAAGATGAGAGAGGTCTCCAATTTTCATCATAGGTATACCTCAACTATGAGAGACAAAATGAGGAAAAAAAAATCCAGAAAATCACATTGAAGGATTTTTAATGAATTAATTGGTAAATTCCTCAGTAAAATAAGTATTTGGTCACCTACAAACAAGCAAGATTTCTGGCTCTCACAGACCTGTAACAACTTCTTTAAGAGGCTCCTCTGTCCTTCACTCGTTACCTGTATTAATGGCACCTGTTAGAACTCGTTATCAGTATAAAAGACACCTGTCCACAACCTCAAACAGTCAGACTCCAAACTCCACTATGGCCAAGACCAAAGAGCTGTCAAAGAACACCCGAAACAAAATTGTAGACCTGCACTAGGCTGGGAAGACTGAATCTGCAATAGGTAAGCAGCTTAGTGTGAAGAAATTAACTGTGGGAGCAATTATTAGAAAATGGAAGACATACAAGACCACTGATAATCTCCCTCGATCTGGGGCTCCACGCAAGATCTCACCCCGTGGGGTCAAAATTATCACGAGAATGGTGAGCAAAAATCCCAGAACCACATGGGGGGACCAAGTGAATGACATGCAGAGAGCTGGGACCAAAGCAACAAAGGCTACATCAGAAACACACTACGCCGCCAGGGACTCAAATCCTGCAGTGCCAGACGTGTACCCCTGCTTAAGCCAGTACGTGTCCAGGCCCGTCTGAAGTTTGCTAGAGAGCATTTGGATGATCCAGAAGAGGATTGGGAGAATGTCATATGGTCAGATGAAACCAAAATAGAACTTTTTGGTAAAAACTCAACTTGTTGTGTTTGGATGAGAAAGAACACCATATCTACTGTGAAGCATGGGGGTGGAAACATCATACTTTGGGGCTGTTTTTCTGCAATGGGACCAGGACGACTGATCCGTGTGAAGGAAAGAATGAATGGGGCCATGTATCGTGAGATTTTGAGTGAAAACCTCCTTCCACCAGCAAGGGCATTGAAGATGAAACGTGGCTGGGTCTTTCAGCATGACAATGATCCCAAACACATTGCCCGGGCAACGAAGGAGTGGCTTCGTAAGAAGCATTTCAAGGTCCTGGAGTGGCCTAGCCAGTCTCCAGATGTCAACCCCATAGAAAATCTTTGGAGGGAGTTGAAAGTCCGTGTTGCCCAGTGACAGCCCCAAAACATCACTGCTCTAGAGGAGATCTGCATGGAGGAATGGGCCAAAATACCAGCAACAGTGTGTGAAAACCTTGTGAAGACTTACAGAAAATGTTTGACCTCTGTCATTGCCAACAAAGGGTATATAACAAAGTATTGAGATGAACTTTTGTTATTGACCAAATACTTATTTTACCAAGGAATTTACCAATTAATTCATTAAAAATCCTTCAATGTGATTTTCTGGATTTTTTTTTTCTTATTTTGTCTCTCATAGTTGAGGTATACCTATGATAAAAATTGGAGACCTCTCTCATCTTTTAAGTGGGAGAACTCGCACAATTGGTGGCTGACTAAATACTTTTTTACCCCACTGTACACACACACACACACACACACACACACACACACACACACACACACACACACACACACACACTTATATATACAGTATATGTGTGTGTGTGTATGTGTATGTGTGTATATATATGTATGTATATGTGTGTGTGTATATGTGTGTATATATATATGTATGTGTGTATGACACAGAGCGAAATATTTGCTGAATCAACCCACACTATATACTTTGTATCATTCATTAATACTCCCATACATGACATATTGTACTGAAGTATGTGGAAATACATATAAAACAAACATATATCCAGTCTTTATGCTTCAGAAGAGAGCTATTAGAACAATAAACAAAGCTGCTTACAGGGAATCAACAAACCCACTTTTTCTTAAATTAAAAGCTCTCAGGTTGAAAGATCTGGTTGACTTTAAAACTGCAGTAATAATGTTTAAAGTGAAGAATCTATCACTGCCCGCAAATATCCAAAAGTTGTTCCAAATAAGGGAGAAATAATATTATTTCAGAGGAACATGTATATTTCAAAAACCTTCAGTGAGAACTACCACCAAGCAACACTGTGTTTCAGTGCAAGGAGTCAGACTGTGGAAAGCTTTTGGACCTGAATTAAAATCATGTACAACGCTTGGACAATTTAAACAAAAGCTAAAGGAAGAAATACTCCAAACATATATGCAAGATGACATGTAAAATCACAAAAGAATGATCATATTCAGTCTGTTTGGCTGTTGCTTAGTTTTTTGTCACGTTTTGTCTTAGCTTTGTTCTGAATTGTAATCGCTCTTGTTTTGTTTTCCTTTTGAATTCTTAGATGAACATGGGTGGGCAATATTGACATAATTCTCGGCCCAGGAAACATGCATGCAGGCTCAGGTAGATTTGATAGCTTTATTCAACCAGAAAGGTGTGTTTGGATGCGTGTATGTGATATGATAGTGGATTGTGGGTGGACGATGAGAACAGGAACAGAGCAGCACGCCGTGCAGCCAGGCAACCCTATGGGAGAAACACAGACAGGGGGTGAGCTGGGCAAAACCACACGGTAAAGTGATTCAGAGTTATGCTTACTTGCAGAGGGAATGGTGGCTGGCGTTGGCGAGGATTTCAGGCCTGGGAGACAGCGCCCTGCTGCACACATGACAAAGCGTGGAGATGCGGGAGGAGAAGATGGCGAAGGTGAGGGTATCCGCCGCCAGGGAATCCACCTGTGCACAGGGGAAGGCTGAGAAAACAGGTAAGAGATATGACAGCTTACATGAAGCAGCGATGAGTGGCAGGACTGGAGAGATGATCCTGCTGAGGGTTTGAGCGCGTTGTAGAACAGACGGCTCCAGACCGATGCTCAGGGAGAGGTGGAATAATTAGCTGCTCACTAACGAGGCGCAGGTGTGCACGCAGCTGAGGTGGATACCTGAGAGTGGCGAGTTGTGACAGTACTTCCCCCCCAACAGCGCCTCCTGGCGCTGGTTTATCCGGGTGCGCCCGGTGGAACTCCGTGATGAGGTCTTGGTCCAGCACAAAGGAAGAGCGCACCCAGGACCTCCACTCTGGGCCATACCCCTCCCAATCCACCAAGCACTGCAGCCCACGACCTCGGCGCCGGGAGTCCAGGATGGAAGCAACTCCCCACGCCGAGTGACTGTCGATCATCATGGGAGCGGGCGGCGCCTTAGGAGGAGGACAGAGTGGGTCAGAGATAACAGGCTTGACCTTGGACACACGAAAAGTGGGACACACACGGAGGGAGGGGGGGAGGGCCAAATGCAAAGCCACCAGGTTGACAATTTTGGAAATAGTAAAGGGCCCAAGAAACCGTGGAGCCAACTTCCTCTTCTCGGCCTTAAGATTGATATCTTGAGAAGATAACCAGACCCGCTGACCCACCTGGTAACTAGGAGCCGGCCTCCTGTGGCGATTGGCTGTGGTGCTCTTGTGCGCCGCCATTCATAAAAGCGCCTCTCGCGCCCTGGTCCACAAGTTCTGGCAGCGTTTCACATGCGCCTGAATAGAGGGGACAGCCAACTCACCCTCCTGCTCGGGAAACAAGGGGGGATTGTACCCCAACGACGCCCTGAAGGGGGACATACCGGTGGCCGATGACCGTGCTGTATTGTGGGCGTACTCTACCCAGGCCAAGTAAGAGTTCCAGGAGGAAGGGTTGGAAGAGGTCATGCAGCGCAGGGCAGCCTCCAGCTCCTGATTGGTGCGCTTGCACTGTCCGTTGGATTGGGGATGATGACCAGAGGAAAGACTCACCGTGGCCCCCAGGGCGTTACAGAAGCACCTCCACACTTGTGACACAAACTGAGGCCCTCGATCCGATACGACGTCCAAAGGGATCCCGTGCAGTCTGACCACATGTTGGACGAGGACATCGGCCGTCTCTCTTACCGAAGGGAGACCCCGAAGTGGCACAAAGTGGGCGGCCTTAGAGAACCGATCCACAATCGTCAAAACCGAGTCGTAGGTGTTAGAGACAGGGAGGCCAGTGACGGAGTCGAGGGTGATGTGCGACCAGGGCCTGCCCGGGACTGGCAGGGGCTGGAGTAGATCCGCAGGGGGAGAGTTCGGAGACTTGCCAGTGGAACACTGGGGGCAAGCCCGGACGTAATTGGCAACATCCTTTTGGAGACCCGGCCACCAGAAAGAGCGTTGAAGGAGGTCCACCAGTTGGGACACGCCAGGGTGACAGGCGAGCTTGGACGTGTGGGCCCAGTGAATTACCTCACCCCAAACAGCTGATGGAACAAAGAGTCTGCCATCCAGACCACCGCCAGGGTCCGGTTCCGCCTCCTGCGCCTTCCGGATCTTGTCCCTGATGGACCAGGAGACTGCCCCCACGACGCATGAGCTGGGAAGGATGGTGTGGTCCGACTCCTCCGGGGCATCAGGAGCGAACTGTCTTGACAAGGCGTCGGGCAACCAATTCTTTGAGCCTGGATGGTAGGTGATGGTAAATTGGAACCGAGCAAAGAACAGAGACCAGCATGCCTGGCGGGCATTCAGACGCCGTGCTGACCTCAAATACTTGAGGTTCTTGTGGTCCGTCCAAACCACAAAAGGCTGAGCTGCCCCCTCCAGCCAGTGACGCCACTCCTGCAGAGCGAGCTTGACAGCCAGAAGCTCCCTGTCGCCGACGTCATAGTTTCGCTCGGCTGCTGACAACCGTCGGGAGAAGAAGGCGCAGGGTCACTTGACTCCATCCACTGGTGAACGCTGGGAGAGCACCGCCCCCACCCCCGTGTCAGACGCGTCCACCTCCACCAGGCACTGCAGCGTGGGGTCAACCTGGGTTAGGACCCGGGAGGACGAGAACTCCGTCTTGAGGGTCTTGAATGCGGTTGCCGCCTCCTCGGACCACTGGAAAGGCACCTTGGAAGAAGTGAGGCGGGTCAGGGGAGTAAAAATGGCACCGAAGTTGGGGACAAAGCGACGGTAGAAATTGGCGAAGCCGATGAATTGCTGCACCTGCTTCCTGGAGGTAGGCGTGGGCCACTCGACCACCGCTTTAACCTTAGCGGGGTCGGGGAGAATCTGGTTGTGAGAGATGACAAATCCCAGGAAAGAGGTGGTCTTGGCATAGAACTCACATTTCTCCGCCTTGATGTAGAGCCTGTTCTCCAACAACCGCTGCAGGACCCGCCTCACGTGAGCCTGGTGCTCCTCCCGTGACCTGGAGAAGATGAGTATGTCATCCAGGTAAACGAAGACGAAGACCCCCAGGAAATCTCGTAGGACGTCATTGATGAGTCGCTGGAAGACAGCAGGAGCATTGGTGAGCCCAAACGGCATCACTAAGTACTCGAAGTGGCCGCTGGGTGTCCTAAAGGCCGTCTTCCACTCATCGCCCTCCCGGATCCGAACGAGGTGGTAGGCGCTGTGGAGATCTAACTTCGTGAACCAGGTCACCCCCTGGAGGGAGTGGAAGGCGGTGTCCATTAGAGGCAGGGTATAGCGGTCCTTCACTGTGATATCATTAAGGGCCCAGAAGTCGATGCACGGGCGAAGGGACCCATCTTTCTTGGAGACAAAGAAGAAGCCGGCACCGAGCGGGGATGAGGAGGGACGAATGATCCCACCACTGAGCGACTCCCTGATGTATGTATCCATTGCCTCGCGTTCAGGAGCTGAAAGGCTGTAAAGACGGCTGGATGGTAAGGGTGCCCTCGGGCAGAGGTTAATGGCGCAGTCATACAGCCGGTGAGGGGGGAGAGACATGGCTTTAGACTTGCTGAACGCCATCCCCAAGTCGTGAAACTCCTGGGGCACCAGGGTGAGGTCCGGCGGATCGGAGACCGGCACGGGCGGAGGAGAGGATGGGGCACAAGCCGCAGACTGGAGACAGGTACTCAGGCAGAAGGGGCTCCATGAAAGGACATTACCAGACCTCCAATCGAGGATGGGGTTGTGCAGGCGCAGCCATGGGTAACCCAGAATGACACGGTCCGAAGAGGAAGACAAGACATATAAGGTTAGGTCATCACGGTGGTTGCCAGAGATAATTATAGGCACCGGCTTGGTGCGATGCGTCACTACCCCCAGGGGAGAGTGAGAGAAGGTGACCAGATTAAGAGGGGCTGACAATGGCTGACAGGGTATACCCAAACGGGTTGCCAGGCTCTTGGAAATGAAGTTTTGCTCTGCCCCTGAGTCCACCAGTGCGTGAGTGAGGTGCCCGATGGAGTTATGGCAAAATCTGATGGGCAGAGTGCAGCTAGAGAGGGGATTTGACCGGTTAGAGTCCGCGAGGCCCCCTACAGTGACTCGCGGACCCCCCCGTTTGGCTTGACCGGGCACTGCTCAACGGTATGCTGGTGACCTCCGCAATACATGCAGAGACCCAGTTCCCGTCGGCGTTGTCTCTCCGCTAGAGGGAGCCTGGTGCGCCCGATTGACATAGCCTCTGGCTCATCGGCGGACTCCGGAGCGGGTAACGCCAGGGAGCGAGACTGAGGAGAGCGGGCAGAGGATCTGCGCGAGCGGCTGACAGACTTCCGCTCTGCGGCCCGCTCCCGCAGCCTGTTGCCCAAACTAATTGTTAGGGAGATTAGCTCGGACAGCCGCCCTGGGAGATCCCGACTGGCCAATTTGTCCCGCAGACCTGAATTGAGGCTACGGAGGAAAATGCTGCAGAGAGAAGCCTCTCCCCAGCCAACCTCCTCCGCTGCCACCCAGAAGTCAACAGCATGATCTGCCGCCGACCGGCTTCCCTGTTGAAGGCTAAGGAGCCGATCGGCGAGGACGCTGTCACGACGCGAGTGATCAAACACCTCAGAATCAGAATCAGAATCAGAAAAAGATTTATTGCCAAGTACATTAACAGATCACTGGTAACATACGAGAGAATTTGACTTGACACAGTAAATGAACCTGCATTTCCGTGCCGCGGCGCATCTGAAACGCGCCTGTCAGCAGGAGGGTACAGGTAGCAAGAGAAATAATACAATAGGAAGGAGCAAAAAAATCATTGATTCAGAATACTGGTTGCATGATCAATCAATATTATGATTACAAGGAAAAAAAAAGCCCTCAATGCACATCAGCGGACCAAGATTACACAGGACACAAGAGAGCAGTGTGTGGATCTTTATTTATCAGTTCGTGGATCAATATGAGTGCACTGTTGAAGCAAGTGTTGTATCAGAAGAACAACAAGGACACTTTGGCAGGAGATGTTTTGTCTGGCTACTCGCAATCGTCCTTGCGATTATCTGAGCAGCTGCTGTCCAAGGCCTTGTGCTCAATGTTTTGAAAAAACAGACTGCAGGCAGCCAGGAGGAATTTTTATAGGGAAATTGAGCCAAATAGAACTGATCACAGAGAAGGAGCTTTATTTTCTTCTGTAGATTCAGTACTTAATCCTTCATTGCGGGGCGTTGAGTCCGTCGTGGATAGACCTAAGCGTGACCATGATGTAATCCACCTTCCGAGACAGTTCTCCATTTGTCGCTATCAGGGTCTTCTCCAATTTTTCAATTTGATGGATGCACCTCGCCTGGCCAGCATTTTGATAGGTTGTATCCATCTTCAGCAATTTGCGGTACACCAGGACAATCCCAGTTCCAATCAGAATGATCCCGATCACCATTATTACGAAGACATACAAATCTTCAATATCTTCGATAGAGAGATTAGTTAGGCACAAGATCCTCCAATTACTTGTGTCCCGTAAATAGCCCGCTGGAGCCGTCCCTGCGGGGCAGACAGCTTCCCCCGGAGCACTTTTCCTTGTTGAAAAAATAGTGTCAATTGTGTTCAAAGCCCAGCTTATTAATTCCATAATTTCTTTCGACGGTCAGCAGTTAGACGCAGACAGACAACAGCAAGCTGGGATCCAGTAGTTGGGGGGAAGGAAAAAAAGTCAGAGCAAGAGAGAAGGAAAAAGGCATCTTCTCTCTTTGGAGGCGGAAGTGAGAAAGTCCTGCACGAACCGGTCATAGGAGAGGTTCGCGTAGCTGGGCTTTGACATGATGGCGTAAGCCCAAGCTAGCGCTCTCCCCCCCAGGAGATTAGCCATGTAGCCGATACGGCTGTGGTCTGAGGGGAAATCTCGGGAACGCGCAGGAACACCGACTCACACTGTAAGATAAACCCCCGTGCCCCACCGAGCTTCCCGTTGAAGCGAGCGGGGGTTGGTATCGGTGTGAGCCGGGTTGCCGCTCCTGAGCTAGGCTGGCCAGCCGTGGAAGCGGCCGAAGCCGAGCCGCCTTGAGGAGCCAGGGGGAACGCCTGCTGGGGGTCAAGACGGTCTAACCGGTGAGTTATTGTAGTCAACTGGTTGAAAATTATCTGTTGTTGATGAGCTATCATATCCACCTGAGCCTCGAGGGTGGAAAAACGGCGTGCGAGCCCGCTGTCCACTGGGCCGCTTGGCTGGAGCCGTA
>CM035838.1:226138267-226283267 GCA_020510985.1 Pholidichthys leucotaenia | reverse complement strand
GTTTCACTCTCGGAGCTCAATTGCCAGGATCATAAACACTCCACTCAGAAGAAGGTGCTCACTGTCATGGCTGTATTTAGCAATTCATCCAAGCCCTTTGGCCACTAACTACCTGCTAGAGTCCGTCTGGAGAAAGAGTGCCCCACACGGTGCTGATGGCGGCAGCACCCAATGCTATGGAAGCTTCCACAGTACCGGGTGCAAACATGCTGTTGGCAATAAAAATACACTTAACATTTAACAATTAATTTACTAATCAATAGGGGCACGTAAGTGAACAATGAGATTTAGCCACACACACAAAAAAAGTGAACACTGCGGTTGTTGTGGTTGCTCATTATCCTCCGTGGTAGGCTTGTCCACAGCGCGGTACTACATAATTGCGGTTATCGTGACAGCCCTAGTCACGGCTGTGAGAACGCTAGTATCCTCAGCTATTGGAACTTTGTCTGTGGGGATTTGAAAAACATCAGCTGGTGCACTCTATATAATCCTCCTCCTGATGTGTGCAGTCATTAAAATGTTGAAGCGCATTAACAATTTTGGGTGAAGGGTTTAAAGTCACTTTTTTGAGGCATCTACCTTTCATGCCTCTGCCCAGTTCACATTTGCAGGGGCACCTTGTACATTTTTCTTCACCATCTTCCATCTGTAAATCATCAAATCTCTTTCGGCCTTTTCCCTTCTGTCCTTGACCTCTTGTCTTAATTTCCTGCCCTGTCCTCTTTGCATCCTAGTCAGGTCTGGTGATATGAATACATCTTTCAGAGCTTGGGATGGTGCGTCCTTCAAAGTTTTGGCTTTTCTAATAATCTTATTTCTTTTCTTCTAATCAGCTAAAACTAGCTTCACTAATCTAGGTTGACCACTTTCTCCTCTTGATCTTCCAATTCTTGACAACTCGTGTACCGCCACTTCGCCAACACCCAGATACTTCCAGAAGCGACCAAGAAATTCATTTTCTGTTGCATCGTCCTTGCAGTTCCTAACAACAATATTACACTTTCTCCTTTCTCTTTCCACCACTTCTCTTATGGCTTCTTCGTCTCTTAAGATTGTACCACTTAGAACTCCAGCCTGGTTTGCTATAAACACCTCATCATTTGCGCTCCTGGTCAGTCTGGCAAGGGAGTCTTTAATTTCACTTACTTCTTTTTCAAGTCTCAATTGCCTGTCATGCATTCCTTTCATATCTTTGGCCATTTTTAATACCTAACCATCACAATTTTGACACTACCAGTGAAACTTATTATGATCATTTAGGAAAGTAAACTCTCCTTTGGTAATTCTAACACATCCTATGTGGTTCCAATTTTCACACAGCTCACACAGTATGGAATCCTGAGTGTTGTCTTTTATCACCTTCTTACATTCTGGACAAACAACCGTAATTGTGTTCTTCTGTTGACTAGAGGCCAGCTTCGATCTTGTTTTGATTTTCACACCACTTGAATTCGCCATATTTACAACGGTGAACTCAGCCGTGAAATCAGTTTTATCAATCAATGGCTAGGCTTTATCCTGTGTCAGAGACTAATCAACTACGAATCCCCACTGTTTGCTTCTCGCCACTAGACAGTAAGCCACAGCAGCTGTTTTTCTTACTTGTTAGCCAGTTAGTATAGCCCGTCCGCATAGCCTGTGAAGCTTATCTGTAGCCCCAAAGTCCGCCCGTTCCTCCCAGAGTGACAGTGACAGTAGATTATTGAATGATTATTGAATGAGCTGATTGACTACAATTTACAATTTGTTAAGCTAGCCATGCTACAGGTCCCAGTGTCTGTTTCATGCCAGGAAAAAATAACAAAATAGGCCTAAATGATGTGAGATACATCATGTATCATGTATTTGTATATTATTGACTGTGGATTAATGAACAAGTTTGGACCACAGATGTCTAGCAGGGTAACCAGAACTGACAGAGAAGAGCTCTAAAAACCACAGTTGGGCGGCTAGCTAGCTTAATGTCTAAGCTAGCTGCAATGTAACTATGCATGCTCCAAGCCTCAATGGGAAAGTTCCTGTTCTCCTCCAAGAAGAGGGTGTACAGACCTGCCTCCAGATCTGATACAGACCTGCCTCCTATGCAGGAGGCAGGTCTGTATCAGATCTGTTAAGTAATAACATGATAAGAGAACAGCCAATCAAAAAAAAAAAAGGCGTTTCAGACAGTTCTGTAATCCTAGATTCTATGGGAGAGGAGAACTCCTACGCAGGAGGACTTTGCCCTGTTTGACCTTGCAGGCCATATAAAGCCTCCAGAAGAGACTAGAATAAAGAGGAAACCCTAAATAGCAGAAAAAAATACTCTAAGTATCCTAGAAGTACAATTTTGAGACAAATTTACTCGAGTACATGTATTTGAGTAAATGTAACTCATTAGCATCCACCCCACCAGCAAACCATTTCATTTCTTACTGCAGAGTCTGCCATTCTGTAGAAGATTTACAACATAAAAATGAGGCGACAGTGAAATGAAGCAGTGATTTAAGAGACTGGTTCACAGTTGAGGCTAAATGTGAGGGTTCAAGTGTTGACGGGAGCCGAGCAGAGATGGAAATCTAAATTGCAGCCGAGCCCTAAGGCGGCGCAGACATATTTGATGCTTCAGCTCACAAAGTGATACCAAATCTCTGGTTACACTTTTGATAAATCAACATTTAGTCTGAGCACAGAGGAGGAGGCCAACGAAATGGAAGGCAAAAGGGTCTATCGAGAGCAGGGCCCAGAATGAGATGAGGGATATTTGGATCCTGAAGGAGGGTAATCTACCCAAAATCACCAGAGCATGCACCGCCTGCTTTGTATTCCAGTTCCAACATCTGAGGAATGAAAATGAGACGCAGTGGGTGAAGAACGTAGGAGGAACGCTGGGAAAAGAGAAGGAGACGGCAGTCATTTCTGCTGGAACAGGGATGGGCAACTTCTGCTGCCGAAGAGATATTTGGAGCAGTTTTTGGACAACAAAATCTGCGAGAAGCATGAACAAGATAAAAACAAGGGGAAAACACCGTAAAAACAGTGCCAGTACCAGGAAAAAAAAAAAAGGGGGTAAAAAAGATGGTAAGTACTAGAAAAAAAATCTGGGAAAAAAGGTAAGGACTGCTAAAGACAAAATAAATGCATAAAAACAGGGAAAACAGTAAGAAAGGGGTATGTACAGCGATGGAGGCTGTATTATAAATCAACTTTCAAATGATGTAATTACTTTATAACAGGGGAAAAAACAGGATAAAATCTGAGTAAACACCAGAAAAAACAGACTAAAAACAGGGCAAAAGAAATAAATTTTAAAAAAAAAAGAGTAAATGACCAAAAAAACCAGGGTTAAAAAAAAAACAGGGAAGAAGCAAGGTAAAACATATTTAATTGGTAAAAACAAGGGGAAATGGGGGAAAAAATATTTCTCTTTTTGTATATTTTCTGTTTTTAGCACAGTTTTTCCTTGTTTTGTCCAGCACTCACCCAGTTTCCTCATTTTTTCCCCAGTACTTACTCTGTATTTACCATGAAATTTGTAAGCTATAAAGTTCTACCCTACATAGTATCTGAAAGAACTCCTAAGCCACTAGTTCCATAAAAAGAGAATGTCTCCAAACTCCAACTCTCACACTTTCTTCAGGAGAAGGTGGGGCCGTTCTCTCCTCTCTCTCTCTGACATCTCATCCTTTACGACTCAGAGCCCTCTGTGAAGCCAACAGCTGCCAGAAACCGGCCCTAGCCCCGAGGTATCAGACATGTAAGCTAGATCATCCTCCGAAGCTGACTTACTCCTGAGTGATTTGGCTCAGGCCCGTTTAAGCATTCACCTGCGCTGCACATAAATGTTTAACAATAACCCACAAAAATGTGTCCACACAGCAAAGCACAAGGAGGAGGAGTGCAACGCGATCTGCTGTGTTTACTCTGCTGCCGTCCCGTGCAGCGAGGCAGCAGATGTAGCTGCCACTGACACTACACTACCGCGGCCCATTTACACGGAATATTAAAACTGTGTGTGCGTGTGTGTTTGTTGCTATTTCAGGTATGATAAGACGCCAGGTGACACTCATGTGGATGTAGGAAGTCTTTGTTCAGTGGCAAGCAAGTACCATGTGACTTTGGGGATGTGGACCAAGACTGTCAATGACCATTCTACTATCATTAGACATTCAAGTACTTAAAGAACCCCATGCTGCTTTTTCAGGTCCCCTTTTATTCTAGTGTGTCCTGTATGATTTTTTTGTGACATTATCCTGTCTGGAAGGCCAATCAGCCCAAAGTCCTCCTGCACAGGAGTTCTCCTCTCCCACAGGATATAGGACTACAGAGCTGTCTGAAATGCCTCGTTTGGATTGGCTCTTCTTATTACTTGACAGACCCCAGCCACCACGTCCATGTGGGTTCCACACTGGCCCAATCTGTATTTGCCAATGTGGATTTTACCTGTTTACCTTTTTTTTTTTTTTAACCTTATTTTCTCGTAAATTTGCCATTTTCCCATACATTTGATAAATTTTCTGAAAAATTTAAACTCTCATAAATTTCCCACTTTTTTTACTGTAGTCCTGCAACTTTTTCTCATGGTACTTTTTTCCTTGTAAATTAGCTATTTTCTTATAAATTTGTGACATTTTTCTTGTAAATTTGCAACATTCTAAAAATTTTTCAACTTCAGCATAAACTTGAAATTTTTCATAAATTTGTGACTTTTCTCGTGAATTTGTAACTTTTCATGTAAATTTTCAATTTACTCGTGTATTTTCTACTTGTTTTGTTAATTTGCATTTTTTTCAAAATTTTCCTCATAAATTTGACTTTTTTTCTTTTAAATTTGCTACATTTTTCCTCACAGTTTGTAACCTTTTCAAGTAATTTTACTTTTTTTGTTGTAAATTTGCAACTTTTTTCTACTACATTTTTTTCTCATAAATTTGTGATATTTTTTCCTCATAATTTTGTGCTGATGGCACAAGTGTTACTGAAACCTGCTCATCCGCATTAAACCCATGTGGGGCCCAGATGGGTTTAAAGAGGGTAAGCAGATGACCCGCTCACCTGGACCACAGGTAAAGTTCATGTGGGCAAACACAGATGGGGCCAACATGGAACTCGTGGACAAGCCCACATGGGACCCATAAGACAGTGGGGTCCACATGGGCATGCTGGCGGGGACCTGATATAAATCCTATTGATCAGGCAGACTTAAGTTTGTTCATGTCCATGAAGAAACATCTTTACTCACAGAACTCGCTCAAAGAGTCCCACAGGGCTCTGTGTTAGGTTCAACACTCTTCATAATATATATATACAGTATATATACACAGTGGTGTGAAAAAGTGTTTGCCCCCTTCCTGATTTCTCATGTTTTTGTATGTTTGTCACACTTAAATGTTTCAGATCAAACAAATTTAAATATTACACAAAGATAACAAGTAAACACAAAATGCAGTTTTTAAATGAATGTTTAAGGGAAAAAAATCCAAACCTGCATGGCCCTGTGTGAAAAAGTGACTGCGCTCCCTGTTGAAACATAAATTAACTGTGGTTTATCACATCTTTGGAAAGCTGAGTTCAGTTTCTCTAGCCACATCCAGGCCTGATTGCTGCCACACCTGTTCTCAATCAAGAAATCGCTTAAATAGGGCCTGCCTGACAAAGTGAAGGAGACCAAAAGAAATTCAAAAGCTAGACTTCAAGCTGCGACCTAAAGAAATTCAGGAATAAATGAGAAACAAAGTAACTGAGGTCTATCAGTCTGGAAAAGGTTATAAAGCCATTTCTAAAGCTTTGGGACTCCAGCGAACCACAGTGAGAGCCATTATCCACAAATGGCAAAAACATGGAATAGTGGTGAACCTTCCCAGGAGGTGCCGGCCGACCAAAATTACCCCAAGAGCGCAGCGACAACTCATCCAAGAGGTCACAGAAGACCCCACAACAACATCCAAAGAAGTGCAGGTCTCACTTGTCTCAGTTAAGGTCAGTGTTCATGACTCCACCATAAGAAAAAAAAAATGGCCTGTATAGCAGAGTTCCAAGACGAAAACCTCTGCTGAGCAAAAAGAACACAAAGACTCGTCTCAGCTTTGCCAGAAATCATCTTGATGATCCACAAGATTTTTGGGAAAATACTCTGTGGACTGACAAGATAAAAGTTGAACTTTTTGGAAGGTGTGTGTCCCATGATGGCCGGCGTAAAAGTAACAGCATTTCAGAAAAGGAACATCATACCAACAGTAAAATATGGTGGTGGTAGTGTGATGGTCTGGGGCTGTTTTGCTGCTTCAGGACCTGGAAGACTTCTGTGATAAATGGAACCATGAATTCTGCGGTCTACTAAAAAATCCTGAAGGAGAATGTCTGGCCATCTGTTCATGACCTCAAGCTGAAGCGCACTTGGGTTCTGCAGCAGGAAAATGATCCAAAACACATCAGTGAGTCCACCTCTGAATGGCTTCAGAAAAACAAAATGAAGACTTTGGAGTGGCCTAGTCAAAGTCCTGACCTGAATCTGACTGAGATGCTGTGGCATGACCTTAAAAAGGTGGTTCATGCTTGAAAACCTTCCAATGTGGCTGAATTACAACAATTCTGCAAAGATGATTTGGCCAAAATTCCTCCACAGCACTGTAAAGGACTCATTGCCAGTGATCGCAAATGCTTGATTTCAGTTGTTGCTGCCAAGGGTGGCCCAACCAGTTATTAGGTTTAGGGGGCAATCACTTTTTCCACACAGGACCATGTAGGTTTGGATTTTTTTTACCCTTAATAATAAACATCTTCATTTAAAAACTGCATTCTGTGTTTACTTGTGTTATCTTTGTGTAATATTTAAATTTGTTTGATGATCTGAAACATTTAAGTGTGACAAACAAAAAAAAAGAGAAATCAGGAAGGGGGCAAATACTTTTTCACACCACTGTTCATATTTGCTCCCCTTAGGTCAGGGGTCTGCAATCTGTGGCTCTGGAGACATATGTGGCTCTTTTGCCCACAGCCAGTGGCTTCTTAAGGCCTTGACAAAAATCCAAAACTTTCAGTGAACAGAGGGCACAGACTTGCGAGGGAAAAATATATAAATTTACTAGAAAAATAACAAATTTATGAGAAAAGCTGAATATGTTGGCACAAAATGTTCACAAATTTATGGGAAAAAAGGTTGCAGTTTTATGACAGAAAGGCCACAACAAATTTGCAAGTAATAGAACATTTCTGGGGGGGGGGGGGGGCGGGGGGGGAAAAAAAATAAAAATCAACAAATGTACTGGAAAAGTTTCCATTTTTTTTAAGAATAATGTTACAAATTTAGGTGAAATGTCCTATAAATTTACCTGAAAAAGGTAACAAGTTTACAAGGGAGAATGGGACAATTTTTATGCCAAAAACACTTTAATTTTGTTTTAAATTTAAGAAAAAAAACAAACTTACTAGAAACAATGCATTTTAATGAGAAAAAAAAATCACAAATTTATGTGGAAAGAGACTGCAATTTTCCCTGAAAAGGTAACAAATTTTCAAAGAAAAATATGACATATTGGAAAAGTAGAAAATTTGTGCCAAAAAGCTCAAACTTTGAATGATAGTGCTAGACTGACGAAACTGAAGTTATTGTAATTATAACAAAAAACCTCAGAAACTCTTTTTCTAACAGTTTAATTTTTGACCCAAGTTGATTTTTTTTTTAAATATCTTTGCTAGAAGGGGGGCAGGTCTTTGTTTTTTTTCCCTCCATTTAAAGGGTTTGAACTCTTCCCAATTACAAAAATAGGGGCCCTCAAACCCAGCCCCCCCACCCCCCCAAAAAAAGCTACAAACAGCCCTGCTAACAACACTTTTATAACACTTCTGAGCATTATACAGCAGAGAAAATAAGTATTGAACATGTCAACATTTTTCTCGTTAAATATATTTCTGATGGAACCATTGACCTTGGATTTTCACCAGATATCAGCATACATATAAAGTAATCAAGAAAACTGTGTTCACAAAACAAGCTATATTTAATAAAGTGGAATGACACAGGGAATAAGTATTGACCACACTTGGTGAAATTCATCTAATATTTAGTAGAAAAGCCTTTGTTGGTAATAACCGCTTCCAGACGCCTCCTGTATGGAGAAACTAGGTGCAGGTATTGCTCAGGAGTGATTTTAGCCCATTCTTCCACAAGAACTGTCAAATTTTGAAGGTTCCGTGGGTGTCTTCTATGAACTCTGATCATCAGTTCATTCCATAGATTTTCAATTGGATTCAGGTCAGGTGACTGACTGGGCCATTCTAGCAGCTTTATTTTCCTTCTCTGGAACCAGTTGAGAGTTTCCTTGACTGTGTGTATGGGATCATTGTCTTGCTGAAATGTCCTCGCTTGTTTCATCTTCAGCATCTTGGCAGATGGCAACAGGTTCTTATCAAGGATGTCTCTGTACATTTGTCCATTCCTCTTTCCGTCAATTATATGAAGTCTGCCTGTACCATGTGCTGAGAAACACCCCCACACCATGATGGGATGTGTAGTACCATTTCTCCTCTAAACATGCTGTGTGTTGTGGCATCCAAAATTTCAATTTTGGTCTCATCTGACCAGACTATATTCTCCCAGTATTTTACTGGCTTGCCCAAATGCTGTGCAGTAAATGGTAAATGGCGTTCACTTATATAGCGCTTTTTTCCTCATCTCTAGATGACCAAAGCACTTTACAGATCCTGTGATCCACCCATTTACACACTGATGGTGGCATAGCTTCCATACACCGGTGCTGGCCTGACCCACCAGGAGCAACTGGTGGGTTCAGTGTCTTGTTCAACGACACTTTGACATGCAGACAGAGCGGAAATCAAACCCCTGACCCTCCGATCATTAGTCGGCCACACTATACCTGTGCCACAGCCGCTCCACAGTAGGGGTGGGAATCGCTTGGGACCTCGCGATTCGATTCAGACAGCGATACTTGGGTCAGGTTTTGATCCTATCACGATTCAACGATAATCACGATATCGTGATAATTGAGTATTGCGATCCCATATATTTCAATTTATTTTCACCTTATTAAACCTCAAATCATGTCCCAAAGTAAAATTGTTGACATCTCTTTCATATAATAAAGTATTCTCAGGTCTTTATTTTCCGGGGAGACATGTCTTTGCACACAGGAGGGTTGGTGGACAGTGCTGTTTGGAATAAACTCCCACTCCAGATACACTTAGCTGACTCTGTGGACTCTTAAAAAGCAGCTGAAAACTTTTTTTTGTTTAACGAGGATTTCTGTTGAGTTTCAACTGCTGTTTAATGGTAAGTCTGATATTTTTAAATTATTTTAATCTTGTGTTTTAACTTGTTTTTATATTTTTTAAATAAGTTAATTAAAAATAATTTTTATGTCAACTTCCATGCCATTTTATTGTACAGTGCTTTGTGACTATACGTCTGTGAAAAGCACTTCATAAATAAACTTTACTTACTTGGCGATTAGAGAAAAAGCTCCATGCCGGTGTCTCTTTAGCTTAGCCGTTGATAATGCTGCTCTGAGATGTGTGTGGCCCCTCGTGTTCCAACTGTTTTTTTTCGTGCAGCACTTCTTGTGGGTTGTGTTATGTCAAGGTCTTTCCTTCCATCTTTGTTATAAAACCCAAAAAAGGCCCGACATTTCAGCTAACCGCTTCCTAACTTTTAAAGTTGGCTGCACATCTCAAAGACACGATATGACTTCACGTGACTGGGTGTTTGCTTTACGCCATCTAGTGGACTGAAAATGCCATTGATTAACTGATAACCCAAAAGTATGTGTGCACACTTTTTTAAAATAAAAGATTGAGCCGTGTGTTTATGGATCAATGCATTGTTGCCAGTGCCAAGTATCGTGATCCATCACTGAATCAATCTTTTTTCCCCCCACCCCTACTGTGCAGCAAGGGGTTTTCCTTGAAACTGCAGTACCTGCTAACTCCAGGTCTTTCTGGAGCTCTCCACAAGTGGTCTTTGGCTCTTGGATAACTCTTCTGATAATTCTTTTGATTCTTCTGTCAGAAATCTTGGGAAGAGCTCCTGGTTGCGGCCGGTTTATGGAAAAATTATGTTCTTTCCACTTGCGAATCAGTGCTCACTGGAACGTTCAGCAGTTTAGAAATGTGCCTGTAACCAATGCCATCATTATGTTTTGCAATATTAAGGTTGCAAAGGTCTTGAAAGAGCTCTTTGCTTCTACCCATCATTTCTTTGTGGTGTGACAATCTGATATTCACGGACCTTTTTAAAGGCTATCAGTCAGGACTTAGCCAGCTGAAATTAATTTACACTGATGGGGATGGGATGGTTTCCTAAATTCTGATGGATTTCAGCTGGTTTCTTGGCTTTCTATGCCTTTTTTCACCTCTTTTTCTTCATGTGCTGAATACTTATTCTCTGTGTCATTCCACTTTATTAAATATAACTTGTTTTGTGAACACAGTTGCCTTGATTTCTTTGTATGTATGGATTACTTGGGTTGTTACTGATGTCTGGTGAAAATCTCAGGTCAGTGACCCCGGTTACATGGTCACAACAAACCAATTACTGGCAATAAACTGATAATGCCAATAATTAGTTCTCGTGTTTACATGCACTGAATAAACAGATTATCGGAGGGTAAATCACTTAAGTGAATGACCCCAGTTACATGGCCTTTATCGGATTATTCTGTTTACATGTCCACATGAAAAATCAGATAACTGCAGAAATCCAATCATAACCGGTTTATTAGAGTACATGTAAATATGATCAATAGCGTCATCAGAAATATGTTTAATGAGAAAAATGCTGACGTGCTCAATACTTATTTTCTCTGCTGTATTAAACAGCATCTGTTTCCTGCTGCAGTGACAGTGGGCTCAGTGTACTGTAGATCAGTGTGTGAAAAGCTGGGAAATAATGAGCTAAATATTCAAATTTGGTTGGGAAAAGGAAGCTGTTTTTATTTCAAAACTCTTTTTCCCTGTTTTTTTTCTGCATTCGTTAACAGTGACATTTTGTCCTTTTCTGATCGCAATAAAACTTGCAGTAAATGGCTAATGGTCAAATCTTGTGCCAAATAAGAAGAGGAAGACATAGCTGTTGTGTGAAGTGTCCTCTTTCTTTATCCAGTCAGTCCATGGCATTTAGCTTTCTCATAATAGACAGCTGAACACACTGATGGGATTTTTCATTATGGTGGGGACATCTTACTCTCAACTTTTGCTGGAAAGAAATGTCAATGCGTAAAATGTGTTTTCAAAGGAAGTTTTTAAAGAGCAAGGGTGTATATGCAGATTTCATTTTAACTTAAACCTGCACAGGCTGATATCTGCCCAACCCAGAAAAAATCTCAAAATCGTTCAGACACAAATCACCAAACGCAATCAGTTCTTTTAAAGAGGACTTGCTGAAGCAAGACTGGACAGAAGTCTATGTATCAGATGTAAATGAAGCCTATGACACATTTACAAACATTGTAACCACTCTTTATGAAAAAAACTGCCCATTAGTTAAAAAAAAGCTTAAACACAAATTTACTGACAAACCATGGCTAACCAAAGGACTACAAAAGGCGTGTAAAAAGAAAAATTTATTATATAAAGCTTTCATAAAGAAAAGGACAAAAGAAGCAGAGCAGCGGTATAAAACATACAAAAATAAGTTAACATATATAATAAGATGTAGTAAAAGAGACTATTACAGTAAAGAACTGGAAAAAAACAAAGACAATATTAAAAATACATGGACAATAATCAACAGTATCCTTGGAAATAAAAGCAGAAATACCAGCTACCCAACTAACACTCCAAAAAATAATAAATCGACTCCGAATGTGAATATAGCTTCACCTGCAGATGAATTTAATAATTCTTTTGTTAACATTGGACCTAAACTGGCCCGAGAAATACCCACTACGGTGCCAACAGGTGATTCAATATGCAATAACACTGCTGTAAAAGACACCATCTTCATAAAGAACACAGACGAAAGAGAGGTCATTGAAATTGTTAAATCGTTCAAAAGTAAAACATCTACTGACTGCGATGGTATTGATATGCTACTAGTCAAAACTGTTATCGAATGCATAGTGAAACCACTGACGTATATCTGTAACCTGTCTCTCCAATCAGGTATATTTCCCAATGCAATGAAAATAGCTAAAGTAATTCCGATTTACAAGACAGGCGACAGAGGGGAACTCTCCAACTACAGACCAATTTCACTATTACCGCAATTTTCCAAGATACTTGAAAAAATATTCTATGAGAGAATTGACAACTTCATACTGAAGAATGATTTATTGTGTGAGCAGCAATATGGGTTCAGACACAAAAGGACAACAGCATATGCCTTAATGGAATTTACAGAAAAAATATCAACAGCCATTGAAAATAAAGAGTATTCAGTTGGAGTATTCCTGGATCTTAAAAAAGCATTTGATACAGTAGATCACAATCTATTATTAAAGAAACTACAAAATTGTGGTATCAGAGGGGTAGCACTGTCCTGGTTAAGAAGTTACTTAAAGAATAGATATCAGTTTGTATGTGTTAACAACAAAAACTCAGAGCTACTGAAGGTCACCTGTGGAGTCCCACAGGGTTCAGTTTTGGGACCATTATTATTCAATATGTATATAAATGATATATGTAAAGTTTCAGAAAAAATGGACTTAATATTGTTTGCTGATGACACTAACCTGCTATGCAGTGGAAACAACTTGGAACAACTTCTGGATACACTCGGAAAGGAATTAGGAAAGCTGAAACTGTGGTTTGATTCAAACAAATTAACGCTCAATTTAAGCAAGACAAAATTTATAGTCTTTAACAACCATCACAACTACCCAGTACCCAAACTCAGTGTAAATGGTGTAGAGATTGAAAGGGTATCCGAAACTAAATTCCTTGGAGTAATAATTGATAACAAACTGTGTTGGAAGCCACATATTAATTATATAAAAGGTAAAGTATCCAAATCAATTGCAATATTACACAGAGTGAAAAATTTGCTGAATCAACCCACACTATACACCTTGTATCATTCATTAATACTCCCATACATGACATATTGTAATGAAGTATGGGGAAATACATATAAAACAAACATATATCCACTCTTTATGCTTCAAAAGAGAGCTATTAGAATAATCAACAAAGCAGCTTACAGGGAACCAACAAACCCACTTTTTCTTAAACAAAAAACTCTCAAGTTGAAAGATCTGATCAACTTTAAAACCGCAATAATAATGTTCAAAGTGAAGAATCTATCACTGCCCGCAAATATCCAAAAGTTGTTCCAAGCAAGGGAGAAACGATATCACTTCAGAGGAACATGTATATTTCAAAAGCCTACAGTGAGAACAACCACCAAGCAACACTGTATTTCAGTGCAAGGTGTCAGATTATGGAACGATTTTGGACCTGAATTAAAATCATGTACAAAGCTTGGACAATTTAAACAAAAACTAAAGGAAGAAATACTCCAAACATATTTACAAGACGACATGTAAACTCACATAAGGATTGACATTTCCAGCCTGTGTTGTGTTATAGCTTAGTTTTTCTTTTTTCTCTGTGACACTATGTCTTAGATTTGTTTTTGAATAGTAACCGCTTAACTTAGACTAGCTCAGTTTTCTTTTTCTCTCAGTCATATTTTGTCTTAGCCTTGTTTTAAATTGTAATCGCTCTTGTCTTGTTTTCTCTTTTTTCTCCTTTGAATTCTTGGATGGAATATGGGTGGGCAATATAAGCTGCGGCTTCAGCCATCACCCATTTCGGATAACTCACGTGGAATTGTATAGTAGAAGGAGTCTTTGTCTAATTTGACCTTGTTGTTATATTATACAGTTTCTTTTAACCTGTAATGTACTATCCGAAATAAATTCATTCATTCATTCATTCATTCATTCATTCATATAATAGTTTTGAATGAAACCTGTGATACTTTAAGCTTATCTTACAGCTGCATTCAGCACTCAGATTGAGTATTTATAAATGTTAGGGAAGGGGGTGGGGGGGTTCAAATTTATGAAAGGGAGACAAGTTAGCATGTTCCATAAATACAGTGACTGGGGGGGGGGGCGCAGTTGCAAATTTAAAGAGTCCCTATTCTTCTATTTTTCCACATGTTAATACTGTCAGGTTCTGGGCATAGTCTGAGGACTATGCTCATGTTTTGAGCTTGTTTTTGTGATGCTCTGTGATTATCATTATTAGTATCCTGGTTTGTTTTGTATTATTAATCCCCGCCTTGTCTGTTGTCCTGCATGTTCATTGTCATCATGTCTCATGTGTATCCTCTGTTCTTGTTTGCTCTTTTGTCCCAGTCCCTCATGTCTCCTGTACCTGTAGCCACTTCCCTGCTGTTTCCGGTTGCCCTCAATCGTTCCCACCTGTTCCCTGTTCGTTGATTACCTGCTGTCCATTTATGCCAGTGTGAGTCTTTGTCTTGTGTGGTGTCCTTGTCATTTGTTTTGGCGTTTCAAACACGCTCCTTGCCTTGTCCTGCCTAGATATCCTAGCCTGTTAGTTTTGCCCTGCCTAGCCTAGCCTTGTCGAATTTTGCTTTTGTTTCAGCCCACAAGCTGCATTATTTTCTGTCCTTGTTTATTTTCACCACAATAAATGGTATATGAAATTCGCTTTGCATTTGGGTCCTCTTCTTCACCCTGCAGGGGCCATCCTGATAGGACACCGCCAGTCCAGGACCCAGCGGGCAAAAAGAAGGAGGAGGAGACAGAGAGAGGCCCATCACAGAGGTGTTTCAGGATCTAATCACTGCTGCCCGCAGTGCACGCTCCCCGAAGGAGGAGGGGGGCCGTGGCAAGCATTCTGGAAGCTCGCCTGAGCCTGTGCTCCATTCGCTGGCTGCAGGGGCTTCCCCTCCCTCCTCTGCCTTCACCACTGGCCTCCTCCTCATCTGAGTTGGGAAAGATCCACCACTGACAGAACAGTTTCTGGGATTTCAGCTGGCGCTAGGCAGGCCCAAGTGGAAGGAAGGCTCTGAGAGACACTGTTCCACCCCAGATAGCCCCAGCTGTCCCTGAGGTGCACATAATAGTTCCAGTTTTCTCTGTGGTGCACACATCAGCTCCCGCTCCACCATGTTCATCCAAGCAGTCTGCTCCACCATGTTGGACCGAGCAATCTGCTCCACCTGGGTTGTCCGAGCAGTCCGCTCCACCTTCACTTCCTGAGGCCATCGCTCCTGCAGCTCTTCCTGAGGTGGGCACCCCAGAAGCAGTGGACCAGGAGCTAAGGCAAGTTCTTTGTTTATATTTATAACATCGGTGTTAGAAAAGACTTGCCTTGCTCCTGGTGAGTTTGGTGTCACCTCACTAACTCCCTACCTTCCTCCCTCGTCCGAGGTGGCTGCAGTGGAGATGGCTCGCCAGGCGTCTGGGCCGGATGCTCCTGCACCTCAGCAGCCATCTCTGGTGGTCAGCACTCCCCAGCCACCATTTGTTCCAGAGGTCAGTGCACTCCAACCATCGGCTCCTGGGGCCAGCGCGCCTCCACCGTCGTCTGCTCCTGGGGCCGCTGCACCTCCACCGTCATCTGCTCCCGGGGCCGCTGCACCTCCACCGTCGTCTGCTCCCGGGGCCGCTGCACCTCCACCGTCGTCTGCTCCCGGGGCCGCTGCACCTCCACCGTCGTCTGCTCCCGGGGCCGCTGCGCCTTCACTGTCTGTTCCTGAGGCCGGTGCGCCCCCACCATTCGCTCCTGTGACCAGTGTGCCTCCACCCCCTGTTCCTGAGGCCGGGGCGCCTCAATCTTCGGACCCAGAGGTTGGTGCATTGCCGTCTTCTGCTTCTGAGGTTGATGTGCCTTCGCCATCTATTGCTGAGGTCGGTGCACCACCATGGTCCACACCTGAGGCCAATGCACCTCCATCGATCGTTCTAGAGACCAGCGCACCTCGGCCACCTGTTACTGAGGTTAGTGTGCCCCTGTTTGCCCCCGAGTTAAGCACGCTGTTAGTCACCTGTATCGTAGTTGGGAGCTTTCCCACTGCTGTTCCCCGAGCTCCTGCTCAGTGTTGCTGTCTAGTCTGGGAGTCCGCGGATGCTGGCCGGCCCGTCGACTCCCCTTGTCCTCTGGCCTGGGGGCCCGCGCACCTTGGTGAGCTTCCTGACCCATCTTGTCTTACGACCTGTCAATCTATGGACATCGGTCGGACAACCGATCCACCCTGCACTACGATCCAGTGGCCAATGGACTGGTGTACACCCCCAATCCATCCTGTACTCCAGTCTGGGAGCCCATGTTCTTGTGTCGGCCCCCTGGCACGCCTTGTTCTCCATTCTGGTGGGCCTGTGAACTTGGGAGGCCCCCTGAACTGCCTGATTTTTGGTTTTGGGCCTTGGACTCTATTTTGTCCCCATGAACTGTTTTTTTTTTTGGTTTGTTTGAACTTTGTGGAGGAAAAAGAATTTGTAAGGAGAAAGTTCATTAGAAAAGTGAATTTAAAAGAAAAAGCTGAAAATGTATGCCAAAACTTCTTACAAAAACAAATTTGCAAGACATCAAAAAATTTCTGGGACAAAACACAAATTTACTGGAAAAGTTGTTTTTTTTTAATAATTATGTTAAGAATTTATGTGAAAACTATTGCTAATATACAAATCATCTTTTTGTAGAATTGTTGTAATTTAGCCACATTGGAGGGTTTTCGAGCATGAACCGCCTTTTTAAGGTCATGCCACAGCATCTTAATCAGATTCAGGTCAGGATTTTGACTAGGCCACTCCGAAGTCTTCATTTTGTTTTTCTTAAGCCATTCAGAGGTGGACTTGCTGATGTGTTTTGGATCATTTTCCTGTTGCAGAACCCAAGTGCGCTTCAGCTTGAGGTCACGAACAGATGGCCGAACATTCTCCTTCAGGATTTTTTAGTAGACAGCAGAATTCATGATTCCATTTACCACAGCAAGTCTTCCAGGTCCTGAAGCAGCAAAACAGCCCCAGACCATCACACTGCCACCACCATATTTTACTGTTGGTATGATGCTCCTTTTCTGAAATGCTGTGTTACTTTTATGCCGGGTGTAATGGGACACACAATTGCCAAAAAGTTCAACTTTCGTCTCGTCAGTCCACAGAGTATTTTCCCAAAAGGCTTGGGGATCATCAAGACGTTTTCTGACAAAACTGAGACAAGCCTTTATGTTCTTTTTGTTCAGCAGTGGTTTTCGTCTTGGAACTCTGCCATGCAGGCCATTTTTACCCAGTCTCTTTCTTATGGGGAGTCATGAACACTGACCTTAACTGAAGCAAGTGAGGCCTGCATTTCTTTGGATGTTGTTGTGGGGTCTTCTGTGACGTCTTAGATGAGTCGACGCTGTACTCTTGGGATAGTTTTGGTCAGCCGGTCACTCCTAGGAAGGTTCACCACTGTTCCATGTTTTCACCATTTGTGGATAATGACTCACTGTGGTTCACTGGTGTAGCTCGAGAAATTGAACTCAGCTTTCCAAAGATGTGATAAACCACAGTTAATTTATGCTTTAACGGTGGTGGTGGTGTGGGGGGGAAATCATCCCCCCCCACACACACACACACACAGGGCCATATCGGTTTGGATTTTTTTACCCTTAATAATAAACACTTTCATTTAAAAACCGCATTTTGTGTTTACTTGTGTTATCTTTGTCTAATATTTAAATTTGTTTGATGATCTGAAACATTTAAGTGTGACAAACATACAAAAAATGAGAAATCAGGAAGGGAGCAAACAATTTTTCACACCACTGTACATATAAAAGGTAATAATTTACAAGAGAGAATAGAACAAATTTATTAGAATAGCAAAAAATTTATGTCATAAAATGACAAATTTAGGGAAAAAAGTTGCAACCTTATGAGAAAAACATTCTAGCGATTTTGCAAGAAAAAAAAATTGCAAACTTACTGGAAACATTGCAGTTTTATTGATAGATATATGTACTTTATTGATCCCAAACTAGGAAATTGCAGTGTAACAGCAGCATGACAGCAGACAACAAAACAGCAGAACACACACACACACACACACACACACTCACACAGCATAACAGACAAAGGGTTTACCCATAGAAAGTAAAACTACTAAAAGAAAGCCAGTCTACATCATAGCTGAATAGATGGTGACCCGTATAGACACAAGAACCATACCCACTGTACAATGCAGGACTATCAGGAGCAGAGTGAGATGTGAGGTACCAATTAGACTGTAAGGCGCAGTATGGCAGCATAGCTACAACCAGAGTACAACATCAGAGTGAGTTATTGTACAGTAAAATGGCATGTGGCAGGAAAGATTTCCTGTACCTAACCGTTCAACATTTTATTAGATAAAATGTCACAAATTTATGTGGAAAGAGGCTGCAATTTTACATGAAAAAGTAAAAAAAAAAAAAAAAAGAAATTTATTAGAAAAGCAGAAAATTCATGCCAAAAATCTCAAATTTTGGAAAAAAGCTGTAATTTTATGAGGAAAAAACTGTTAATATTGATTGTGTCTGGCAAGTTTGTACTGGTAACTCTGCTGTTTTACTTTAGTTTTCAGGTTCAGATATTTTGTGGCTCCATGGGGATTTTACAGGTCAAAAATCTCTCAAAGTGTCATGATTTGGCCCTTCAGGGCAGAAAGAAGATCCACGCGCTGAACAGTGAGTTGTACGTGAATTTAATAAAGAATAAAAAAAATATACAAAGCACAAAAACACTTACAAGAAGCAGGAGTAGGATGAGACAGGCGTGGAATAACCATCTAAACTTGGTATTAGGACATGGCGTCAGGTGGAGACACCACCGCCCTTAAATAGGACACAAGGGATAATTACAACTGAAGACAGGTGTGAGCTACCAGAGCAGGGAGAAATCAGTCCAAGCTAATGACAGCTGTGCTGGAAGTGGACTTGAGCAGATAATGAAAGCAATCCAGCACATCGTCAAAACAAAAGCACAGGAAGAACATAAATACAAAATGAGAAATGCTAAAGGTGCTGGAAATAAACGAATATCACAACTAGGATGGGGGACAGAATATACAATAATAACTATAAGACTATCATGGCCAATAAAAGACACAGAACCCGGACAACTTAAAACAGAAACAAAAAGCAAACTCAGATGACATCCTAAATATTAAATACTAAACAGAAGTGGGGAAATGCAGAAAATAACCAGAAATAACCAAAAGAGTGTGAGCACGGTTCCCCAACCGTGCTCCGTATCCTGTGTACAGCAGCACCAGCTTCTCCTCAGGCCAATCCAGGAGATCACTTTCTTCATTTTAAAGAAATTTCACTTTTCTTCATTTTAAAGCAACTCTCATTCAAGGTCTGGTCAAGAATGCTGTTTGTCTTCAACAGGACCCCAGTGTGAACAATTTCACTTTTGTAGAGAAACTTGATAAGGATTTGCTTTTAAAGGCTTAAGTGGACCATAAAATCTTGGAGTCAAAACCCAACTGGACAGTTCATGTTGATAGTATCCGTTTGTACCAGGAACTGATAGAAAGTCATAAACTTCTTAAGCTGACAGATATATGGTCCCCTCCTTCTTTTAGACACATCCCAGAACCCTCTAGCCCCCCCCCCCCCCGCTCACATTCCAAAGACCTAAAAAAATTATCTACAGCTCAACAGTACCTCCTAGTGGACATCTACGGAATATGTTTCATTGTGCAATCTTAAGACTGTTAATTCTGACTGAACATCAAGCTTTTCTTCCAGCTCATTTCCCAGGATTCTAAGGACACTGTGAAAATCATCACCCTTTTGATTACCAACAATGGTTTGCAGTAATTCATTAATCCTTGATTTAAATGTAAGTGCATGTCTTAGGAATGTTTTATTTTCATGAGTGTTATTCAAATGAATGATAAAATTATTAGTAATGGTATAAATGCATGGTCACTGAATATTAGCCTTGAGTCACTTAAATTAGTTAGATTTTTTATTGAGTATATAATTCTATAAGAACGGAATGTTTTATCAATCTCTGTCCGTCTTCCCTCTCGTGATAACCAATCACCAGGCTGCCTCTCTGTTGGATAACGCCCTTGCATTTCATTAGCTTTTCACAAACAAAGGAATGTTCCCTCATTGGACAAAAGCCCATCCAAACTCCTCTTTATGGAAGATGATTGGTCCGTCTTGCGGCCGGTGCCTTTTTATGACCCAGCAGCGCGCTTCAGTTAAATGTGTCAGAGCCGCCCTGCATACTCAAGTTTTTGTTTTTGCTTCTTCTAGAGATTTCTTCAGAGTTCTTTGTACTTCTTTGCAGTTTTCTTTTGTCTAAGTTGTTCTGTGAGTTTTAAGAATTCTTTTGTGTGTGTCTTAACCTAGTCAAATCCTGCATTAACTTTCTTAAATCGTCTTTTGATAAGTTTTACTTGTTTTCTGGTTAACTGAGGAGAAATCATCTTTTTCTGTGAGCTCGTCTTTAAAGAGAGTTAAACTCTCAAATCCCTTTTTTCCTTCACCTCAGAAGCCATTCTTATCCTATTTGAACGTGTTTTTCTTGGATTTTTGACTATTCCTGCCGTTAAAGTGGACTTCTTGATCTCCCTGTTTTAAAGTGAACTGATAGAGATTTTGAACATTTCTTTTCTTGCCTCATCCACGTCTGACCCCGTCAAGAAACCAGGAGCTCGTGGGTGAAACTGACTAAAAACATTTTTCCTTCAGTCTTTGGATCTGTCCTACGGGCCGGAGATGTAATAAATTTGAACTGGTTGCCAAAGGACTCCACGCCTGCTCCGGGGCCAGCCTTCACCCTGCCGCCGGTTCCTAGCCACACGCCCCGTGGGATCCCCCAGCCGAGTCTACGCTTCTCACAGATGTAAACGATCTGAAAGCCGACCAGCAGTCGCTTTTCCCTGGTGTTCCAAACGCTGTCTGGAAGAGCCGCTGAGCCTTCCCAAACTTATACCACCAGCTGGTGCTGACCACCACTGAACACCTGGACCTACAGCTGTTCGTAAGTAAGACTCACATTTTCCTATCTGCTGGGTTTAAATGAGATGTCCTAAAATGTCAATTACAATTGAACATAACCAATATTTCATGGTACAATTAGTCCCTCAGCCGTAGGACAAAGCTATAAACTGAAGGAAAATTCTTATTCAATTTTAAGTAACCTCCTTTCATTTTTGTAGATTAATTCAGAAGTTCCTTTTTAGATAATAAGCTTATGGAATTTTTCCCTATAAAACTGCATTCTGATTTTGTTAGATACTTCAGCCTTCCATTGCATTACAGTTGAAACATAAAATCTGGTTTCCTCTTGGTTCCACAAAGGTTTAACTATAGATTTGATGCTCAGGATTCCACTAACAGTTAATGTGATATTGAGCACCTGTTTATCATTTGAATCTGCTTATTCATCATTTGAATGCCATGTCATGTAACCTGAATGAGTTTCATTTAATAAAATTGTAAATAAGAGAAGTTGAAGCATTTTTCCTTTGTATGTATGTTTTCTGGGTCACAGCAGTAAAAGAACTCAGTAAATTTTGAGACTGATTCATTAAGTAATTGAAGGTACGGAAATTAGTTAATCGAAATTAATTCATTAACAATTTGTTCTTTTGGAACTGGTGCCCCCTTTTTACGAGTGCTTTTCTATTTTATTTAGTGAGTGTTGGGGTGACTGTTCAACTCTGTCCCCTTGCATACCCACTATTAAATAAAATAAATAATTCTTGTACCTTAATACACTATATTTTATTAAACATCACTACACTTGACACAAAGTGGCTTTTTGTGTAGTAGAGGTTGCTGACCCCTGATGTAGACAGTGACCCAAGTTTATTTTTTAATGTATTTGTTGGGAGGGGAGAGCAATTACTTTTTTTTTTTTTTTTAATTTTAAAGGGTTTGACGTCTTCCCCATGACAAAAATAGGGCCATCCAAATGCAATTTTGCATAGGGAACCCAAAAAGCTGGAAACAGCCCTGTCCACAGAATCTTGATGTACAGAGAAATTCTTATAAAATTCTTGTACCGTACTTTATTTTGGACCTCTAACAAACTCCTGTAGCTGCGGGCACGTTAGATGAAGCAGAAGGCTGAGTAGGAGTTGTTCCGTTCACTCTGATTAGTGTGCAGACTTCAGCGGCTGACAGGATGTGATTACAGCCCAGAAACTGACAGCAGCTGGAGGACAATTATGCAGTTTTATCACAGTAAAAAAGAAGAAGAGGACCAAGGTTGCTTATAGATTCTGTGATCCAAATAATTGTCCAATTTGTACAGTGCTGAGCAATAGAAATATGAGCAAATGCAGGAAAAAAGAAATGCTTGCATGCAAATGCCCAAATTACTCAGTAGCTAGAAGGATAAAATCAGGAAATTAAGGACAGTGTAAAATCTTTTTAGTTAACATTATTTTGAAAAAAGCTGCAAATAGAAAGGGAATAGGAATTGTATGTTGTATAAACAATTGCTTTTTTACTAAGGGAGCGCCAATTGTAAAGTAGCACATGCTGAATTTAACAACACTGTTGCCTGATTTTGCTCTGCACAACGTGAATTTTTCCATCTTTTTTTTTTTTTTTTTTACCAGACTTCCAGCAATATTTGTGATTTTTTTCATATTTAGCTTTTTTTTAAAATAAGAGAAGAAACTTAATGTTGTCATGTATGCCCCTACGGGGCAGGAATACAAACTCAAGTGCTGGATTACACCCATGACAGTTTATTGAAGAAAAGAACAAAAGTCCAAAAACTGTACAATATACAAAAACATAAATAATGAAACACTTACAGCTGGCGTCCCTGGGCCGGCATCACCCAGCGAACGCGAGAGTAGAATAGTAGGATGCAGAAGAGAGTTCAGGTTGACAATTACATTGACATCCAATAGTGCAGCAATAATAGTGAAGACAGGCAGTCCTTAAATAGCAGAATAACCATTAACATGAATGATCACCGGTGTGGGTTCACATGAGCAGGAGAAGGGAACAAAAACTAGTAATTGAGATCAGCTGGCGATAATGAGAGGAGAGTAGTAAGACTGGACAAAAACAAGGAAAATGGAAGGCAGTATAATACTCAAACGGCATAACCATTACATCAGATAAATGAGGAGACAGAGAAAAGCCATGAAACTTTGCTTGGGAGAACGTCCAAGCTCAGTTCATGACAGAGCCCTTCTCTCAAGGGGTGCATCCCAGACACCCCAAGGAAACATCAAAAGAAAAAGAAAAACCTGCCCCCCCCCCCAGCAGGAAACACAATGATCTACCCAGGGCGGGTGGGGTGGGGGGGGGGGACAGGCTAGGCTAGGAGGCTAGGAGGGAACAAAAACAACCCTGCTCAGGACCCACACCAGAAAACACAGAATAAAGGCCCCTGGCCCACGGACCCCTAAAGTTCAGGAGGCTGCCCAAAGTCCCAGGCTCGGCGGATGGCAAGGTGAACCCAGTCAGGTGGCCTGCCGAATTCCCAGGCCAACCGGACGGCCAGGTGGTACGAGTCGGGTGGCCTGCCGGAGAAAATGGACCACCCGACAAGGCGGCTCAGTGTTTCAGGCAGCCGGCCCGAGTGCTTCAGCCATCTAAACAGAAGAGGTGGCCCGGGGGGTGGTTCCCCAACTGGGAGACCCAATACTGGGGAGGAGAGCCAAGGAGTGGGATCCCCAACGTCATCAGGCAGAGCAGGAAGGGGGGCCCCTATGGTGTCAGGCAAAGGGAGAAGGGGGGCCATGACGGCGTCTGGCTGACAAAGAGGGAGGACCACAACGCCCTCAGTGGTCTTGGACTGGGGAAAAGTTGCACCCGTGGTGGCTCCAGGCTGGAGCTTGGCAGCACCCACGGTGGCTCCGGGCTGGAGCACTGCAGCACCCTCGGTGACTCCAGGCTGGAGCAGTGCAGCACCCTCGGTGGCTCTGGGCTGGGCCAACGCTGCACCCTTGGTGGACCTGGGCTGGGCCAACACTGCACCCTCGGTGGACCCCTGGCAGAGGGGTAGCGCCCATGGCGGGCCCATGCTGGAGCGCAGCACCCACGTCAGGCTCATACTGGGGCGCAGCGCCCATGGGGGTCCCCGGCCAGGACGCAGCACCCACGGAGACTCGGGCTGAGGAGGAACTGACACAACAGCCTCGGGCAGAGGGGGAGCTGCACCCATGGAGGTCCTGGGCTGTGATGGAGCATCTGCAATTTTTTTTAATTTTTTTTTTAATTACTTATTTTGTACCCGTAGGTTCCAAGGTTGTCATAGCCAGGAGCGACACTGGGGTTAAGCTCCCAGTGCTCATAAAATGCTCCTTACGGCGTGCGTCTCGAAAAGCCTCTGACAACTAAGTCCAACTCCTAGCCTGCCCGTGTGGTTTAGTCTCTAAGCCCGGCGGAACTGCTTTTACTAATAGGAGAAGGGGCGAGGGCGGATCTCTGGTGCCTTAAAACCAGATGCTTCGGGTAGATGGTGGCTCATCAACCTGGGAAGGTAGCCCATCTAGGGGAAGGTAAACCCTGATTTCAAACCTCCGCTGCCTTGCGGCACACCCAGTCACGGGAAAGGCTTCGGGAGTCAACCCTGAGGAAAAATCCGGAGTCGGAGCCCCTAAGGCAGTTCTCTGTTGTGCTCAACATCGTTCTGGCAGCTCCTGCGATGGCGCTGGTGCCAAACTATAGCAGCCCTGCTGTTCCTTTGGATTCATCAGTGACGTGGAGAGGGGGGACATGCTGCATGGGTAACATCTTGTCCTCCATATCTTCCTGCTCAGGCTTGAATCCTACCAACGCCCAACGCTGGAAGGTAGAACATCGGCACGCATCGGCCTGTTCAGCCACAGGCGGTGCTGTTCCAGCAGAGTAGACGTTTAGGATTCTCTTCCATGGTCATCATAGACCGACGGAGGCCGACGACCCGTAGGTAGATTTGTTTTGCAGTCTGGTGACAAACCACCAGCTGCCGGTCGCTGCGTGCGCAAGCGCCCCTTAACTCCCTAACCTGCATGTTTTTGGCATATGGGAGGAAACCAGAGAAATCCTGGAGTAAACCCACGCAAACACGGGAGAACATGCAAACTCCACACAGATCACTGTTGGCCGGGGGCAGGGATCGAACCCACGATCTCACGGTCCCCGTGATCCCCCGGCCGAGAGTAAAACTGTGCTGCCACAGTGCTAACCACTGCTCCACCGTGCAGCCAATGGCCTTCTCAGCAGTGAAGACTGGACCCTGAACGACCTCGGGTGGCACGCCTGGACCCACAGAGACCTCAGGTTGCGCTGGATTGTCTCTGGTGACCCTGGGAAGAAGCTCAGAGGAAATAGATAGAGAAGGGGGGTCAGGGTCACCGGCAGCAGTGGAGCCCGGCGAGGCAAGCTCAGGTGCAGCAGGCGGCTGCACCTGGCTCTCCTCACCAAGAGTCAGGCAAGATTGCTCTAAAACAGAGAGAAGGAAGACAAAAGAGAGCACTTGCTTGAGCTCGAGCTCCACCGCCATCCAGGACTCCGACGATCCAGACAATGGCGACGCTTCGGGCTTGGCCCTCGGGTGGTCCAGCTCAGCTGCTGACTCTGCTGCAGCGGCCTCCGCAGCAGGCATGATGGTGGTTGCAGTCATGGTGCCCCCAGACAAAATAACCCACGCTGGTGGCTCCTCCAGCGTGGCAGCTGGGGGTTGGCTCTGTGCTGGCACTGGATTTGTATCCTCCAGGGCCACTGGTTCCTCCGTCGTCTGGCGGCTAGATTCTGGGGCCAGCAGACACTCAAGGAAAACTGGAGGAGACATTGAGAGGACAGGTGAGGAACTGTTGGCTGTAGCAGGTGGGGAGAGCTCACGGGACTGCATTTTCTGAGTCTCCCTACCGGGAATCAGGCATGACTTGTCATCAACAATAGGAATAGAAGGGAATGTAACTTGCCTGTCATCCTGATTGGCGATGGAATCTGCTGCAGCCGGTGAACAGTCATCCCTCTCCATGTCTATGGGCCCCTCAGAGGATTGTGGAAGGACCACCTCAGCTGACACAGAAGTGGGCATTACCAGGGGAAGCCTGGAGGACCTCTCGGCAGCAGGAGGATTCGTTGAGGTGACGGAGATTGCAGCAGCGGCGGAGGGAGATGAGGCTGGCGAAACAGCTGACAAAGAAGAGCGAGAGAGGAGCCCTGCTGCGGGAATAGTCATGCTCAATGTGGGTGAAATGGCTGTCGAAGAGGAGGAACGCTTCTTCCGATGGTTAGCTGCGGGATGACATTGCCGCCGCGGGGTAGATAGAAGAGGCGGAGGCATAGGTGAAGCACCCGGGGATGGAAGCGCACGCTGGGTCTGACCTCCAGCAGATTAGCCACTCCACCCCAACACAGCATCACGTCTTCCCAGGATCTGCAGCTCCGAGCGGCGGCTGTCATGTACTCGACCATGGCCACATACCTCAGCTTGTCCTGACTCCACCTTCTCTTTCTTCCTGCTGAATCCATCGCAGGCTCCCACAGGCAGGTGAGTGAAAAAGGCACACAAAAAGGAAAAAATGCACGAGTGTACAGCTGAGTCCTTTTTTCTGGATGTACTATTCTGACATGTATGCTCTTATGGGGCAGGAAGACAGACTCAAGCGCTGGATTATACCCATGACAGTTTATTAAAGAAAAAAACAAAAGTCCAAAAACTGTGCAATATCTCTTTGGCATCCTCATCTCGAAGAGGCAATTGTTAGCGTGTCAAGGGTTGGAGCAGCGCATGGAATGACTATACAGCCCAATCCTTGAGTGGCAGTCTTTGGAGCAGTTGGCACAGATGAAGATTGATGGTGCACGTTCTTTCCTCGCCACACGCTTCGTCGCCATCTGGACTCTCATGTTCACGTCTATCTTGAGAACACCCTCTTTGACACTGTGGCGCCAGGTGGCTTGATCTTTGGCAATAACCTCCCAGTTATTGGTGTTGATCTGCGCACACCGCATGTTGCATTTGCAGACATCTTTAAAACGCAACAGCAGTCGGCCCACACGGCGGACGCCCACCTGCAAATCTCCGTAAAGGATTTCTCTCGGCAGACGGTCAGGCTCCATGCGGTGCATGTGGCCGAGCCACCGGAGTCATCTCTGGCTGATAAATGCAGAGATGCTTGGCAAGTCAGCGCACTCAAGGACCTCGGTGTTGGGGACTCTGTCCTGCCACTTGATGTGCATAAGGCGCCGAAGACAGCGGAGGTGGAACCCGTTTAACTGCTTCTCCTGCCTGGCATAGGCTGTCCAGGACTCGCTGCCGTACAGGAGAGTGGACAGGACGCAAGCTTGGTATATGAGTAACTTGGTCTTCAAACTCAGCAGATTGTTGTTCCACACATGCTTGTTTAGTTTGGCCATGGCAGCAGCTGCTTTGGCGATTCTGGAGCTGATCTCGGTGTCCAGCGAGAGCATGTTTGAAACAGTGGACCCTAGGTAAGTGAAGGTGTCCACAACCTCCAGCTGTGTGTTGTCAATGGTAATGACAGGAGAGGAGACAGCATCTTGTGCCATGATGTTGGTTTTCTTAAGGCTGATCATGAGCCCAAACTCCTTGCAGGCGTGGGACAGTTTGTCGACCAGATGCTGCAGGCCCTCCTCGCTGTGCGATGCTAGAGCAGTGTCGTCTGCAAACAGCAGCTTACGTATGAGGACCTCGTAGACTTTGGTTTTAGCATGAAGTCTTGCGATGTTGAGGAGTTTTCCATCTGATCTCTTGTGGACGTAGACACCTTCAGGACAGTCGGCGAAGGCGTAGTGGAGGAGCATTGAGAAAAAATCCCAAAGAGAGTCGGTGCTAGAACGCAACCCTGCTTCACTCCACTGCTGACTGGGAAGGCATCTGAGGTGGCTCCATCAAAGCAAACAGTACTATGCATGTCCATGTGGAAGGAGGAGATGATTGCAAGGAGCTTTGGGGGACAACCAATCTTTCGCAGGATCTGGAAGAGCCCGCTTCGACTAACTAAGTCAAAGGCTTTGGTCAGGTCCACGAACGCAAGGGACAATGGCTGCTGCTGCTCTCGACACTTCTCCTGCAGCTGACGGAGGGAGAAGATCATATCCACTGTGGACCTTCCGGCTCTGAAGCCACACTGGGACTCAGGATAGACTCGCAAAGCGAGGCTCTGCAGGCGAGACATGGTGACCCGGGCGAAGACTTTGCCAACTATGCTCAGAAGAGAGATGCTGCGGTAATTGTTGCAGTCACTGCGGTCGCCTTTGTTCTTATACAGCGTGACCATGTTGGCATCGCTCATATCTTGGGGAATGTGACCTTGCTTCCAGCAAAGGCAGAGGAGATCATATAGTGGTTGTAAGATGGCTGGTTTCCCATGTTTCAGAACTTCTGGGGGATACCGTCTTTCCCTGGAGCCTTGCCACAGGCGAGGTAGTCTATGGCTTTGCTGAGCTCTTTCAGTGTGGGCATTTTGTCAAGCTCTTCCATGACTGGTAGGCCAGGCAAGGCATCAAGGGCAACGTCTGTCACGTTGTTCTGGGTCGAGTACAATTCAAGATAATGCTCGACCCAATGCTGAAGTTGCTTGCTCTTGTCGGTGATGGCTTTGCCTGTCTTGGCTTTGAGCGGTGCTGTTTTGATGCTTGTGGGGCCGATAGCTGTTTTGATGCCCTCATACATTCCTTTGGCATATCCGCAATCAGCAGCTACCTGGATGTTGGTGCACAGGTTCTGCCAGTACTCACTGGCGCAATGGCGGGCAATCTGCTGTGCCTTGCTCCTTGCTGCTCGAAGGGCGTCGCGTGTGCCAGGGCAAGGGTTCTGCTTGTGAGCCAGCAGTGCTTCTCTTTTGGCCTTTGTGACTGGCTGCATTTCATCCCAGTGAGCCTCAAACCAGTCAGCCTTCTTGCGTTCTTTCTTTCCAAATGCGGTCATGGCTGAGTCATAGATGGCATCGCGAAGGTGGTTCCATTTAGTGTCCACGTCGCCTGGGATATCGGACTGGAGGTGAGCTTCAAGTTTCCTCTGAAAGCTGTCAGCGAAGGTCTGAGCCTTGATTGGATCAGAAATTCCGCAGGTGTTGATGCGGAGGCGACCTTTAGTCTTGGCATGGTGGATCTTCCTTGGCTTCAGTCTGACCTTACTGGCAACAAGGGAATGATCTGTATCACAATCAGCGCTGTGATAGCTTCTCATGTGAAGAACACTGCTGAGGTCCGCTCTTCTGGTGATGACAAGATCTAGCTGGTGCCAGTGACGGGACCGGGGGTGTCTCCAAGACACTTTCCGCAGCTCTTTACACTTGAAGTAGGACTTTGTAATGCAGAGGTCGTGATGACAACAGAATTCCAACAGCCTCTGTCCGCTCTCGTTCATCCTGCCTATGCCAAAGTGGCCAAGACAGGATGGCCACACTTGCCAGTCTGCTCCAACGCGAGCGTTGAAGTCGCCTAGCAAAAATGAGCCTTCAGAGCGGGGGATTCTAGATAGCACTTCCTCTAGAGCCTCGTAGAACTGATCTTTGGCTTCTGGAGGGGACGTGAGGGTCGGGGCATACACAGAAAGGATGTTCACAAAGCCCGACGATGTCTTCATGCAGAGGGCGAGGATTCTTTCGGGCCCTCCTGTAGGGGTTTCTGTGGTGGCGATCAGCGAGTTCCTCACTGCAAAACCTACACCATGCTGCCTGGACTCGTCCTGGGACAGGCCCTGCCAATAAGAGGTGTAGTCTGATTCTCTAAGAGAGACGCTGTCGGCAAGGCGGGTTTCCTGAAGGCAGGCAACATCGATGTTAAGTTGTGCCAGTTCCTTATTGATGATGGCGGTCTTGTGAGAGTCATCCATTTGTTGGAGATCAGCGGTAAGTCCAGGGCACATGGTGCGAATGTTCCAGCTTGCAAATCGAAGAGCTGGAGTCTTCGTATGTTTCTCCTTTTGACTGCCTGGTGCAGACTGACGCTTGCTTGTCGGGAGAGACCCCTAAGCTCTACGCACCCAGTAGAGCAGGCAAGCCATGGTGGGGCAGCACCTTAGTGGCTGGGGGCTGCCCAGCTTGAGGCAGGCGATAGCTGCCCAATGAAGCTGCGAAGGCTTCTCCCACCATCGGACGAGACCCCTGGCGCTCCTCCCTACGCCAATCAGTTGGAGCTTATAACCGGTAACTGCCTCGTCCCGTGTTGTGCCGGAATCTTGCGACGCTGCTGGAGTAGCCTCTCCAGTTTGTGCTAAAAAGCCTGGACGGGGTAGTATGGAGACACTGGGCTGCCCATACGTCAGTGTCCCCCTCTCGGTGTCACTGGCTGAGTCCAAAGGAAAGGATGATCCAATACATTTTGGGACCAGTTCCACTGCAGGAGTTGCCGGAAGTAGTGCTGAGCATCTGCCAACCGCCTTAGGGCTCCACTCCAGATTTATCCTCGAGGTTTATTCCCGAAGCCTTTCCTGTAATCAGGTATAGCCGCAAGGCAGCGGAGGTTTGGAATCAGAGTTTACCTTCTCCTAGGTAGTTTGCCAGCCAAGGCTAACGGGCACCACCTGCCCGGATTTGAAATCAGAGTGGTCCTTCTCCTAGGTGGACTGACATCCAAGTCTGACGAGCCCCACCTACCCAGAGCAACCTGGTTATAGCGCCAGAGACTTGCTGACACCCTCTGTCATTTAGTGAAAACAGGGTCGGCACGAGAAGCTAGACAGTAGGATTTGGTTAGGAGAGGCTATTGGAGAGATGCTGTGCTATGAGTGGGGTATTTCAGTGGAAATGTAGGTGCTCATTTCTGCATTCCACCCCAGCACGTCCTAACCCATTTAGACACAGTATACAAAAATATAAATAATGAAACACTTACAGTTGATGTCCTTGGTCGGGCATCGCCCAGCGAACGTGGGAGTAGAATAGTAGAATGCAGAAGAGAGTTCAGGTTGACAGTTACATTGACATCCAATAGTGCAGCAATAATAATGCAGACAGGCAGTCCTTAAATAGCAGAATAACCATTAACATGAATGATCACTGGTGTGGGTTCACTTGAGCAGGAGAAGGGAACAAAAACTAGTAATTGAGATCAGCTGGCAATAATGAGAGTGGAGTAGTAAGACTGGACAAAAACAAGGAAAATGGAAGGCAGTATAATACTCAAATGGCATAACCATACATCAGATAAATATGGAAACAGAGAAAAGCCATGAAACTGAGCTTGGGAGAACATCCAAGCTCAGGTTATGACAAATGTGACTTTTAAATCTAAATGTTAACTATTAAATCTAAACGTTAAATACATGTCTTTGGACTGTGGGAAGAAACCGGCATATCCAGTGAAAACACACACACACACACACACACACACACACACACACACACACACACACACACAGGGAGCATGTTAGGTTAATTTGCATTAACTGGGGATGAACTGTCCTTAGGTATGAATGTGAGAGTGACTGGATGTCTGTCTCTCTGCTGGCCCTGCAATGGACTGGCGATCTGTCCCTTGTGTACTCCCGCCTGTCGACCAAAGATGCTGGGATAGGTTTCACCCCCTCACCCCCTGTGACCTGAAAAGGATTAAGCAGTTAAGAAGATAAATGAATGTTAAATACATGTCGAAATGTTAAACGTTAAATATAAATGTTACAGTGGGGCAAAAAAGTATTTAGTCAGCCACCAATTGTGCAAGTTCTCCCACTTAAAAGATGACAGAGGTCTCCAATTTTCATCATAGGTATACCTCAACTATGAGAGACAAAATGAGGAAAAAAAAATCCAGAAAATCCCATTGAAGGATTTTTAATGAATTAACTGTTAAATTCCTCGGTAAAATAAGTATTTGGTCACCTACAAACAAGCAAGATTTCTGGCTCTCACAGACCTGTAACTTCTTCTTTAAGAGGCTCCTCCGTCCTCCACTCGTTACCTGTATTAATGGCACCTGTTTGAACTCATTTTCAGTATAAAAGACACCTGTCCACAACCTCAAATAGTCAGACTCCAAACTCCACTATGGCCAAGACCAAAGAGCTGTCAAAGGACACCAGAAACAAAATTGTAGACCTGCACCAGGCTGGGAAGACTGAATCTGCAATAGGTAAGCAGCTTGGTGTGAAGAAATCAACTGTGGGAGCAATTATTAGAAAATGGAAGACATACAAGACCACTGATAATCTCCCTCGATCTGGGGCTCCACGCAAGATCTCACCCCGTGGGGTCAAAATGATCATGAGAACGGTGAGCAAAAATCCCAGAACCACACGGGGGGACCTAGTGAATGACCTGCAGAGAGCTGGGACCAAAGTAACAAAGGCTACCATCAGTAACACACTACGCCGCCAGGGACTCAAATTCTTCAGTACCAGATGTGTCCCCCTGCTTAAGCCAGTACATGTCCAGGCCCGTCTGAAGTTTGCTAGAGAGCATTTGGATGATCCAGAAGAGGATTGGGAGAATGTCATATGGTCAGATGAAACCAAAATAGAACTTTTTGGTAAAAACTCAACTTGTCGTGTTTGGAAGAGAAAGAACACCATACCTACTGTGAAGCATGGGGGTGGAAACATCATGCTTTGGGGCTGTTTTTCTGCAAAGGGACCAGGACGACTGATCCGTTTAAAGGAAAGAATGAATGGAGCCATGTATCGTGAGATTTTGAGTGAAAACCTCCTTCCATCAGCAAGGGCGTTGAAGATGAAACGTGGCTGGATCTTTCTGCATGACAATAATCCTAAACACACCACCCGGGCAACGAAGGAGTGGCTTGGTAAGAAGCATTTCAAGGTCCTGGAGTGGCCTAGCCAGTCTCCAGATCTCAACCCCATAGAAAATCTTTGGAGGGAGTTGAAAGTCCGTGTTGCCCAGCGACAGCCCCAAAACATCACTGCTCTAGAGGAGATCTGCATGGAGGAAAGGGCCAAAATACCAGCAACAGTGTGTGAAAACCTTGTGAAGACTTACAGAAAACGTTTGACCTCTGTCATTGCCAGCGAAGGGTATATAACAAAGTATTGAGATGAACTTTTGTTATTAACCAAATACTTATTTTACCGAGGAATTTACCAATTAATTCATTAAAAATCCTTCAATGTGATTTTCTGGATTTTTTTTTTCTCATTTTGTCTCTCATAGTTGAGGTATACCTATGATGAAAATTGGAGACCTCTCTCATCTTTTAAGTGGGAAAACTTGCACAATTGGTGGCTGACTAAATACTTTTTTGCCCCACTGTAAATATATCATCCAAGTGTCATTGATCCATCTTCTACCACTTATCCGGGGGTCCGGGTCACGGGGACAGAGACTTGCCCAGACTTACACCCAGTTCACACAGCACCATGATCTTTTTGATCCCTTCTGCAGGTGGTGAGCCTACTGGAGGTTGGACCCATGTGGCTCCTTTGGACACACTGGGTCTTGTAACTGTTTCGTGGGGATCCACTGGATCGCTCTTGGTCTGGTCTTTCACTCAGGAGCTGTTTATCATGGGGGACCCAACCAGGGGCAAGAGGCCACCAACAACATAGCTCCCGGGATCATTAGGGCACACAAACCCCTCTGTCAGGTTCTGAGCATGGCTGGGGGACTATGCTCCCGCTTTAAGTTTATGTTCGTTACTCACTGTGTTTTCTTCACCTCAGCCCAGTTCGATTATTGTATTAATTTTCACATTCATGTCCCTACTTAGGCTCTTTTGAATTTGCCATTGATTTCTGTTGGCCATGATTATCTTCTGAGTTCTGTCTTATCATTCTCCTTGCCTTAGTCTTAGTTTAGTTTATCATAGCGATGTTTATTAGTATTATGTTTATCATGATCACACTTATGCTTGGGTTTGATGATTATTGTTCTCATGGTTATGTTATCATATTTATTCCTGTTATGATTTGGGTTTGGGCTTTTGTTTTGACAGCACCTTTTGTTTACTTCCAGTTCTGCGTTGTGAGTGTTTTGCTTTGCTAATTATTCACAGCTGCTTTTGATTTTTTGATTACTGATTGTCCATGGGTGTTCCTGATTTACTGCACTATATATACATTGTTACACTGAAATTATGCACACAATCCAAGTTTCTCTATACCACAATAGTTTTTTGGTCAACGTGGATGCAGAGATATCAAACTCTACCATGCACACAGCTGTGGCATGGAAAATGGGGACCTTTGATAAATGCATGTAATATTTAAAGCCCTGAATCATTGATGACATTGAGAGCTTACTAGTGTGCTTCACCACTGCAGCCGAAAGACTCATCATACACTACAGAAGGTAGGATGAAATCCCCAAAAGGAAAAACACAAAAAAATTTTACAACCATTTCTGAGCAGCAGCTTCAGTTCCCATTAAGGAATAAGTGAGAGCAAGAGGAAACTAAGGGGAAATACAATGGCCTTTTAATGAGACAGGTTTGGGTTATGTGACGTCTTCACTACGGCTGAGGATTTTATTACACATTAACTTTTTTGACTAATGTGGGCTAATTAATGCATTAAAAAAGTGACACTGTCAGGTCACCCCCTGAGGTGGTGTCGGCAGTGGTCATTGGTTTGTCTCAGCAGCTGGCTCAGCTTAAAACAAGAGTAGAACTTCTTCAGTATTTAAGTTTACATCACACTAAAGTTGGATTCACACTACAATGTTTACAGATTTTTTGGCAAACGCCGGGCTCCACTGGAAAAAGTTGGTAAAAGTTAATAATAGTTGGTGTTTGTTGGTGAATGCTTCTCAACATGCTGAAAAATTACTGATGCATGGAAATAAACATTGATAAAAGTTGAGCTCAGTTTGTAAAAGTTCCTGAGCGCTGGGCTAAGTTGGGCAGAGCTAGCCTAAGTTGGGCTTCATTGGCGAATATTTTAATTATCCTGTTTTTGTCCTGCTTTTACTTTTTTTCAGCAATTATCCTGCTTTTTCAGTTTTTACCTTTGTTTTCCTGTTTTTACTCTGCGTTGTCTGGTAATTACCCTGTTTTTCAATCCTGTTTTTTTCTGTTAATAACCCTGTTTTTTCTGTTTTTCTTCCTTGATTATCCTGTTTTTGTCATACATCGTCCAACCAGGGCGGGATGAAGACCCAGGCGCTGGACTGTGAGTTGTAAGACGTTTAATACAAAAAACACAAAAACTACACAAAACACAACACTTAAAATAGGAAAACTGGGAGAAAATGGTATGCGGGGATGCCAGAGGAGAACGGGGCTCACGTCTGGAGGAACAGGAGAACAGCCTGGACGGGACCAGGCAGCGGCGTATGGGAGTGCCAGGAAAATAGGGAGAATTGAGGCTGGAGTCCAAGATGGAGTCACACCCGTTAAAACACACAGGAATAAACAGTAGAATGCTGCAATGAGTTAGCATTGCAGCCATCCTTAAATAGGCACAGGGAAATGACCAAATGATAAACAGGCATGGGATCACATGAGTGAGGACAATCAGAAAACCCCAGTGACAGCTGTGTTAGCCCGCGGACTTGAGCTATGGCGGAAGTACACACAAACGCTGTCCACATGAAAGTACAGGAGAGAATGGCAATAGGTAACAGAGAATAAATATGAACTGATACAAAACGAAATGCAGAGATGATGAGGATAAAATCAATACAAACAAAGAATGCAATTAATATAACATACATTGCACTAAATACAAAAGGAGAAGTAAGGGCAAGGATGAAGGAAGGCTGAAGTCCACATAGGCAAATAATAATAATGACACAAAACTAAATGGTCATAGACACAATAAGTAATTAAGCAGGACCGGAAATAGCTAAACTAAGATGCAGGAATACTAATAAACAAACAGAAGCAAAAGATAACTCAAACATCATAATGCAAATAACCACAGAACAGAAGTGGGGAAATTACAGAAAATAAACAAGATGAATAAAGGAATGTGAGCACGGGTCCCCAATCATGTTTCCAATCATGACAGTTTTTCCTTAGTTTTTTAAGCAATTATCCTTTTTTTTTCAGCTATTTTTTTTAATCTTTGTTTTCCTGTTTTTACTCTGCGTTGTCTGGTAACTACCCTAGTTTTTCTTCCTGTTTTTTTCTTTTAATTACCCTGGGTTTTTTTTTTTATCAGTTTTTTTTTCTTTGATTAGCCTGTTTTTGCTCAGTTTTTTAAGTAACTGAAGTTCAAGTACTCTTTATTGTCCCCAAGTGGGCAATTTGTGTTGCAACAAGTGCTTCACACACAGCAGGGAAAATAAGTACTGAACACGTCAACATTTTTCTCATTAAACATATTTCTGATGAAATCACTGACCTGAGATTTTCACCAGATATCAATAACAACCCAAGTAATCCATACATACAAAGAAATCAAGGCAAAGGTGTTCACAAAACAAGTTATATTTAATAAAGTGGAATGACACAGGGGTTAAGTATTGAACATGCTTAGTGAAATTAATTTAATATTTAGTAGAAAAGCCTTTGTCGATAATAACAGCTTCCAGACACCTCTTGTATGGAGAAACTAGGCACATGCATTGCTCAGGAGTGATTTTAGCCCATTCTTCCACACAAACTGTCAAATCTTGAAGGTTCCGTGGGTGTCTTCTATGAACTCTGATTTTCAGTTCATTCCATAGATTTTTAATTGGATTCAGGTCAGGTGACTGAACGGGCCATTCTAGCAGCTTTATTTTCCTTCTCTGGATCCAGCTGAGAGTTTCCTTGGCTGTGTGTTTGGGATCATTGTCTTGCTGAAATGTCCACCCTTGTTTCATCTTCAGCATCTTGGCAGATGGCAACAGGTTCTTATCAAGGATGTCTCTGTACATTTGTCCATTCATCTTTCCTTCAGTTAGTTATATGAAGTCTGCCTGTACCATCTGCTGGAAAATACCCCCACACCATGATGGAATTTGCAGTGTCATTTCTCCTCCAAACATGCTGTGTGTTGTGGCATACAAAATTTCAATTTTGGCCTCATCTGACCAGACTATATTCTCCCAGTATTTTATTGGCTTGCTCAAATGTTGTGCAGCAAACTTTAAATGAGCTTCAACATTGTTTTTTCTTCAGCAATGGAGTCTTGCGAAGTGAGCGGGCTTAGAGCCCATGTTGGTTGAGTGCATTACTTATTGTTTTCTTTGAAACAGCAGTACCTACTAACTCCAAGTCTTTCTGGAGCTCTCCACTGGTGGTCTTTGGCTCTTGGATAACTCTTCTGATAATTCTTTTGACTCCTCTGTCAGAAAATCTGCAAGGAGCTCCTGGTCATGGGCGGTTTATGGCAAAATGATGTTCTTTCCACTTCGGAATGATGGCTCCAACAGTGCTCATTGCAACATTCAGCAGTTTAGAAATGCACCTGTAACCAATGCCATCATTATGTTTTGAAACAATAAAGTTGTGAAGGTCTAGAGAGAGCTCTTTGCTTCTACCCATCATGAGTTCTTTGTGGTGTAACAATCTGATATTCACAGACCTTTTTAAAGGCTATCAGTCAGGACTTAACCAGCTGAAATTAATTTGCACTGATGGGGATGGGATGGCTTCATAAATTCTGATGTATTTCAGCTGGTTTCTTGGCTTTCTATGCCTTTTTGCACCTCTTTTTCTTCAGGTGTTCAATACTTATTCCCTGTGACATTCCACTTTATTAAATATAACTTTTTTTTGTGAACACAGTTGCCTTGATTTCTTTGTATGTATGGATTACTTGGGTTATTACTGATATCTGGTGAAAATCTCAGGTCAATGGCTCCATCAGAAATACATTTAATGAGAAAAATGTTGACATGTTCAATACTTATTTTCATCACTGTAAAAGAAAAAAACACACAAAACAACATCAATAACAGCAGTACTGATTTGGTGACAGACAGAACATCATAGTCACAATAAAAGCCACACACTGATCATATTACAATACCAGCATCCCCATAAATACAAAATAACCACACTAATACATCTGCATAGTACAACCGCATACATATATACATACACACGTACGTGTATACATACATGCACCTGCACACACATGCATACACATACAGTACATATGCATACACATACATGTACCCATACATGTACCTACATACCATCGACCAGCGACATACCATCTAAAAATAATTTCACCACCTAGCACCTGGTAAAAAACCAGCAACATACCATCAGCAATTTCATGACCTAGCTGCTATAAATAAATAGATAAATACATATGTGACAGTGAATGTGTGTCTACCTTTTCTTCCCTGCGTTAAAGGAGGGTGATGGCTGTGGGGATGAATGAGTGTCTGTATCTGTTGGTCTTAACTGAGGGAAACCTAAAACGCAAACCAGAGGGGATAAACTGAAACTCCTGATGAAGAGGGTGAGAATGGTCTGAAAGTATAGAATTTACCCTGTCCACCACCTGACTATTGTACAAATCAGACAGGTTGCTCTGCTGGACACTGATGATTTTACTGCTGATGTTTACTATTTTTAACAGAGCATTCTTGTTTCTAACATTCAAACCACCGAACCAACAGATGAAAGAAAATATCAGCACAGATTCAATGCAGGGTTTATTAAAAAAAAGGGTCATCAAGGTTTTATCAACATGAAATTTAGCAAGCTTCCTTAAACAGAAAAATCGCTGCTGACCTTTTTTTTTTACAAATCATTTCAGTGTTGTCTTCAAATGTGAGCTTATTATCAATGATGGAACCCAGATATGTGACCCGTGCTGGCAAAATGAGTCACTTTGAGGAAATTATATAATATTTTTTCCATATTCTGTGTAGCATCATCTGGCTTTGGCTAAACCTATAAAATTATTCTTCCTCCAAGACATTGTTTCACCCAGGAAAGTCTGATCTCAGGACTGTTTCTTCACCCCAGAACCACTGTGGAAAACAACATTCCATTCGAGCCATAAGGAATGCTTTCAACAGATGAACTTACATCATAAATAAACTGAAAACTTCCTCCAACTAAGACAGTTTTATTGGTTATCAGTTATCTGACATTTACCAGACGGCATCTCATAAAATTTGACTGTCTTTCATAAAGCCCTAGGATTATCCACAGCTCAACATTGCCACCTTCTGAAAACTTAGGGACATGTCGGATTTAACCAGCCTTGAAACTTTGTGTGTATCTGTGACTAAAATCCGCTCTCTCTTCACATTTTCATTCCTCAGGATAATTTCCAGGATACCATGGAAACGCAAATGTACTCTGATATTCTGTGTGGACAAGCATTTGGGTTTGAAATGCTTATTAATCCTTGATTTTAAATATGTGCATGTTAAAATGTTTAAATGAATTTTATTCTTGCATGTTAAGTTAAAAACACTAGTTACAAGGTTGCATGCCCACTGAAGCTAGGTTAGATTTTATACATAAGTATATTAATGAATTTTCAGTGTATTAAGATACGTGTGTCACAGTTGAGGAAAGTTTCCTCAAGTCATGTGACTAGTCTCCACCAGTCTCTGCTGGACAACAGCTCTCTCCATCTTATTCATCAGTTACAGACAAAGGACTGCTTGCTCATTGGACTAAAGTTCATAAAACTCGCCCACGAAGGAAAATTATTGGATTAGGCTTCTGTCAATCACCCTAACGGCACCAAACTTGCTCAGTCTTTAGCAGGGAGACGCCCTAGTTCAGTTCGTATTGAGTTTTTGTAAACATCAGTGTGTTTTAATGTTTTTCTTTACACATCTGGGAATTAATTATTTCTTTTGATCTCAAACCTTCGTTAAATGAAATCAAACTTCATACTTCACAGGTGTTTCTGTTTTTCTAACTTTTTATCCTGTTAACTTTTTCTTAAATTCACTGTGTGTTTTGTGTTTTAAAGGGACTGACCATTCGTTTCTTCACACTGGAAGCTATTTCAACCGTGTACCACGACGTTGAGTATTTTTTTATAATTTGGATTTTTGTGGCTTGAGTTTATTTTTATCTTATCCCTCTAAATCTTGTTATCTGGATCAGATTTTTAATTATTTCTGAATTTATTTGGACTCTGGAGAATCTGTTGACCAACGAAAGCCCCGGACGCAGCTCTGCTGGTAAAACTTCAGAAGGAGCTCCGACACCAATGGAGTGAAGACGAAGGAGCATTATTATTGCAGTCAAAATCTCATCTTGTGACTGTGGACTTTGAAAGCTGCTGTACCTTGTCCGAATATCTGCTGGCAAGATATTCTGGTTCTTGTACTACCTGTGAATAAAGCTTTGGGATCATCTCAACAACAACGCAAGGAGTCACGTGAGCCATTTCTCTTCGTTTCCATCTGCTGAAAGTGAATGACTTGTCCAAAGTTTGGAAATAATTCAAAAATCTAACCAGATGCAGAATTAAAGAGAATTAATATTACTCTTTTCATTAAAATAATGTTTTTACTTTCTTAGAATAATTCAGAATTTTTCATATAATTAGTTTAATTTTCACCATAAATTTGAGTCCAATTTTATTCTGTCTTCCATTTCAAACTGCTCTAAATTAATGCTAAAGTCCATGGTTTTGTAGATGTGCTCACATTGTTACTCTATCCTCAGTTACAAATTTAATGTGATGGCTTAATGTCGATCATTTCACCTGCTTACAAATCATTTGAATGCAATGTCATGTAATCAGCTTCATTTAAATAAATCTGTAAAATGAGACAAGTTGTTGGGAATTTATTCCATTCTGTGCCTGGTTTTGAAGCCCCAGTATCGAATTCACTAATATTTTGAGACTGATGGATTAATTGATTGATTGGTTTAATTAATTGAGTGACTAAACAGGTATAAAGTGGAATTAATTAATAAATTGCTCACATTTAGTGAGCTGGTGCCCCAAACAAGTGTTTACTATCAACTTTTTCTGTGTGTGTGGACCTGGAGTAAATCACAGGTCCCGATACACCTCTTAACTTAAAGAAACTTTATACCTGATCATAAATGGTAAATAAAATAACATTACATCTGTATTGAAAGACCTTCAAAATGATATTTAATTTGTAGAAAGTATGCAAAAACGGACCTGGAAAAAGCCGATTTATTTATGTTTTGGCTAGGTTTAAAACTCGCGTTTGATCAGTTGAGAGTTACGACTTCTGCCAAAACATATGTATTTTTAGAAAGTATGATTTCTAAGCTTTACAATGATACCAAGCACTCATGGAGGTTTTCCCAGGACTTGCCACTAGCAAATAAAGAAAGAGTCATGATTTATGACTTCTCGTGCCTGTAGCTCGTAATGACGGGGTGTGCATTCTGACTCATTTTGCCAGCACAGGTCACATATTTGTATCTGACCACAGATTCCACTTCTTTGTCATCAATAACAGTGCACTAAATTGCAGGATCATGGCATATAAAACTCGAAAAGCACTCGGAGAGCGCAGACCTCCACCAAGCGCTACAGTTCCCTCCATACAGTGTTTGTGTGTACGTTTTCAGATTCCTTGACCATGAAAACATATGACTAGCAATTGGATTTTTTTTTTTTTGTACTTATTTTGTACCCGTAGGTAGATTTGTTTTGCAGTCTGGTGACAAGCCACCAGCTGCCGGTCGCTGCGTGCGCAAGCGCCCCATATCCCTAACCTGCATGTTTTTAGCATGTGGGAGGAAACCGGAGAAATCCCGGAGTAAACCCATGCAACACGGGGAGAACATGCAAACTCCACACAGATCACTGTTGGCCGGGGGCAGGGATTGAACCCACGATCTCATGATCCCAGCGATCCCCCGGCTGAGGGTAAAACTGTGCTGCCGCAGTGCTAACCACTGCGCCACCGTGCAGCCCAGGATTGACAATGATAGGATTAGTGGTTGAGTAGTTGTTCACGAAAATGACATTTTCCGTAATGGCGGCCACAGTTCCACCCATACAGTGTTTGTGTGTACGTTTTCAGATTCCTTGACCACGAAAACGTATGACTAGCAATTGGATTGACAATGATAGGATTAGTGGTTCAGTAGTTATTCACGAAAATGGCATTTTCCGTAATGGCGGCCACAGTTCCCCCCATACAGTGTTTGTGTGTACGTTTTCAGATTCCTTGACCATGAAAACATATGACTAGCAATTGGATTGACAATGATAGGATTAGTGGTTCAGTAGTTATTCACGAAAATGGCATTTTCCGTAATGGAAGTTTTCTTCTAGACGGTGATCCAGATCATCCCCAAAATTTAATCAGTTCTTCCTTGTACCATTTCCAACAATGCCTGAAAGTTTCATCGAATTCCGTCCAAAACTTTTTGAGTTATCTTGCTAACCAACAGACAGACAAACAGACAAACAGACAGACAAACCCCGGCAAAAACATAACCTCCTGGCGGAGGTAATCAATGCACATGTCCTTTGTCTTTGATACATTAAGATTTAGTAAAGAACTTTTGCACCAATTTAAAAATTAATCAATCACAGGTGCCATGGCTAAATTCAGCATTATGGAGGAGACTAACAATAACTGTGTCATCTGCAAACTTCAAGATGTGTCTGTTTATAAACTGGCTCCTGCAGTCATCAGTATACAAAATGTAAAGAAGTGGAGAGAGGACACAACCTTGGGGTGAGCCAGTAGATGAACACATCACTTCTGATGTACACCCATTCACCCTCAGAGATCTAAAAGACAGAAAGCCCAGGATCCAGCCAGCCAAGTTAGAGTCAACACCACAATTATTAGAAAGCTTATCCACCCACAGGTGGGGCTCGATGGTGTTGAATGCTGATGAGAAGTCCACAAACAAGAGCTTTGCATGTGCTCTGCTGCCCTCCAGATGTTTAAATAAAAGATGAAGCAAAGTGATGAAAGCATCCTGAGCCCCCCTCCCCCTCCTGTATGCAAACTGAAGGGGGTCAAGGAGGTGTTGTGTTTTGGCCAAAAGTTCATGTTTTATCAGTTTCTCAAATGACTTCATAACCAAGACATAAGAGCTACCAGCCTGTAGTCATTTGCAACCTTGTGATGGTTGGTTTTAGCGACAGGGACTATGATAAGACTGCTTCCGTATTTTGGGAACCCTCTGCTGACAAAGCAAAAAAATGGGTCCCAGTTGTTCTGCACAACAAGATAGCAAACGACTCCCAATGTTATCAGGGCCAGGGCTAGTCTTACGTTTACAGTGAGGCGGCATGAAATAAAGCAGCGTTGGTGTTGGTTTTAAGTAGGTTTATTTATCATACCGCCTTCACAGGATTCCCGCTCCGATGCAAGTGTGAGCAGACCAGAGCGGGATCCTCAGGCTCTCAGAGGAGGAGACACAAAGTGTGTGTCTGCAGCGGCAGCTGAAGAGTGAGTGAATGAGAGAGTGAGCATGGGTTACAGTGCAGTATATATACCCAACTACAACAATACATAAAAGAGCATTCCCCAGCAGTTGGTATGATCAAAGAGATTGCAGAACAGGCATGAGACATTTGCATTTGAGAGACATATTGATCTCGGTCTCTAGGTCACAGTAAGGACAGGACGCATGAACACAATGCATGAAAGGCACATTAACATCACAGAAGTGAGCCAGAAGAAGCGGGGCTGCCTGTAGACATTAATACACACATTTCACTGTTCTGTTAATTGCTCTAGCCGAGCGCTGTGTCTGTCCAGTCAGTTGTGGGGGTTACACCAAACCGCCACACGCTCCCTCCCAGAGGGCTCGGCAGGAGGCCGAGGTCTCGATCATTCAGCTTGGGCAGCGAGCAGGAGAAGCTCTCTGCAGGAGGAGGGGGAGGGAGGAGGGGGGTAGTACGTGCCGGACGGGGACGGTGAAATCGTCCGAGCCGCGCAAAAATTGCTTGCTGGTCTGCGACGTCGAGGGGCTGTCCCGTTGAACGTGCGGAGGTCCGCAAGAAGAAAAATTAGTCTCTGACTCCTCTCGTGGCCATGAAGAAAAGTAGGAGCGGCTGTAAGAAAAAAAATAAAAGCAGAGGGACTGGCGTGTCGACTTTAGGTGCAGGCGCAACCCTAAAGCCTCGGGAACCGCAGACAGCTGAATTCCCCTTGTGTGCCGTGGCTAAGACCATAAAATCCAGTGAGCAAGCTGCGTGCCTCAGGTGTACGAGCAAGCCTGAAGGGCGGTGTGCAGCAGAAGGAAGGCGGTCAGTGTAGCCGTATGTGTCCCGTGCATGGTGCGCCGTCCTCGTAAGTCCCGGGTGTGTGCGCCGGGGTTCCGTGATGGGTGGGCCAGCTGGAGAGGAGAACCAGGGTCAGAAAACTTGGTGGAGATCGGCGCAGTCGGTGCCGATAAATCATCTATGATGAGCTGTGGCTGCAGATTAGTCATGGTGCGTTGGAGCGTTGAGGAGAGATAGACGATCTTTGTTCCTCAGGCTCGGGTAGATGAGTAGGATCGCTGAGAGGGAGGAGTAGCGGTGAGAGGGAGAAAACGTTCTGTGTCCCTCGGCCGGTCCAGCGTAGACGTCCCGATCTCAGGCGAGGGTCGCGCCATGACGTTTTCTGCAGTTTTCCCGGTCGTGGGTGATGTCCGGAGAGAAGCTCGCCTGTGTTGGCTCCGCGTCGAGGTCTCCCTGAAGCAGAAGGGAGGGCAGCTCGTTTGCGTCAGGCTGCTGTGTTCGCTGGCAGCGTGTTTTTTTCAGCGTCGGGTCGCCAGCGTGGCCATCCAGACCAAAAGGTTGCTTTGCACAAAACGTGTGCATGTTCGGGGTCACCAGTGAAGCGGCATGAAATAAAGCAGCGTTGGTGTTGGTTTTAAGTAGGTTTATTTATCATACCGCCTTCACAGGATCCCCGCTCCGATGCAAGTGTGAGCAGACCAGAGCGGGATCCTCAGGCTCTCAGAGGAGGAGACACAAAGTGTGTGTCTGCAGCGGCAGCTGAAGAGTGAGTGAATGAGAGAGTGAGCATGGGTTACAGTGCAGTATACTGTATATACCCAACTACAACAATACATAAAAGAGCATTCCCCAGCAGTTGGTATGATCAAAGAGATTGTAGAACAGGCATGAGACATTTGCATTTGAGAGACATATTGATCTTGGTCTCTAGGTCACAGTAAGGACAGGACGCATGAACACAATGCATGAAAGGCACATTAACATCACAGAAGTGAGCCAGAAGAAGCAGGGCTGCCTGTAGACATTAATACACACATTTCACTGTTCTGTTAATTGCTCTAGCCGAGCGCTGTGTCTGTCCAGTCAGTTGTGGGGGTTACACCAAACCGCCACAACAGCACTTAAAGGTGTTGACTACAGAGCGCTCATTGAATGCAATAACAGGTGAAAAATTAGAGAGATTGACCTTTAACAACTCAAATTCCTTAGAAAAGTCATTAAGATCAAACACAAGATAAAACTGATTAAGCTCATCAGCCAGTGATTTATTATCAAAACCATCTAAAACCACTTTTTTTTTTCCTGACATTTACTCTCATGCAGACCAGTCATAATTTTCAGTACGTCCCATGCAGAACCGAGATTATTACTGCTAAGTTTACTCTCCACATTTTCTTTAAATCTCTGTTTGACTCTCCTAACCTCAAACTTCACTTTTTTTTTTTTTTTTTTTTTTGACAATCTCTTAAGCTCAGAGAGGTTACCCTGTTTAAATGCTTGGCTCTTTTTAGTCAACAAAATCCTCTGACTTACTAACCCAGGGTCTGCTATAGGGTAAATTTTCACAGTTTTAACAGGAATCACGACAGAAGTGACATGAGCACGGTGGCAGACATTTTAAATGGTGGAAGCGATGGAGGTACGTAAATAAAATGACAATCAAGACAAGCAGGCTGTTTAGTGGTAGAGCAAGAAAACAGACGGGCAAAAAGATGGACATTTGTTCACTCAGTATTGGAGGATTGCTCAGTACTTCCCTCTGGTGGGAGTTTGAATGAATGAATGAATCTTTATTTCGGATAGATTAAAAGTACAGATTAAAAGAAACTGAATAATATAACAAAGGGGGAAAGAAAATCCAACAAGGTCAAATTAGACAATAACTCCTCTGATTATACAGTTCAACATAAGTTATCCGAAATGGGTGATGGCTGAAGCCGCAGCTTACATTGCCCACCCATATTCCATCCAAGAATTCAAAAGAAAAACAAAACAAAAGCGATTACAATTCAGAACAAAGCTATGACAAAATGTGACAAAAAACTAAGCTACAACACAACGCATACTGGATATGACAATCCTTATGTGATTTTACATGTCATCTTGTATATATGTTTGGAGTATTTCTTCCTTTAGTTTTTGTTTAAATTGTCCAAGCGTTGTACATGATTTTAATTCAGGTTCAAAATCGTTCCATAATCTGACTCCTTGCACTGAAACACAGTGTTGCTTGGTGGTAGTTCTCACTGAAGGTTTTTGAAATATACATGTTCCTCTGAAATTATATTGTTTCTCCCTTATTTGGAACAGCTTTTGGATATTTGCGGGCAGTGATAGATTCTTCACTTTAAACATTATTACTGCAGTTTTAAAGTCAACCAGATCTTTCAACTTGAGAGCTTTTAATTTAAGAAAAAGTGGGTTTGTTGGTTCCCTGTAAGCTGCTTTGTTTATTATTCTATAGCTCTCTTCTGAAGCATAAAGAGTGGATATATGTTTGTTTTATATGTATTTCCCCATACTTCAGTACAATATGTCATGTATGGGAGTATTAATGAATGATACAAGGTATATAGTGTGGGTTGATTCAGCAAATATTTTACTCTGTGTAGTATTGCAATTGATTTGGATATTTTACCTTTAATATAATTAATATGTGACTTCCAACGCAGTTTATTATCAATTATTACTCCAAGAAATTTAGTTTCGGATACCATTTCAATCTCTACACCATTTACACTGAGTTTAGATACTAAGTTGTTGTGATGGTTGTTAAAAACTATAAATTTTGTCTTACTTAAATTGAGCGTTAATTTGTTTGAATCAAACCACAGTTTAAGCTTTCCTAATTCCTTTCCGAGTGTATCCAAAAGTTGTTCCAAATTGCTTCCACTGCATAATAGATTAGTGTCATCGGCAAACAATATTAAATCCATTTTTTCTGAAACTTTACATATATCATTTATATACATATTGAATGACAATGGCCCCAAAACTGAACCCTGTGGGACTCCACAAGTAACCTTCAGTAACTGTGAGTTTTTGTTACCAACACATACATACACAGTACCGTTCCATTGACGGTAAAGGTGAGCTATTTTTGTGTTTAGTTCAAAAACAAAGCGTTATTTCAAAATTCTGGCAAATTAAAAGTCGAGAAAATATGGTGATAGAATGATACAAGCCTTTAGTTCCACTTAATTTTGACCAGGTGAGCTGAAACAGAGAGGCGGGCAGACAGATACACACACATGCACACAGCCACAGTTTCCGGGCACATACACAGTACCGTTCCATTGACAGTAAAGGTGAGTTATTTTTGTGTTTATGTCATGGTCTGAACGCTGATATTGTCCACACCCGAATCATCCAGTATTTTCCCCGTTCTTCTGTTTTCCTTATGTGCCTGATATGGTGTTTTTGTTGGTTCTTGCCCTCCTGGCCTGGTTTACCCTCCACCCTCCCTAGGGCGGCCCTGGTGGCCTTCTGGGTGGGGGCTTGGATGTTATGTGGCGCCTGGAATGCGCCTTTTGAGGGCGGAGTACTGTCATGGCCTGAGCGCTGATATTGTCCGTGCTCGGATCATCCAGTATTTTCCCCGTTCTTCTGTTTTCCTTATGGCCTTCCAGGGCTTTTATTATGACAGCGTCATGGAAGGACTTCCGGCTGTCAGAGTCGAGCTGCGTCGTGACAGCTGATTCACATTTCACTGATTAGTTTCTCATTGCCTGATTTATGTTGGGCCTTATTTAAGGGAGCAGCTGAGGTTACTCCTGGCTGCGACCTCACATAACGTTGCATCCGTACAACGTTCAGCTGAAGTCCCTAACCCCGGCTCCAGTCATCCTGTGATTCTTCTTGCCTCCGTAAGTTTATTCCTTAGCCTGAGTATATCTTTACTGTGTCTTAGCCGTAGTTCATGTTCATGTTTTTGCCCCACGTGGCTGTTTATTTTGTCATCCTTGTCCTTTGTTAATAAATATGCAAACTCATCGGCTGGCCTATAGCGTCTCATTAATGGCCCGCAAGGGCCACCCATGACAGTAGGTCGCTGCCAAAACGAGATGCCAGTCACCGTGAGTTTGCATTATTTGGGCTTGAAGTTTTACCTTTTCTGCGTACCAGTGTGCTGGGAGATGGTGTCGCCAAGCAAGGGCTACGCTATAAGCTTGGGCTATGAGCTAGTTATGGCCCTAATTGAGATAGATGGAATCCTCTCGCATGCTCGTAGCGATCCCACCCCCGGCGGGCCACGCTGGTACCTGGACCTCGCAGAGGCAGCTATTAACCGCCGTCCTCGCTATGCGGACCACACCGAAATTAGGAAGAGGATGGCAGAAATCTCGGCACTCCGGGAGAAGATCCGCGAACTGGAGGGAAACTCCGGCAGGAAGCCGAAGGTGAGACATCCCTGCTCCTCGCCTTGGGATCCAGTTCCTGTCATCCGTCCAGCCCAGGAGTCTTCGTCGTCCAAGTGCCGTTCCCGCCCACAGCGGAGGAGGACGTCAGCCGGGATTCCCCCAGAGGAGACTCAGTGGACAACGGTGATCATCCAGGACCGTGTGTCTGTGGCTCGTTCTGCCTCCCATCCAACTGAAATTATGAAGCATGTGACAGCGGCAGTAAGACTGGTGGAGATCAGTCCCGAACTCCATGATTACCCCGAGTACACTGATCTGCTAGCCTCTGTCTCCGCGCAGGAGCGGCGTTTCCCTGACTTCACCTTTGCCTCACCCTCTGCTGGTAGACGTCATCACCATGCTCGTAAGAAGCCTCAGCGAGATCCCCGTCCAGATCCACTTCCGGGGAGCCGTAGGAACTCTGCCTCCCAGCCAGCGGTGAGCTCCACGAGTCTAACTCCGGCTGCCCCCGTTCCTGATCCTGTGCGAGCGGCTCCTCCTCGTCCTCCTGGGGGGCCCTCCGTCACCATCCAGAGGGAGAAGGAGAGAACCAAGCTCACTGCAGCACTTCCCATCGGCCCTCAGCGGAGCAGGCAAGTGCTTTTTCATTATTTTCCTTCACCTTGTGAATTGCCTTGTCTGACTCCTGGGGGTGGAGTTCGGGGCTCACAGTTCCCCGAGCTTCTTCCACCTGCTGCAGTTACTAATTGTGAACCTGCATCCTCTGTGTCTCCTTCCCCTGAGCGTCTCCCGGTGCCAGGAATACACCGCCGGACGAAGAAGGAGCCTGTGGCCCTGAAGAGCCTGGTACCAATCCTGCAGCCATGTCACAGGCAGAGGAGGAGAGTGGACTGCCAGTTGGAGCCTGCGCCGATGATTAAGCATCCCCGGGTCTCCGTGGAGGGGCAGTTCGACCCAGCAGGCCACGGATCCCCTGCCACCATGCCGTGCGGGCCTTCAGCGTGGACTTCAGCGCCAGGGAATCCCCAGACTGTGAGGACCATCATGCCGGCTGCAGAGCCTGACGCAGTCGAGTGGGAACCAGGAGTGGACCTCCAGCTCATGGAACCTGGATCGTCGGAGTCCTGGACGGCGGTAGAGCCCGAGATCAGGCAAGTGTTCTATTTTGTCTTTCTCTTTTCCATTCTTGACCATCATTACCTGTCTCTCGGGGAAACAAGCCGGGTGCAGCCGACTGCTGCATCCAAGCTTGTCTCGCCGGGCTCTGCTGCTGCCGGTGATCCTGACCTCGGTATTCTTTGTTCTTCTGAGCCTTCTCCCAGGGTCACCGGTGACGAGTTGGTTCCAGTCGCTGTCCTGGAAGTTCCAGGTTTGTGTTTGGAGGTCATCCCTGGTGCTGAGCCGGCCCAGTCGGGTCCGTTGTGGGTGCAGCTTTGACCCAATCGGGGTCCACCGTGGGTGCAGCACGGTCCCGATCTGGGTCCAGCAAGTGTGCAGCGCCGGTTCAAGTGAAGTTCGGAGAAGATGCTGCAGATCCTCCGCCATTCGACGCCGGACTGGCCCCTCATTCTTTCCCCGATCCCTTTTTTCCTCCACCGGGTGCCGCTGGGATTCCCCGTATTCGGCTTGGCTTTCCCTCGTTATCCCTCTCGGTAGAGAGGCCGCCTCCAAGTTCTCCCCTTCGGTCCTGGTGGCCTAATGACATGGGTCAGCCACCCAGGAAACTGCTTCGGCAATTCAGCATTCTGGGTCGCCACCCGACAGACTGCATTCTTTGTTCGGCGACCTGGTCCGGCCGCCAGAGGTACTGTTTCTCCGGGCCTGGGACTGGGGTAGACCGCCCGAACTGATTCTTTTTCCCCTGCCAGCGATCTGGAAGCTGGATGCAGGTAGACCTCCCGACCTGTTTGTTTTTTGTTTCATTGTGCTTTGCCTGCCGACATCCCTGTAGTGTTTTTTTTTTTTTCTCCTCCCCTGTAGTGTTAGGGACGCTCCTTTGTTTTGTCTGTAGACTTTACTGAACTGTTTGTATATCGCCGCTCTGTAGCGTGTTTTTTTTTTCCTCTCTGGCATTATAGGGTACGTTGTATTTTTATGTGCCTGTATTTCAGTTTCCCTTGTTCTTCTGTGATTTGAGAGATGCTCCTTTGTTTTGGTTTTTTTTTTTTGCGTTCCTTGACTGTTTCGTGATTTCGCTGTATTCATAGTGTGCTGCGCTGCTTGTAGCGGTTTGAGTTTTTTTTCTCTTGGTATTTTTTTTGGGTGCAGTGTGTATGTACCTGTATTTTAGTTATTGTGTATTCTACCATGCTCTGTGATTTTTGTAGCCTGTCGTTATTTTTTACATGTTTGAGCCTCATCATTTTGTTTATCGTTGATGCCCTCCTTTGTGTGTTTTTTTTTCTCTCATCTCCTTGATACGGTGTTTTTGTTGGTTCTTGCCCTCCTGGCCTGGTTCCCCCTCCACCCTCCCTAGGGCGGCCGTGGTGGCCTTCTGGGTGGGGGCTTGGATGTTATGTGGTGCCTGGAATGCACCTTTTGAGGGCGGAGTACTGTCATGGTCTGAGCGCTGATATTGTCCGTGCTCAGATCATCCAGTATTTTCCCCGTTCTTCTGTTTTCCTTATGGCCTTCCAGGGCTTTTATTATGACAGCGTCACGACGGGACTTCCGGCTGTCGGAGCCGAGCTGCGTCATGACAGCTGATTCACATTTCACTGATTAGTTTCTCATTGCCTGATTTATGTTGGGCCATATTTAAGGGAGCAGCTGAGGTTACTCCTGGCTGCGACCTCGCATAACGTCGCATCTGTACAACGTTCGGCTGGAGTCCCTAACCCTGGCTCCAGTCATCCTGTGATTCTCCTTGTCTCCGTAAGTTTATTCCTTAGCCTGAGTATATCTTTACTGTGTCTTAGCCGTAGTTCATGTTCGTGTTTTTGCCCCATGTGGCTGTTTGTCATCCTTGTCCTTTGTTAATAAATATGCAAACTCATCGGCTGACCTATAGCGTCTCATTAATGGCCCGCAAGGGCCACCCATGACAGTTTATTTCAAAAATAAAGCATTATTTTGAAATTCTGGCAAATTAAAAGTCGAGAAAATATGGGGCTACACACAGCCACTCACAGATGCACTAACTGACTACCATATTGCCTCTCACCGAGGCATAATTACTAGTCTTGTTACAATCTGCGAGTGACGAGATTGCATTCATATTTTGAGTAAAATGGAAGAAAGCATTCTCAATCTGAGTTTCAAAGTGGACACCAATGAAGAGGAAGAGAAGGTGAAGAACGTGATTTAGCAGACAGCGACAATGATGATGGAGATTTGGGAGATTTTGATCCTGAAGCCGACGAAAATCAAGGTAGTGCTAATGCTGCAGTCCCTGCAGCTTACCTGTATGAACCAGATCTAAGACAGCCAGATGGTGAGTTCCTCTTTAATCTTTTTTTCCACCATCCAGCTGCTCCCTGTTAGCCATTAGCTCCGGTCTTCCTGCCCGGCTGCTCCCTCATCATCCCGCCGCCAGTGGCTGAAACAGCTTTTCCACCAAACCGATGTCTGAGTCCACCGGTCTCCCTCCTTCACCTCCAAACCCCGGCGTTGTGAGCCCCGGGGCGGCCGTTCGGTCCCCTGTGAGCTGCTGGATCACAGCGGAGACACGTGGGGGGTCGGCGTGCCTCCTCCGGGCTGAACCTCCGTGATGGTGATGATGAACCGAGGAGAAATGAAGATGAGTTGCGACTTGACCCCAACAACACTGTGAACTGGTACGTGTAAATGTATTTATTGATGTTTCTTGTCTTACTTTTATATTATAGAAAATTTAGAAATCCACTTTCGATTGTCTTTTCTCTAAATTTAAAAAAAAAATGAGCGTACAAGTTGTCCCTGAGCAATCAGTAACTCTGCCAAAATTATTCATCAGATTTTAGAGAAACTAGTGTGTTTCTTATTTTAATACCAAATTATGTTTTTAGCAAGGGTAGACCTTATTCTTCAAATATATGTGCTTTATTGATTGGGATGATTTTTAGACAATTCTTGATCATCATTTTTAATTCATATCTTCACCCTCTCCTTGCAAGTTGCATGCTAGCAGTGACAATAGTGATCTAGCCACCGAGTGACTGAGCGATCAAAATCTTCACAAGGTCTATTGTCTGCAATATTTGTTTATTTCTACAAGTTAGATGCATAATCAAAAGTTCGGGTTCTATCCGCTGGAGCCATTGAGCTTTCAATTTGATCAGTTGGTGATGTCACCAAATTCGGTCAGCAAATACGGAAGTCAGAACCTCTTCATGGGTGCACAGAATGAATGGAAAAAATTCCATTTCTTTTCTTTCTAGACAAAATTAAGGCTACAGAAGTACTATAATCATGTTTATTATGTTCTCAGCTTTCAGTAGAGGTATATGCTTACTTTAGGATTCTCAACGAGTATTCCCTTTAAACCACGCCTGTAATGTATTAAATATGATTAATATTATATTGTGTGTTATGGGTGATGGCTACACTTTTCTGGTTCCACCGCCACCCAGAGTATAAAAGGCTGACCCGGAAGAGGCACGGTCTCTTCGACCAGCACCTCTGCCTCAAAGGGAGAGCCTTAGAGTTCAGTGAGTTTGTATAATAAAGTTCTGTTCTATTGCATCTTCAGCCTCATCATTGAAGTATCGGTTATGGACATAACATTTGGTGATGAGGATAAAGCTATGGAAAAAGGAGTTTCTAGTATTCGGCCATTTTTAGAGCTCCCAGGAGAGCCGCCAGTTCCCTGGGCGAGGTGGTTTGCAGTGTTCCAAAATTATTTGGTAGCACTGAACCTCAGCGAATTGGAGAAACTACGTGCACGAGCGATACTGGTCCATAATCTCAGCATGGAAGGGCAACATATTCTCAGCACACTGGGAGAGAGTGATAGTTCTGAGGATGTGGTTGAGCTAATGGCTAATGAGCTAATGAGCTTTCACGGTCCTGAGAACATCATCGTCTGGTTGATCCAGTTCCGACAGTGACACCAGTGGCAGGGAGAGTTGGTGCAATGGTATGTTGCAGACCTGTGCCAGCTGGCTGGAGAGTGCCGATTCGGGGCTTTGGAGGAAAAAATGGTCCGCGATCAGTTAGCGGAGCACACGCTATGTTCTGCAGCACAGTCCAGGCTCCTCACGCACTCTGGTGAACTGACATTGACTGCAGCAGTGGAGATAGCTCAACAGTACGAAGCAGCAGATAAACTATCAAAGGACCTTGGTGAGAGAACAATGATGAGGCAGTCTGACTCACAATCAGTGGCGCAGGCTGTGGACCTGGGTAGCGATGACAGCGCAGAAGATAAAGAAGACTACGCGACCGCTATTAAGATTAGGTCCGCCCTGGGGTCGCCCAGATGTTTGGGCTGCGGGTCCACCAAGCACTGATACAAGGCGAGAGTGTCCGGCAAGGGGAAAACGCTGCGGCAAGTGTGGACTCCTACATCATTTCGACAGGGCCTGCAAAAAGTTTGAGCGAGAGGAACAGCGACACAGAATGGATTCCCCCACCACAACTCCTACGGTTATTCACACTGTCTCCCCAAGCACAGATGGGCGTATTTATGGCGACGTGATGCTGGACGGCATGGAATTGCCGTTGTTGGTGGACACGGGCGCAGTGGCATCCGTGTTGAACTGGCCTACTGTGAGGAGTTTGTTCCCACATTACTGTGTGAGAGGACTGTCGATGCCGTATTGTGGCTATGAAGGTAATAGGCTAGCCACCGTGGGTTCGCTGGAGCTGATGGCGAGGTACAAGTCATCTGTGGTCTCAAATATCCAGTTCGTGGTGACTGTCAAGGAGTCGAACGTGATAGGCTGCGACCTGTTTTACAGACTGGGCTTCACAATCACCAGCAGTATCGGACAGGAGTGGTTGAGCCGTGGTTTGTGGGACCGACTGGTTCCGTGCGTGGTGGACAATGTGGTATGGGACGAAGATTGGCCTAGTATTCTGAGATATGGACAGGACCAATCCCACCCAGGGCCATCGCGGGAGGGCTCCGGTGCCAGGGCCCAAGTTACCCTGGATGTGGGAACTGGGCGGCACGGTGGAACGCCTGTGACAGCGGGTGGAGCTGTTAGGACGGCTCCCTCTGCTTCCGGAATTCGGCAGCAGCACCTTTCCGGTTCCGCCGCCACCCAGAGTACAAAAGGCCGACCCGGAAGAGGCACAGTCTCTTTTCAACCAGTACCTCTGCCTCGATGGGAGCGCCTTAGAGTTCAGTGAGTTTGTACAATAAAGTTCCGTTCTACTGCATCTTCAGCACCATCACTGAAGTATCGGTTATGGACATAACAACGCCCAGTATTTTCTGGTCCTTATCCTGTTTTTTCCCCAGTACTTTCCCTGTTGTTTCCCAGTTTTACGGTGTTTTTACCCTGATTTTACTCTGGTTTTCCTTGTTTTTTCCCCCCAGTACTTAGCCTGTAATTACCCTCTAATGTGGCCACTATTCTTAGCTTTACTTGGGTAATTAACATAATAAGGTAACACTCTTTTGACTTGAGCACAATTTCTGCCTTCTCTACCCACCTCCGCTTATATTCTGCTGAAGCATGTTTTTTCTCCCATAATAACCAAATGCTGCACGCGTATCATCACCCCTCTAATACAGACGACCATAACGTACATATGTGTGAGCAGGCATGTGGGTGAGCATATGTGAGCTTCAGCCCTGGCGCCGTGACAGAGACTCTCTGTGTGAAGCAGAATTAAAACAAAAGATTTTATCAATGAGACGGAGACATTTTCCTCCCTTGAGCCAAAATGATATTTGGGCTTAGCTGATTTCCATTAACATCTGTAGTACAGTACAATTCTATTCCCAGCAGGGTCAATTACCGTGGAAATGCCCTCAGTACATGCGGCTCCTCTGCTGTAAAACATTGCATCATCACAAGCCAATCACGCGGCAGCATTCTTGGGGCTTTGTGTGGCACAGACCGAAGGGGAGAAAGCAGGTGTCCAAATACTAACCGGGGACTCCACAAACACGGAAACGCAGATGGTTGAAAAGCTTAAAACGAGGGTTTGGTAAATGAGAAAAACACATAATACATGTGACATGATCCATATTCAAACAGAGATCAACCAAGGTTGAAATACACTGTGGTTCAACTGAGGCTCTTAGATGAATGCCAGACACTGATCACATGACCTCATACAGTCCACCTGTCTGTGTGTTTGTCTTTATTAAAATGAAAAGATGATAAACAGAGTGACTCAGCTGCTTTACAGCAAAAATATAAGGGTGTTTTCACACCTACAGGCTTTAGTTCCTGTCAACTGAACTAGAGTTTGTTTTCTCAATTAGTGCGATTTATTTTATCTGGTTAGAACACAGTAATCACACTTAGGTGGGCACCAAAACAACTGCACTGAGACCACCTAAAAGAGGTGGTATCCATCCGAATTATCTGCCAAACTCTGGTGTGGTCCTCCAGGTGAGAAACCCGAACTAGAACGGGATCAAGAGCTAGAAAATGCATGGTTCAAGGGCATTATATTATGGCCTAGGGCTGGGCAATATGAAAAAATCTAGTCACAATAATTTTTTTTTCATATTGATTGATATCTATATACAGTATATTGCAATATAAATCAAATCACTATTTCTGTCAAGCTTAAAGGTTCCTTTTTACTCCCAAGTGAGATGTGAAGACATGACAAGATTAATTTTGGTTTAAAGCTGCACTCCGGTGGCTCTAAAACCACTAAAAACACCATCAAAAACAAATGTGTATTTGCCCAAAATAGCATATTTTGGCTTTTTATACACAAAAAAATCCTTCATTGCGTAGAATTGCTTGGAAAAAACTTTTTACATCTTTCACCTACTTAAGTATGTGCAGATCTACGAATATTCTAATTAGCTCCACCCATACTCCTGCCCACCAGTAGCTGGAAGAAGGCGAGGACTCCGAGAAGGCGATCCAACTTGAGGAAGTGAAAGTCATAACAAGGTTTCTATAGGTGAACCTTTGGAAGGATCATTCTTGGTGGTGCAGAGTCGCTGCCTGGCCTAAGGAGAACAACAAAGTGTAAAATGCGCTGAATAAAACAGGCGCTTTAGTGTTGCACAGAAATCTGTGACCCCTCACAATCTGCCACCTTATTACTTCTACTTAATAAATAATATAAAGTCTTAAATTAATCTAGACACTTCGGCACTGATTTTTCGACCACACATGCAGACATCATCATCGGCCTCCGTCGGTCTATGATGACCATGGAAGAGAATCCTAAACGTCTACTCTGCTGGAACAGCACCGCCTGTGGCTGAACAGGCCGATGCGCGCCGGTGTTCTACCTTCCAGCGTTGGGCGTTGGTAGGATTCAAGCCTGGGCAGGAAGATATGGAGGACAAGATGTTACCCATACAGCATGTCCCCCCTCTCCACGTCACTGATGAATCCAAAGGAACAACAGGGCTGCTATAGTTTGGCACCAGCGTCGTCGCAGGAGCTGCCAGAACGATGTTGAGCACAACAGAGAACTGCCTTAGGGGCTCCGACTCTGGATTTTTCCTCAGGGTTGACTCCCGAAGCCTTTCCCGTGACCGGGTGTGCCGCAAGGCAGCGGAGGTTTGAAATCAGGGTTTACCTTCCCCTAGATGGGCTACCTTCCCAGGTTGACGAGCCACCATCTACCCGAAGCATTTGGTTTTAAGGCGCCAGAGATCCGCCCTCGCCCCTTCTCCTATTAGTAGAAGCAGTTCCGCCGGGCTTAGAGACTAAACAACACGGGCAGGCTAGGAGTTGGACTTAGTTGTCAGAGGCTTTTTGAGACGCACGCCGTAAGGAGCATTTTATGAGCACTGGGAGCTTAACCCCAGTGCCGCTCCTGGCTATGACAACCTTGGAACCGCATGCAGACAATGCACAACATTACTGTATGCAGTCACACACTCTGATGGGCCACAGGTTTCTGTGTAACTATGGTAAGGAAACTAACTTCCTATGCTTGCTTTTCTTGTTCCCATGGCAAAAGCAGCTGGCCAATCAGAGGAGAGAACCTTCTCACATGATTCTTGCGTGATTTGACGTGACGCATTTTGGTCCGCTTGAATTTTTCCCTGTGTGAAAGGGAACTGAACCAAGGAGAAAATGAGACAAAGTAACAAACTTATCAAGTGATTCAGACCAAAGTAAACAAATTTAGATATGAAATCACCCCAAAACATGAGTTCAGTCAATAGCAACCAGCTTACTGAGATGTCTACAGGATTTTCTTGTCACTGTCACACAAACCCACATATAACACAATCAGAGGTGGGTAGAGTGTCCAGAAAATGTATTCAGGTAAAAAGTAGCATTACCTTATGATACTAATTACTCATGTACAGTGTTGGAAGTAACGCGTTACAAGTAATGTGTTACTGCAACGCCACTACTTTTGCAGTAACGTGCTGTGTAACGAAATTACTGTTTAAAAATTCAGTAAAGTGTTACAGTTACTGAAATTTGATCAGATGTATTACTCGTTACTTGTTTTATTAATATGAATAGATATTTTTAGCACAAATAAATGAATACACAAACTGACCCTACTGTAGCTGAGACAAGCTGTCAATCGACGTGATTTGTTGCAGAAAGCCGAGTCTTCACTACTGAGCGGAGGAAAAGATGACGCTACTTTGTTTTTGTGGAAATAGATTATTTTTCCTTTGTCACGTTTAAAGACAAAAGCATATTGGTGGGTTGAAAACTAAGTGTCGGTTGAGACCTATTGCAATCTTCAGAAGCGCTTGAAACTGCAACAAAGCTCTGACAAAGCTAGTGCTAAGTAATGGATAGCTATGCTAATAACACCGTGTTAGTGGATCTACTGTATTCTGAACAGCCATGGCTAGATGTAAAGTGGAAATACTCTTGTCTCAACACCCACGGCTGGATTTCAAGCACAGGTATGCATCTGGACAGTTTGTGACCCAGCAAGAATTAAACCGACTGATTGCCAGATACGTCATTACAGAGTGAAGACGTGATATCAACAGTCACTTTCCATCAGAAAGCTGAGACTGTAATCCACTGAAGTTAAAACACATTTACTTGCTACCTGTATAAAGATTATTCAAAAATGGATTTTGATCTCCAAAAGGAATTTGAGGGACTGGATCATGTCTCTGTCACAGCAGACATTTGGATTGTGGATAATGGACATTTTCTTTGGATCATTGCACATCGGATTAATCCATATCATAAAGGTAAGATAAACATGGACAGCTTTATGCAGCGTTGCCAACTCTCACTCTTATGGAGTGATTCTCACTCTTTTTTCCTCTCTGTCACTCCACAAACCCTATTTCTCACTCCAAAATGAGGAAATTACTGGCAATTTTGTGTTGATTTTCTTCAGATTTTTCCCACAATAAGAGCTCTCAAAGCAGACTGAACGTGTTCTAAAAGCTCTGTCTGAAACAGTCTGTTTTCAGCCTGACATTAATAAGCCCATAATGTAATCCATTAATTAAATTATCTTGCTATGCGTGCAAGATGATTTAAGTATGCATTTAAAAGTAATGTGAAAGTGACTTTTCCAAGTAACTAATTACTTTAATCATGCAGTAATTGGTAAAGTAACCCAATTACTTCTGAAAAAAAGTAACTAGTAACTGTAATTACTTACTATTTTTTAGTAACTTGCCCAACAATGCTCATGTAAGAGTAGAAACCAAAACGTTACCCGAGTAAGAGTAAGAAAGGGTTTCAGACTTTTCAGTTTGATTCAGACTAAAATTTCAGGTGTGAAACCTCCCCCAAGCCATGGTCCGAACCAAAGAGCAGAAATTTGCTCCAGCAAGAAGTGGGGGTCTCAGTCCAGATCAAACTGAACCTTGGACAGGTTTGTTTAGAGTGTTAAAGCAATTTTCAGAAAGGTTAGGACTTCTGGAACAAATGCAGGAAGTTAAGTCAACCAATAAGAGGGAAAATGAGCCGTGGCAGCACTCAGAGAGAGGAAATATGGCCATTAGCAGCATAAATAGTCAACTGAAAAAAAAAAATCATAAAAATGCAGAAACTTTCCAGATAATTTCAGAGGATGTAACAGAGTTTTTGAAATAAACAGACAAGCAATGCCACCTGAAAATCATCACAGCTGATGAGGACAAACATCCTTTTTAATGACGACCTGGATAATATTCTAGCCTGTAGAAGAGCTTGAAATAACGAAGCGATGTGATTTTATAAATCAAAGTTTAATTTCAGCTTCACTCCTCTAACAAGTCTCATCTCGGTGCAGAAGCAGAATAAGAGGTCGAACGCAGTCAGACCTTCATATTTATACCCACACTCAACAAAAGACATTGCATATCAAAGCTGACATCCCGCATTACATAATCCCCCCTCCATTGTCCTCCGTCTCCTCCACCTGACCCTGGGTGGTCAGGGAGATCGATCCGGTCTCCACCGCTGCCACTCTGTCTGTTCTTTGATCCTCGCTGGCGGTTGAGACCTCTTGTCCTGTTCTGAGGCTTGAGGTCATTCCACATATGTAATCACTAAACATTCTAATATGTCTATACATATGTAGGTATGGAATATATGATTAATATAAGCCACATAGCCTCACTAAAACTAGTTCACCAACTAATACAATGGAGTCTGAACCAGTTTTAACTTAAAGCGCAGGAACCGATGTGTACAAAGGTGCAGAAAACACCTTGGAAGCTGAGTAGCATGTTTGCTAACTACCAGTCTGTGCTAACAACACAAACGTCATGGCAAAGAAACAGGGGTACCGTCATGTGAAGCTGTTCAGTTTGCTTGGAAAAGGAGCAGTGGGAAACCAAACCTAACTGGACCAAATGTAGACAATGTAAGAAAACTTGGTGTGGACTTTGACGAGGACTTTCAGGTGTGAAAACGCTTGAGTTTCTACTAAAAATGTTACTCGAGTAGTGAATGATGACTTTACCCTCACCAATTTCAGGTTTTTCTATTAGGTTTGTCTCTTCTGATTTTTTCTCATAAATTTGTGACTTTGTTCTTATAGCTTTACAATTGTTTCTTCTTTTAATTAATTTTTGGACTTTTTTCCCTAATATATCTGTTCGCTAATTTGACATTTTCCTAATAAACTTAGAATTTTTTTCCTAAAAATTTCTAGATTTTTCCTGATACATAAAAACTTTTTTCTTATAATTTTTATTTTTTTGTGATAAATCTGAAACCCTTTTCACACAGATGTCCATGTTTTTGCTCATAAATTACCATGGCTCAACTCTGAATGTCTACAACTAATGAAGACCAGAGATCAACTTCTTAAAATTGCTCTAAAACCAGGTTTAACAACAGAGAGACAAAAATTTACACTTGCTAGAGAAGTAAGGTAACACAAACCCTGAGGAAAGCTAAAGCAAACTTTTTTATAACTATTATTGAAAATGCAAAAGGAGATATTAAAAAAAATTGGAATGATATTAACAAATTGACAAATAAACAGAACAAAAAAGATGACGGAGACATGGAACTTAATAACCAATTGGTACAGAATCCCACGATCATTGCTGTAGAGTTTAACAACTTTTTCATAGACTCTGTGCTAGAAATATCCAATTCATTTAATCCACCTGATGATAATTCTAGTCTTATTAACCCCTCACAACCAGTTTTCAATATATTAGAAATAATTGAAAATGAAGTCGCAAATATCATCAGCTCATTGAATAGCTCAAACGCAATGGATGAACAGGATCTTAATACCAATTCTTTAAAAGAACATAAAGAATCTCTCATTTGTCAAATTACTCATTTCATAAATCTGTCAGTCAAACATGCTGTTGTCCCAATTGCTTGGAAGGTGGGAGTGGTTAGACCAATTTTCAAAACAGGGATTAAAACTGATATAAACAACTACAGACCAATCAGCATCTTACCTTCCATCCATCCATCCATCTTCTTCCGCTTAATACTTTTTGGGTCGCGGGGGGGCTGGAGCCTATCCCAGCATCTTTGGGCGAGAGGCAGGGTACACCCTGGACAGATCGCCAGTCCATCGCAGGGCCAACACAGAGAAACAAACAGCTATTCACTCTCACAGTCATACCTAAGGACAATTTAGAATCCCCAGTTTGATGCCAATTAACCTAACTTGCATGTTTTTGGCATGTGGGAGGAAACCGGAGAAATCCCGGGGTAAACCCACGCAGACACAGGGAGAGCATGCAAACTCCACACAGATCACTGTTGGTCGGGGGCTGGGATTGAACCCAGGATCCCCCGGCCAAGGGTGATTTGTTGTGCTGCCTCAGTGCTAACCACTCCGCCACCGCGCTGCAGCATCTTACCTGTTATCTCCAAAATAATTGAAAAATGGGTGGCCACACTATTGTGTGAACATCTGAATTATGGAAACACCCCCCCTGCATCACGCACAGTTTGGGTCCCGTGCCCACCACTCAAGAGTCAGCAATAAGCTTGTTTTTAGAGAAAACTAAATCTTTCTTAGATAAGTGCAATTGTGTAGGTGCTGTGTTTTTAGATCTGAAGAAGGCGTTTGATACCAGTGACCACAACATCCTTTTAACCAAACTTACTCATTTTAATTTTTCAGAACATGCTATCAAATGGATAAAATCCTATTTAACCAACAGACAGCAATGTGTAATGGTCAACAGTAACAAATCGCCATATTTGAAATGTCAAATGGGTGACCAACAAGACTCTATACTTGGACCAATTTTATTCTCCTTCCTTATACATAAATGATTCACCAAATGCATACAGAAACATTCATATACAAATGTATGCAGATGGAACGGTAACAGTCACACCTGCAGAAAACACAAGTAGCCAGCCACCTGTATTCTTACAACAGCGATGACTCAAATCCATGACTGGCTGAATAATTCATGTCTCCTACGAAACACTAAAAAACTGTTTGCATGATGTTTACCAAACAACAATCAAATATTACAAACTCAAACATTTTCTTAAAAGGGGAGGAGCAGCAACTAGTCGAGGAATTTAAGTATCTCAGCGTGATTTTAGATTCCTCATTAACCTTTAAAAACACATTTAAAAAAATCTCAATCAAATTCAATCTAAGAAATTTTAAACAAATTAGACCATCGCTGACAGTTAGAGTGGCCAAAATGTTCCTGCATGCAATGGTCTTCTCACACATCAATTCCTGTTTTACCAACTGGTCACTCACTGGTATAACTAAAATCAAACCCACTGAATCCTTATACAAAAAAGCCATAAAAATCTTTGATAAGAAAGATCCCACATATCATTGTTGTCACATTTACAAGAAATACAATTTTCTGTCTTTTGAAAATTATAAAACTCTCAAATTTACCTGTTCAATTTATAAAATATTAAATGGCTATGCACCACCACCCCACCAACCCCATCCCGGGAGAATATGTTAAACTGAGGACTGTCATTGGCACAACCAGAGCAATCACTAGAGGAGACTGTGAGGTCCCCCACAGATGCACCACATTTGCTCAATCTGTGCTATCAGTGAAGGGCACCAAGATCTGGAATAATATACCATCTGCAAGCAGAGAACGTACCACACTAAACACTTTTAAGACTCATTGTAAAAACTGACTTTTAAACAACCAAAACTGTACCCATAACTAGTGGTTGCTCCGCAGCATGTGCAATATACAGATGTGGACAAAATTGTTGGTACCCCTCTGTTAATGAAAGAAAAAACCACAATGGCCACAGAAATAACTTGAATCTGATGAAAGTGGTAATAAATAAAAATTCTATGAAAATTAACCAATGAAAATCAGACAATGCTTTTGAATTGTGGTTCAACAGAATTATTTTAAAAAACAAACTCATGAAGCAGGCCTGGACAAAAATGATGGTACCCTTAACTTAATATTTTGCTGCACAACCTTTTGTGGCAATCACTGCAATCAAACGATTTCTGTAACTGTCAATGAGACTTCTGCACCTCTCAGCAGGTATTTTGGCCCACTCCTCATGAGCAAACTTTTCCACTTGTCTCAGGTTTGAAGGGTGCCTTCTCCAGATGGCATGTTTCAGCTCCTTCCACAGATATTCAATAGGATTTAGATCAGGGCTTATAGAAGGCCACTTTAGAATAGTCCAATGTTTCGCTCTTAGCCATTCTTGGGTGTTTTTAGCTGTGTGTTTTGGGTCATTATCCTATTGCAAGACCCATGACCTGCCACTGAGACCAAGCTGTCTGACACTGGGGAACACATTTCTCTCTAGAATACCTTGATAGTCTTGAGATTTCATTGTACCCTGCACAGATTCAAGACACCCTGTGCCAGATGCAGCAAAGCAGCCCCAGAACATAACAGAACCTCCTCCATGTTTCACAGTAGGGACAGTGTTCTTTTCTTGGTATGCTTCATTTTTGCGTCTGTTAACATAGAGCTGATGTGCCTTGCTAAAAAGTTCCAGTTTTGTCTCGTCTGTCCATAGGACATTCTCCCAGAAGCTTTGTGGCTTGTCAACATGCAGTTTGGCAAATTCCAGTCTGGCTTTTTTATGATTTGTTTTTAACAGTGGTGTCCTCCTTGGTCGTCTCCCATGAAGTCCACTTTGGCTCAAACAACGACAGATGGTGCGATCTGACACTGATGTACCTTGACCTTGGAGTTCACTGTGAATGTGTTTAGAGGTTGTTCTGGGCTCTTTTGTTACCATTCGTATTATCCGTCAACTCCTGCGGCCACGTCCAGGGAGGTTGGCTACAGTCCCATGGATCTTAAATTTCTGAATAATATGTGCAACTGTAGTCACAGGAACATCAAGCTGCTTGGAGATGGTCTTATAGCCTTTACCTTTAACATGTTTGTCTATAATTTTTTTTTCTAATCTCCTGAGACAACTCTCTCCTTTGCTTCCTCTGGTCCATGTTTAGTGTGATGCACACCATGTCACCAAACAGCACAGTGACTACTTGTCACCCTTTAAATAGGCCAACTGACTGATTACAAGTTTGTAGACACCTGTGATGTTAATTAGAGGACACATCTTGGTTGAACATGTCCCTATGGTCACATTATTTTCAATCTTTTCTAGGGGTACCATCATTTTTGTCCAGGCCTGTTTCATGAATTTATTTTTTAAAATAATTCTGTTGAACCACAATTCAAAAGCGTTGTCTGATTTTCATTGGTTAATTTTCATAGAATTTTTATTTATTACCACTTTTGTCAGATTCAAGTTATTTCTGTGACCATTGTGGGTTTTTCTTTCATTAACAGAGGGGTACCAACAATTTTGTCCACGTCTGTATATATATGTGCCCGTGCGTCACACACATATGCCCTGCCTGCTGTTTGTTGTTGCTGTGAGGTGTTTGGGTGCATGTGTGTGTGTACGCATACACAGCACTTCACTTGTGAGACATCTGAATGTTTTGTTTGTAGCACCTTAATTCTTGCACTTTAGCATATCTACTTTGTACAGTTTCATTGCAGTTGTTCTGTTTGTGTAAGATTGTTTGTGTGTTTTTGTTTTCCGCTGGGAGACTACAGATGCAAATTAGCAGTATTGCTAAATCTGGCATACTTACATTTGTATTAATGTTCATTAGTATGTAATATCCCTTTCAAATAAACATTAAACTTAAACTTGACACTTTTTCTTATAAATTTGCTACTTTTTTCTTCATATATTTTTCTTGAAAAATCGATACAGTGTAATAGCACGATGCTTTGTGATGGCGATACTGTTGTGCAGGGGTGTCCAATCATGTGCCATGGAGGGCCAAGACTCTGCAGGTTTTCTCTTTTACCCAGTCTCTTCAGCAGGTGTTTTCACTTATCAGTAATCAGTGGAAGTATTCAGTGAAATCTGCTGTTGAAGACACTGGTTGGAGGTAAAGCCAGCAGGGTCTTGGCCCTCCATGGCACATGATTTGACACTCCTGCTGTAGTGATTCAGAGACACCAGTATCATGATGTCTAATTTAAAAGTTATCAATAAATGTTGCAAATGCAAACTTACCTATTTACGTGCCAGAGTAATAAAAACCAACTGACTTTTCAGTCTATTAGATGGTGCTAAATGAAAACTGGAGTGGTGGTCTCGAGGTAGCGCATCCACCCCACAATCGGGAGGTCGTGGGTTCAAGCCTCAGTCGGGTCATACCAAATACCATATAAAAATGGTACTTCCCACCTTCTAGCTTAGCGCTCAGCATAAAAGAATGGGGGAAGAAAAGTTGGTTACCCAGCCACAGGAGGTGCACACACTAGTGTACACACTGTGCCAGTCTCAAGCCCGGATAAATGTGCAAGGTTGCATCAGGAAGGGCATCTGGCATAAAAATCCTTGCCAAATCGATATGCGAATCATCGTGATATAAGATAATGATACACTGTAATGCTTTCTGTCTGGTTAGGCACAGCAAAGAAGAGACTCTTGACATCTGGAGTTGAACAAGACAAAGATCGGGATGGGAAGTTATCACAATACTCAGTGCATAACAAGCATCCAAGCATAGTGATAATATATCGTGTAGCCTTTGGTGATGCCCAAACCTAGTAATTTTACTCTCAACTTTGGGAGTTTTTATTGCTGAGCTCAGAATAACAAGGGACCACAGCCTTATAGTTATGAACCTGTTGGACATCATAAAGACCAGAAGAAGAGGATTAGAAGAACTTCCTTCAGCCAGAAATTAACCTGTGGTGTGAGGGAAACCAGTAGAGAACCACACAGCTAGGATGGTGAGTTGTTCAGCTTATGATTGTTAATACAGTGAAAAATTACGACGTTTGATCTGTACTCAGAGTGTCATTTACCCAGGTGATTATCATCGGTCAGTTATTAGCTGATGTAGTGTTGACCATGAGTTCCAATCTATAAAATCATTCTTTGCTGAAGAAAAATTGTTTCAACTCAAAAGTCTGGTCCTGAACTGCTTCTCTCACCCAAGGACCAGAGCTGTAACACTACCCATCGGCCATAAAGTGGAAGTTAATCCCTTCTCCAGGACTTAGTCATTCATCCCTTTTCTGCTCTTTGGCAAAGGAATGTTTCAATTGACAAGTTTATGGTTGATATAATCCAGACTTGGGAGTCAAGATTCTGCAGTAAACAACCAGACAGTTTCACAGTGCCATCTGGTGGATGAATCAGGAATATTTATTTTCTGTTCTGTTTGCAGTGGAATTTATGCATTATGGACAAAAATTAATTCATATTTTTTCTCTCAAGACAGTATCCGCTACTGAAGACATGGTTGAACTCTTGGGATGGACAATGTGGTTTGGAAATGCTTTTATTGATATGATTTGATATGTGTTGCTTTATTTTCAGGAAGAAATTAATTTTTGCATGCTGACTATCACAAATTAATTACAGTTACAATGTAGAGACATTGTGTGTCCCCTTATTATTGAGTAGAATATCTTAGTCACTAAAGTTTAAGGAATTTATGCTTTATTCAGCAACATAGCTGAACATAGTCGATCTTAGCTGTGGGAGCAGCGGCTATTGGCGCTGGCCGGAAACGAAGGCGGCGTGGTAAACGTGCCGGTGCACTAGTCAGGTTGAAGAAACGAGGATTTCGCACGCCGCTCCCATCGATCCATCTGGCAAATATCCGCTGTTTGGCAAACAAAATGGATGAACTGCTGCTCCTGACTCACAAAAACCGGGATTTTAGCAGATCTGGCGCCCTTTGTTTCACGGAGTCCTGGCTGAGTGAACACATCCCAGACAGCGCGGTGCGTCTGGACGGATTCCAACTGTTTCGCGCTGATCGCAGCCGAGAATTCTCTGGAAAGACTAAAGGTGGTGGAATCTGCTTCTACATAAACGAAGGTTGGTGTACTGATGTCACAGTGTTGAAGAAGTTTTGTAGCCCTAACCTAGAGTCACTGTTCATAAACTGTAAACCCTTTTATTCACCGCGAGAGTTCTCCTCGTTTATTCTGGTCGGAATTTATATCCCGCCTGCTGCTTGTACAACGGAGGCACTGCAGCACCTCGCTGACCAGATAGCAGACGTGGAGGAAAAACATCCAGACTCTCTGCTTATCATTCTGGGTGATTTCAATAGAGCTAATCTCACAAATGAGCTTCCTAAATACAGACAGCATATTAAATGTCCCACCAGGGACACAAATACACTTGACCACTGTTACACAGTTTTAAGAAACGCCTATCATGCCGTCCCCCGTGCATCTCTGGGATTTTCTGACCACTGTCTGCTCCATCTTATTCCAACATACAGACAGAAACTAAAAACTTCCAAGTCTGTTGTAAGGACTGTGAAGAAATGGACTGAGGAATCAAAGCTGAAGTTACAAGCCTGCTTTGACTGTACAGATTGGAGTGTTTTTGAAGCTGCAGCCATTAACCTAAATTAACTCACTGACACTGTGACGTCATACATCTGTTTCTGCGAGGACATGTGTGTGCAGACCAAGACCTTCTGCATATACAACAACAATAAACCCTGGTTCATTCCTAAACTGAAGCAGCTACGTCAGATCAAGGAGGAGGCCTACAGGACTGGTGACTGGACTCTGTACAAGCGGGCCAGAAACATGCTGACGAAGGAGATCAGGCTTGCTAAGAGGAGCTACAGTGTGAAGTTATAAAAAAACTTCTCAGCCAACAACTCTGCTTCTGTCTGGAGAGGCCTGCAGAATATCACCAACTACAGGAGACCATCCCCCCACCCTGTGGAAAACCTCCAGCTGGCTAACGACCTAAACAGCTTTTACTGCAGGTTTGAAAAGAACCTACAGTTCTCACCTCCCACCCACACAAAAGGATTATCTGCAGCCCCAGGAACTCCATCCCTCCTCCACTCTGACCTCTCACCAGCACTAACGATCTGTGAAGAGGAGGTGCGCCGGGTCTTTCAGAGACAAAAGATCAAGAAGGCTGCAGGACCTGATGGTGTGTCTCCGTCCTGCCTGAGAGTCTGCTCCAACGAGTTGGCCCCCATCTTCACCCGGATCTTTAACAGATCACTGGAGCTGCGTGAAGTGCCTTCCTGCTTCAAACGCTCCATCATCATTCCAGTTCCCAAGAAACCCTCTGTTACAGGATTAAACGACTACAGACCTGTTGCCCTGACCTCTGTGGTCATGAAATCCTTGGAGAGATTGGTGCTGAACCACCTGAAGGTCATCACAGGCCCCCTGATGGACCCACTGCAGTTTGCCTACCGGTCAAACAGGTCAGTGGATGATGCAGTGAATATGGGACTACATTACATCCTGCAACACCTCGACTCCCCAGGGACATACGCCAGGATCCTGTTTGTCGACTTCAGCTCAGCGTTCAACACCATCATCCCAGGCATTCTTCATCAGAAACTCCTCCAGCTCAAGGTGCCCCCCTCAACCTGCGAATCCAGCTTTCTGACTGACAGGTGGCAACAGGTGAAGCTAGGGAGATTTACATCCAGCTCCCGAAAAATTAGTACTGGCGCCCCCCAAGGATGTGTCCTTTCCCCACTGCTCTTCTCCCTCTACTCCAACGACTGCACCTCAGAGGACCCTTCGGTGAAGCTCCTGAAGTTTGCGGACGACACCACAGTCATCGGTTTGATCCGGGATGATGATGAGTCTGCATACAGGCGGGAGGTGGAGCAGCTGATCCTCTGGTGCAGCCAGAACCATCTTGAACTTAACCCAGCCAAAACGGTGGAGATGACTGTGGATTTCAGGCGACACCCCCCTTCATTCCCCCCACTCACCATCCTCAACAGCACAGTGTCCACTGTGGACTCCTTCAAGTTTCTGGGTACCACAATCTCCTGGAACCTGAAGTGGTCCTCCCATATAGACACTGTCCGGAAAAAGGCCCAGCAGAGGTTGTTTTTTCTGCGTCAGCTCAAGAAGTTTGATTTGCCTCAGGAGCTGCTGGTTGTCTTCTACACTGCCATCATCCAATCTGTCCTCTGCTTTTCCATCACTGTCTGGTTTGGATCTGCCACTAAACAGGACAAGACCAGACTGAAGCGGATCATTAAGTCTGCGGAGAGGATCATTGGTACCGACCTACCCTCCATTGAGAACTTATATCGGTCCATAACCAGGAAACGGGCGGGAAACATCTGTGCTGACCCATCACACCCCGGCCACAAACTGTTTGAACTTCTATCTTCTGGTCGTCGTTACAGATCACTGAAGGTCAAAACCACCCGTCACAGGAACAGTTTCTTTCCTCAAGCCATCACTCTGACGAACTCCTAACATTCACCTAGTCCTACCTGTTGCTGTACTCATGACTTTTCATCCATTATTACATTGCACATAACTCTCACACTGCTTTTCACTTCATTCACATTATATCACTGAATCTGAGTTCACATTGAAATACTGTGTGACTGTATATTTTTTCATATATTTCTGCAAAGTGTGGTTAGTCTCAGTAAATAACTGCATATATTCCTGTATATATTTGCATCCTTTTATAGAAACGTGGACAGACTGTAATTTACTGTACATACTCTGTTGTCATTGAATCCTTATTTAAATCCTCCACCTGAACAACGAGAGCAAGTTTTTAGCCAAAGTCAAATTCCTTGTATGTGTTGTGCATACTTGGCCAATAAAGCTGATTCTGATTCTGATTCTGATATGTGTTTTAGGAGGATTTCAATCTTCATATCAAATTTCTCTCTCTCTCTGTCTGTGGGAGACTCCCGCCTCAGAAATTTGAACTGACCAATGGGCTCCCAAACCTATCTTCATTGCCTTTTTAGTCAGTTTATGATTTCTACCAAACAAAGAAGCTCAAATGTAATTGGTTCAGCTTAGTTAGATAAGATAAGCTTTTATTAGTCCCACAATGGGGAAATTCCAGGATTGCAACAGCACAGGGATAGCAACACTCAGAGCAACAATCAGAAGGCAAGAGAAGAACAAGAGCAGCGAGTATACATATGTACATATAAATATAAATATATATATATAGACACACAGTGCGGAGCATTGTAGCTAGATGGAATAAATATATAAACACACAGTGTGGAGCACTGTAGCTAGATGGAATAAATATATGAGTATATAAGCACACAGTGCGGAGTATTGTAGCTAGATGGAATGAATATGTAAATATATAAACACACACAGTGCGGAGCATTATTGCTAGATGGAATAAATATATAAATATATAAACACACACAGTTCCATGAAATTCAGTGAGATTCTGCCACACCCGAAAAAACTTTCCTTTGTTTCAGTTTTTGGGGCATTGGTCAAGCTGTTAGGAGCATTTTCTGCTCTTTCATTTTTTTTCCCCCTATATTCAAGTAGGCCCAGAGCCTCCTATGCGCTGCGAAAATTCTTTTTCTTTTCTTTAAAGTTCACTTCTTCCTTATTTTAATCCTTTTCTTTAAATTACCATGTAAAAAGATTTTGTTTGATTTTTTTTTTCTAAGCTTAAACCGACTCATTCCAGCCACAATATATCGGAAGAAAGGGATCTGTGGCATGTGTTTGTCTCAATTTGACTCTCTGATGGGACGTTGTACAGTAAACAAATTCCTTTTCAGTGCATAAGAGGAGGAGAATCTGTCTATCAGCTTCTCCATCAACAGAACCCATGGACATCCAGCTGAATCAAGGTTGGCACGTGGGGGCCCTGCTGCCACCAGGGACATGATCTGACTCTGTGGCTGACGGTCTGTCATTTAATTTAAACTTAATTCTTCAGAATATTCCTGGTATAAGTTCTTTAAACTTAGTTTCATGCAAACCCCATCAGAATTTCAAAATGCATTTTGTCCTTTCATTAATTTACGTTCTTTTCAGAGTAACACCAATTTTCTACCTTTATAAATGGTTTACTCATCATTTTCTTCATAAAATTGCATCCACTTTTCTTAACCAATGCTGTTTTATGGTTTTCCAATTTCCAGTATACTGACAAGTTAAAGTGTGCTTTCTTTGGTTCCACAAATGTTTGATTCACATGTGATACTCCGTAACTCAGTCTATGATGCCCGTGATACATGTTGAATTCTCTGTTTTAAAGTTATCTAAATGTGTTACCCTATTCTGACATTTGTTATTAAACTATTGCAAGACATATGGGAGTTATTGTTTGAATTCATGTCCATCTTCTTGATTATCAGCAGACAAGAACTCACAAGGGTTTGTTTGTTTTGTTTTGTTTTTGTTTTGTTTTTAGAATGATTCATCATTGGTACAAATGAAGAATTGTTAATAAAATTGTCCATTATCTGGACTGGTGCCCTACGAGGATATGAATAATGAAAGGAAATCTTCATTCCTACTCACATTCATATTTACATTAATACTTGTACCAACAATAAAACACCTGTAAAACCCATAAATCCACTACACTGATGTAAAATGTGGTATTGTGGGCGACACACATTGTGGGCTCACGTTGCCACAGAGACAGGACTGCATGTGTATTGGGGTGTCACGTCTGCAAGGACAGAGGACTCGAATCTGCAGAAGATAACAAGGAGGTGTGAGATTTGTCTCTTTGTCCCACAGAAGACGCCCCGGAGAGATTTCCGGTTCATCAGGAAATGAGAGACAATGGTGAAGCTTCAAAGGGATGCTTTGTGACTGTATGTTTACTGAAGACACCATGTGACTTGAATTCTGATGCTGGAAACATATAAAAGGGTGTTGAGATATGATTCTTCCTCTTTCCTGCTTTGAGAATGCTAGAAGCTGTGTTCTGTCAAATAAAGCTGGTTTACGACTAAACTCAGCCTCGTCATTTGAGCACATCTTCTACAGTATTATAGTTCTGGGGAAAATTCCCGATAACATACACACACCTTCATGATCTGCCCTCCAAAAGCACACAATCCTTGTTTCACTGATCTCCAGTGTTCTGTCTGTCAGCGGGAAAAACCATCCTTTAGTCTTTTAGTCATAAGCCTTTAGCAACCAGCTAATCAGTTGCTGCAAGTGTCATAGTTTTGGTCTCCATAATGTCACATACCTGTATGACTGTTTTCAAAGCAGAGCTGAAAACTGACACTTCAAACCAAAACTTCTGCCTTTAGGTGCTGGAAACCAAAATTAAACTTGAACTAACATTTAAAAGGTACACTTCAAGATGTATTATGAACAAATCTTAACCTGCAATATGCACTTTATGTCACACACACAGTTCCACAGCTGTCTAAACTGAGTGGGATGCAATACATCTGCATACACTTAAACCCTGGAAGACTTTAAATAAATTCCACATTTCTAGCTGGAATATTCCATGTCTCTTTAACTTCAGGTGTATATAAGAGCATCTCAGCACACACACACACAGGCATGATCCTGGGTTTGTCTTACTCTAGAGGATCATCAGGTTTTAAAATTTTAAGCTGAACACACCAGGCGTAACGTGGAGCCACGAAACTACAAGGATCTACCGTCTCTCCACAATGGCAACATACCGATGAGCATTAGCTCTCAGCAGGCTAACACCGGGCTTAACGTCTGACTCTGCTAATCTATTCTTCATGGTTTAGCCTCGCAAAATGAACCAGAGAGGGAAAAAAAACTCTGAAATAGGCTTATAAAAGCTTCTATTTGCAGCCAAAGGGAGAGGTTCAGTGTGACTACCAAATACAAAACACCACACGTCTTTACTGGCCAACCTGGCAAAGCTCAGATTGGTCTGGCAAACTGCTGCCCCTCTGAAGGCTTCAGTCCAAACAGCCTTAAGTCTGGATGAGAACTCTGAAACATCTCTAACAGATACTACAGCCCTGAATGGTTCATGTCATTATGGCTGGATACAATTAAGACTGGAGCTCTTTCGGCCATATTCAGCAGGTCCAAAGTAAAATTTATTTTAAAAAAAAGAAGGAAAAACTCTCAAATTTACAACAAAAGAGCTGCAAATTTATGTGAAAATTGTTGCAAATTTTATAGAAAAAAAGTTGCAAATTTACAATTGGAAGGAGCAACTTTACAAGAAAAAAAACAAATTTGTGAGAAAAAAATTACAAATTTACAAAAAGTTACGAAATTTGTAAGAAAAAAAGTTTTACGTGTACAAGAAAAAAGGAGAAAATTTATGAGGGGAAAATTGCAAAATTAAAAAAAAAATTGTCAATTTTTTCAGTAAAGTAGAAACTTCTTGAAAAATAGTTGAAATTTTACAAGAAAATGCTGCAAATTTACGAGAAAAAAGTGGCAAATTTATGAGAAAAAAGTTACAAATTTATAAAAAATAGTCAAAATTTTATGGAAAAAATGTGGAAATATACAAGAAAAAGTTGCAAATTTGCAAGAAAAAAGTGGCAAATTTCTAAAAAAGTTGCCAATTTTTGAGAAAATAGTAGCAAATTTCCAATGAAAGTAGTATGAGACGTAAAAGACAAACATTGAAAAATTTGCAAGAAAAAAAATCATAAATTTATGAGGAAAAAATTGACAGGTGACAAGAAAAAAATCACAAATTTATGAGAAAAAAGTTGCAAATTTACAGGGGAAAAAAAAAATTATGAGGGAAAAAATTGACAATTGACAAGATAACGTATGTAAGGCTGCTGGCCCTGACGGCATTCCTGGGCGTGTGCTGAGGGCATGCGCTGAGCAGCTGGCAGGGGTCTTCACGGACATCTTCAACCTGTCCCTGGCCCAGGCGGTGGTACCAGCGTGCTTCAAGACCACTTATATAGTACCAGTGCCGAAACATTCAACACCATCGTGCCTAAATGACTATCACCCTGTGGCACTGATGCCCATAGTCATGAAGTGCTTTGAGCGACTGGTCTTGACACAGCTCAAAAAATGCCTGCCCCCTACACTGGACCTTCACCAGTTTGCCTACCAGAGTAATAGGAGTACAGAGGATGCGGTTTCTACAGCGCTGCACTGTGTAGTCTCACATCTGGATGACAAGAACACCTACGCAAGAATGCTGTTTGTTGACTTCAGCTCAGTATTCAACACAGTTATCCCCTCCAAGTTGATCACTAAACTTGGGGACTTGGGAATCAGTACCTCCACCTGCAACTGGATCATGGATTTTCTGACCAACAGACCCCAGCAGGTTAGGTCAGGCCCCAACCGTTCTTCCATCATCACACTTAACACTGATGTACCACAGGGCTGTGTGCTCAGCCCATTCCTCTACTCCCTCTTCACCCATGACTGCAGGCCTATGTTTGGATCCAATTCCATCATAAAGTTCGCAGATGACACCACGGTGATCAGGACTCATCAGGGACAACAATGAGTCAGATTACAGGGCAGAGGTTGAGCACTTGGCTACTTGGTGCGCTGACAATAACCTGCTCCTTAACACCAGCAAAACCAAGGAGCTCATAGTGGACTACAGGAAGGAGAGGGGAGAGACACATGACCCCATCCATATCAACGGCATAGCTGTTGAACGTGTCTCCAGCTTCAAATTCCTGGGGACCCATATCTCGGAGGACCTGTCCTGGTCAGTTAACACCACCAACCTGATCAAGAAGGCCCATCAGCACCTCTTCTTCTTGAGGACACTGAAGAAGAACCATCTGTCAACTGACATCCTGGGCAACTTCTACCGCTGCGTGATAGAGAGCACCCTGACCAACTGTGTCACAGTCTGGTATGGGAGCTGCTCTGTCGCTGACCATAAGGCGCTGCAGCGGGTGGTGAAAACCGCCCAACGTATCACAGGGACTCCACTTCCAGTTATAGAGGACGTCTACAGGAAAAGATGTCTGCGCCGGGCACGCAGCATTCTTAGGGACTCCAACAATCCTGCTCATGGACTGTTCCAGCTTCTCCCCTCCGGAAGGCGTTTCAGAAGGCTTCGGACTAGAACCAGCAGGTTTAGGAACAGTTTCTTTCCATCAGCTGTCACGTTATTGAACTTAGTTCCCTGCTGAACCTCCACTTCTCTCCCCTTTAACACCCCCCCCATGCTTCCTCAAACTGTATACACATATATATCATATCTGCATATTGTCATTATATATTGATACATACTGCTCTTCTGTATATTATCATCACATATTTAACTACATACTGTTTTTCTGCATATTGCCACTCTGTATAATTAGATAGATTGTCTGCTACTTACCTCACTTCACCTGTACTTTGCTCTTCTGTAATTTATGCTAACTTATTCCCATCTCTTACCATCCTCACCTGTACATAACTGCCCACCTAACTTATTGTACATTATTTGCACATAATGGTACTCTTAACTTTCTACACTGACCTATTTGCATATATTTGCTTAAATTGTACATACTGTCAATTACTGTATATACTGCACTGCTGTCCTTTGCACTTCTGATTGGATGTTAAACTGTGTTTCGTTACCTTGTATTCATACATGTGTAATGACAATAAAGTTGAATCTAATCTAATCTAATAAAAAATCACAAAATTATGTGGAAAAATTGTGAAAATTTATGAGAAAAGAAGGATTGAAAGCAATTTTAAATCTCCCACAAAACAACACTGAGGATGAACTTGTAGACTGGGGGCCCCCTAGTGGCGGGGGGGGTGCATTTGTGTAGTCTGTTGTACATCCATAAACAGCTCTGGGTATAGCCTTCAAAAACACATGTAATGTGTCTTCCTAATTTACAGCTTTACAGCTTAATTTACAGCTCTGACTCAGAGGAATGAAACAATAAATCAAACATCCACACACAAACCTCTGACCAGTGGCTTAACTTCAGTTTTGAGCCATTTTCTGCTATCACCAGCATGAGCACACACAAAAAAATCTAAATGTCAGGCAGAAGAAATGAAACCGCTCAAAGGTCACCTGCAGAACACCAAAACACGGCAGCCAAAAACTCACCCGACCAGCTCCGGCTCTTCACCAAACACCCCCCCAAAAAAAAAACCAACTGTCGCCACTCTGCTGAATGATTAAATCTGAACACTGCATCCTCTGTTAGACACGCTCACTCACCTGTCCATCTGTGAAATAAACCCTTTTTTGTCTTTGGTTCTTTAAAGCCTCCTTTCATCCTCCCGCCGTCTTTCATATCGTCTGTCACTTGTCTCTGCTTCCCCCTTCTCCACACTAAACTACCACACCGTCCCCTGGTGAGAGGCAAGCCGGGGATGATGAAGAAGGAGGGGGGGAGAGAAGTGAGGGAGAGTGAGGAGTTCAGAGAGGGGAAGAGTGGGAGGATGAATCTCCAAGCTGCTGCTGTGGTGATGCCCTTCTGTCTGAAAAAGCGGCTGTTCATCATTTCCACCACAGCCGCTACAATAACATTAGATTTATCTTGACCAAAAGATATCATGATAGCTCTTGAAAGTGTGAAAAATATAACAATCCTATGAGTCAAACTGATCTTTGAAGAGCCGCTCTTGCACTTCCTTGAGTCTTACATAGGATTTTTGTGACATTAGACGCGGGTACTAGAACCGTTAGCATAGCTAGCTTAGCAATGTGGATCAGCATGATCAGGGGTTTTGCAGTTCTTTTGTTGTAAACTGTCGTCACTGTACTAAACCAGCTCATTCATTAATCAACAGTCAGTTATATCACTTGCTTCATTCTGTCTGATTTTGGCTCATTTCTTCTAACATTAGCTGGTATGAGTGACCACAACCGGGATTTCTGAACGAGGTCAACCTGCCGGGTACAAACTGAGAGAAGAGTGCACTAGCCTTTAACTTAGCTATGGCTCATGTTCATTTTTGACTATCTTCTATATATTCTAGATCATCAACCAACCCTTGACTATATATTTCATCCACAGACGTTATTTGAACCTGTTTTGTCATAGATTATTAAACTCTGGGCCGGAAACCTCCTCAGTTTGCACAGATTAGCTGTCATTAACTGTTAGCCATTCAGTCATTCAGGGTTGTTTCTGTGCTTATTACACTCCAGGGATGGGTCATATGCTGTCAACCACTTAAACCACACACTCTTCTCTCATAATAGTGCATATGGGTGGGCTTTTAAACTCTAACACTCAACCAGTATGTTAGCATGTTACTGAGTCCATCAACTGAAGCTAAAAGTCAACATTAACACAACCTAAATCTCAGGGAAATTATGAAAGAGGGAGGGTGGGGTGAACTGGGTTCATTAGCATTTAAAACAGTATGCTATAAAAACAGACTGCTTTGAGGAGAGCTCCTTCTCCATGTGTAAAATGGTATTACAATAATTATACGCTGAGATGTTCTGACCAAAGTGCATCACAGACATTTGTGACCTGTGCTGGCAAAATGAGTTGGAATGCGCACAGGCTAATTATGAGCTACAGGCACCAGAAGTCAAAAATCATGATTTTGGTCAAAATTAAGATTTTGACAAAAATGAGTCCATAAAAGCATCATCTACTGATCCAAATGGTCAAAATAGCAAATAAATACCTTAAATCACCTTTATTTGAAGGTTTTGTACAAGTCATGTCTTCAGAAATTAGTCCTTTGTTTAATTTTCCTTAGAAAATTTGTGTATTTCTTTGCTCGCTGGCGGCAAGTCCTGGGAAAAACCCTGTCAGTGCCAGGTATCATTGTAAAGCTTGGAACTCCTACTTTCTAAAAACACACATGGAATTCCGGAAGACACAACTCAGGACCAATAGAATGCAAGTTTTCAAACCATTCATTCATTCATCTTCTTCCACTTAATCCTTTTCGGGTCACGGGTGGTGTGGGGGGGGGGGGGGGGGCTGGAGCCTATCCCAGCATCTTTTGGGCGAGAGGCAGGGTCCACCCTGGACAGCTCGTCAGTCCATCACAGGGCCAACACAGAGAGATAGACAACCATTCACTCTCACAGTCATACCTAAGGACAATTTAGAATCCCCAGTTTTGATGCCAGTTAACCTAACTTGCATGTTTTTGGCATGTGGGAGGAAACTGGAGAAATCCCGGAGTAAACCCACGCAGACACAAGGAGAACATGCAAACTCCACACAGATCACTGTTGGTCCAGCCAAGACATAAACAAAATCAGCTTGTTGCTAACCAGATGTTGTAAGGTCCAATTCCTACAAATTAAATATCATTTTGAAGGTTCTTCAATACAGAATATGAAAATAACAATAACTCAGTTTTGAAAATTTCCTCATTGTGACTCATTTTGCCAGAACAGGTCACATTTCGTTACTTTAACAATGCTTTTTTCTAGGACTTGTGAGCCTTTATTTCCTGAGTTTCCAACCTGAAGCTGCACCTGGAACTCCCCTTGAAGTCGTATTTTCAACTTGTAAAGTCGGGCAGCCTTCTCTATTCAAGATGGCTGTGCCCACGCACTGCACATCAACAGAAGGGTAAAATGCATTAATTATTAGCCTTCTATTTTATATGTCTCTTCTAGTACCACCCAGCTTCCGTCTTTGAACTTGTTGCTCTGCATTAACAATGGCTAACAAGAGAGTCAAGGTTTTCTGATGTCATTTCGACCTTCACGCTTAAGTTTCCAACATACCTGGAATAGAGTATAACCAGTACTGGAAATTCACTTTTTCCCCAACCACACACAGTGACTGGTGGATTTTAAATTCTTCCAGCCACTCGTAGCATTAGCATTAGCATGAGCATCATGAAACCCTTGCAGACTTTCAAAAACTAGCCAGTCAGGTACCGCCCCACTATTGGCTCTTCTTCATTTCTTATTAAAAAAATCCCCTTTGAACTTTGGGTTCAGGGTGCTAGCTTCCACTGCTGAGTATAACATTCACTACTGGCAGTGTTACCAGAATTTAACCGACAAGCTAGCAACTCCAACCAGGAAAACAAGCCTACAACAAGCGGCTTCAAAAGAAACAAGCACAACTGGCAACTACACCTGGCCCATCAGAATTTATTGTCCATCTCTGCTTTTTTCCATGTGCCTCCAGATAAAGTGAGAACACAGACCTGGAAATAATTTAAGACCTGGATTATGTATCACATGTGTATTGCCTGTGATTTCCAGTCATACATTTGGAAATATTTATATGTGAATTTGTGACTTTGTTGTGCTAATTCGGGTGTTTTCATCTAAATATAAAATTGCAACATTTTGGGAGGGAATTCAAAAATTTTAATCGTAAACTTGTTCCTTTTTTATATATTTATCATGTATTTGTTTTCATAAATTTGCAGCTTTTTTCTTGTAAATCTGACTTTTTTTCCTAACAATTTATGATTTTATCCGAAATTTACTTTTTTGTTTCTTTCTTATAAATGCAATTACACCAGTTATTGATACTGCAGAACAGATTAATTCACCTGTTAAATTGGCTATGTTGGAGGCTACACGGGTCACCAATGACATCCACAAACATTTGGCTGATATGTCAGGCTGTTTATATGACTTAATTTCCATTATTAACACTAAACAAAACATGCAAACAGAGGAACACTTTGTGGAAATAACACTTTGTGGAATTACAGCCATGTTGTCTGCTCTGGCTGTTTTATATTGTCAAAACTTGCAGCAAAGGAGCCATAAAAGAGGTGAAAGAGATTGAAGAAAAGATAACGAAAGACAAAAGAAAGCTGAAGGGAACAACAGGAGTGTCAAATTAAAGGAGTCGACCCGCCTGTTTATAAATCATCTGTCCATTCACTTAAAGCAGAGCCACCTCAGTACATCCACCGTTATTTACATTTTTTTTCTGATTTCTCTTTATTTCTTGTGAGTCTTTCTGGCTTCCACAAACACACAAACACACCACAGGCAGCTACACTTCCCAAAGGTCTTAATGTGCAGGGTCTGCAACCTGCAGCTTTGGAGCTACATGAAGCTTTTTTGAATATTTAACATAAAAAAAAAATTCTCAAAAATTTTTAAGGAAAATAAAGTAGCAAATAATAAAAAAGTTGCAAACTTGCAATAAAAAAAGAAAATGTGTTAGAAAAGGTTGCAAATTAATGTGAATCCATTCATTAAGAGGGTTAGACATACATAAGCTTTAGCTTCAGTCTAAACCCTTTCTGTCTGTTAATTTGACCATTATTTTTTTTTTATTAATGGATTTTTTAAATCTTTTGTGGCAGATGGAAATAAACTAAATAAATGGAAAAAAAATGAATAAAGTTGCAAATTTATTTTTAAAAAAGTCACAAGTTTGCAAGAAAAAATATCAACAATTTATGAAACATTACAAGGAAAACAAAACAAAAAGAAAACTCACAAAAAATAAAATTAGCACATTTATTTTAAAAAATATACCAAATTTACATGGAAAAAAATCAAGATAAAAGAATACTCATAAATTCATGAGAATAGCTAAATTTTGAGTTAAAATTGGAAATTGGATATGAAAGGCTGCAAATTTGGCAAAGAAAAAGCTACAAATTTATGGGAAATAATTTTTTTAAATCTTTTTTTGTCATAAATATGCTATTTTTTTCTCATAGAGTTGGACTTTTCTCTTGTAAATTTGCTACTTTTTTCATGATAAATTTGCGTATTTTTTCTTGTAAATTTGTGATTTTGTTCTCATAAATGTGCAACTTTTTTTCTCGTAAATCTGACTTTATTCTAGTACATTTGTCACTTTTTTCCTCTTAGATTTGCAATTTTTTTCTTGTAAATTCGTGATTTTTTTCTTGTATTTTTTTCTCAGAAATTTGCAACTTTTTTCCCAATACATTTTGCTCATTTTTCTTGTAAATTTGGGACTTTTTTTCTCATAAATGTGCAAATTTTCCTGTAAATCTGTGACTTTTCTTCTTCATAAACTTGCTTATTTTTTCTTCTAAATTTGCTGCTTTTTCATCATAAATTTCAAACATTTTTTCCTAATAAATTTGCTAATTTTTTCTGGTAAATTTATAACTTTTTTCTCGTAAATTTGGGACTTTTTTCTCATAAATGTGCAACTTTTTCCTGTAAATTTGTGACTATATTCATGTAAATTTGCGACTTTTCTTCCTCAGAAATTCACAACTTTTTTCCTCATTAATTTGTAAAAAAAAAAAAAATTGCAAATTTGGGACTTTTTTCTCATAATGTACAACTTTTTTCTTGTAAATTTGTGACTATATTCTTGTAAATTTGACATGTTTCCTCCTAATAAATTCACAACTTTTTTCCTCATAAATTTGCTATTTTTTCCTTGTAAATTTGTGACCTTTTCTTGTATTTTTAAAAAAATCGTCATAAATCTGCTATTTTTTCTTGTAAATTTGGGACTTTTTTCTCATAAACATGCTACTTTTTACCAAGTAGATTTTGACTTTTTTCTTGTAAATTTGCTACTTTTTTCCTCATAAATTTCCAACTTTTTTCTTGTAAATTTGCAACATTTAAAGGGATGCTGCTTAAACTGTTATTCAATCTCATGGTTTTTTTTTCTCCTTTCTAGACAAACACAATCTTGCATTACTCCCCCCCCCCCCCCAGAAAAAAAAAAAAAAGAAGCTAGAAACGGCCCTGGTTGCAGACCCCTGTCCATGTGGAGGAGATCAACAGCTTCAGCCACCACCCAACACACAATCACTGACCCACGCCCACCAGCAGCACCTGCCTCTATGATGCTGCCTCCGCCCCACCCCACCACATGCTGCCACCACCCATCATCACCTCCACATCTCCTCTCCAAACCTGCTGCCCATCAACTGCTCACAGTGTCGCCCTCGAACCCAACCCACCCACACCCCCACCAGAGTGTGGCAGGAGGACAAACCTGCACAAAAAAAACCACACACACACACACCTGCTACACCACCAAACACACGTAACAGAGATCGGGTTGACATGCCTTGTGATGGTGCATTGCCCATGCTGCGACGAGGACCGCTGCAACTGAAAGTGATCGCGTTTCCTGTTCCCTCTCTTCCTTTTTTTTCCTCCTCCTTTCCTCCTCCTCCTCCTCCTCCCCTCCTCCTCCTTCTCCTCCTTCTTCTTCTTCTTTTAGATTTGATTGGCGGTTGGCAACCAGCTTACACCGGCTCTCCCCTTTTCCTTTCCTCCTTCGTCGCCGTGTTCTCCCTCTTCCTGCCGTCCTTCCCTTTGTCTCTCTCGCTCTCTCTTCTTCCCCTGACCGCTGGAACCTCCTTGGAGATCGGCTACGGTCCAGCAGCAGCACTCCTCACGGCACTACCATCACCACGTGTGTGTGTGTGTGTGTGTGTGTGTGTGTGTGTGTGTGGTGGGGGGGAGGCTGGGCAAGAGAGGCTGGGACTGTATGTGTGATAGAGAGGGAGAGAGGAGATGGGCGTACTCTGGAGCTTCCTGTGCATGCCGGCAAGAGGATGCTCAGCACACAGCCTTAAGAGCAAAGCACTTTTTTTTTGCAGGTGATAAATTCACACTCCCTCACCCACACACTCTCTCTCTCTCGCTCTCTCTCCCCCTCCTCTTAAAGACACAGGCGGCACACGCTGCAATGCCGCACGCCTCAGGCACGTCAATAAAGGTGGATGGGGAGGACAAGCTCATCCTGCATGGCAAGAGGTGCAGAGGGGAGCAAAGCAGGTGAACAAACCACACTTGAAGCATCTTAATGGTGGTGGTGGTGGTGGTGGTGGAGGGTGGTGCTGATGATACTCGAAAGTAGAAGAAGAAGAAGAGGAGGAAGATGAGGGTGAACGCTTGGAACATCCCCTGTGACAGCGGCAGCTAATGATGAAGCTGTGTCAGGCCAGAGGCAAGGCTCTACTGTAGTGTGGTGGGATCGCCATGACAACCAGAGCTGTGGCAAGCAGGCACTGGGTAACGTCACTTTTTAAAGTAACAAGTTACTTTAAAACTGTGGCTAAAAAAAATTGTTCTGTTACTGATGACAGAGAAAAAGGTCAACCCTGTCAACACCCACATCACTCCGCCATATGGTGTGAAAAAGTTTTTGCCCCCTTCGTGATTTCTCTTTTTTTTGTTTGTCACACTTAAATGTTTCAAATCATCAAATAAATTTAAATATTAGACAAAGACAATACAAGCAAACACAAAATGCAGTTTTTAAATGAAGGTGTTTATTATTAAGGGAAAAAAAAAAAACCTACATAGCTCTGTGTGAAAAAGTGATTGCCCCCCCCTTCCCGTTAAAACATAAATTAACTGTGGTTTATCACATCTATGGAAAGCTGAGTTCAATTTCTCTAGCCACACCCAGGCCTGATTACTGCCACACCTGTTCTCAATCAAGTAATCACTTAAATAGGACCTGCCTGACAAAGTGAAGTAGACCAAAAGATCCTCAAAAGCTAGACATCATGCTGTGATCCAAAGAAATTCAGGAACAAATGAGAAACAAAGTAAATGAAATCTATCAGTCTGGAAAAGGTGATAAAGCCATTTCTAAAGCTTTGGGACTCCAGCGAACCACAGTGAGAGCCATTACCCACAAATGGCGAAAACATGGAACAGGAACAATGGTGAACCTTCCTAGGAGTGGCCAGCCGACCAAAATTACCCCAAGAGCACAGCGACGACTCATCCAAGAGGTCACAAAAGACCCCACAACAACATCCAAAGAAATGCAGGCCTCACTTGCCTCAGTTAAGTTCAGTGTTCATGACTCCACTATAAGAAAGAGACTGGGCAAAAGTGGCCTGCATGACAGAGTTCAAAGATGAAAACCACTGCTGAACAAAAAGAACATAAAGGCTTGTCTCAGTTTTGCCAGAAAACATCTTGATGATCCCTAAGACTTTTGGGAAAATACTCTGTGGACTGACGAGACAAAAGTTGAACTTTTTGGAAGGTGTGTGTCCCATTATATCCAGCGTAAAAGTAACACAGCATTTCAGAAAAGGAACATCATACCAACACTAAAATATGGTGGTGGTAGTGTGATGGTCTGGGGCTGTTCTGCTGCTTCAGGACCTGGAAGACTTGCTGTGGTAAATGGAACCATGAATTCTGCTGTCTACTAAAAAATCCTGAAGGAGAATGTCTGGCCATTTGTTCGTAACCTCAAGCTGAAGCGCACTTGGGTTCTGCAGCAGGACAATGATCCAAAACACACCAGCAAGTCCACCTCTGAATGGCTTCAGAAAAACAAAATGAAGACTTTGGAGCGGCCTAGTCAAAATTCTGACCTGAATCCAATTGAGATGCTGTGGCATGACCTTAAAAAGGCGGTTCTTGCTTGAAAATCCTCCAATGTGGCTGAATCACAACAATTCTACAAAGATGAGTGGGCCAAAATTCCTCCACGGCGCTGTAAAAGACTCATTGCCAGTTATCGCAAACACTTGACTGCAGTTGTTGCTGCTAAGGGTGGCCCAACCAGTTATTAGGTTTAGGGAGCAATCACTTTTTCCCACAGGGCCATGAAGGTTTGGATTTTTTTTTTTCCCTTAATAATAAACACCTTCATTTAAAAACTGAATTTTGTGTTTACTTGTGTTATCTTTGTCTAACATTTAAATTTGTTTGATGATCTGAAACATTTAAGTGTGACAAACACAAAAAAATGAGAAATCAGAAAGGGGGCAAACACTTTTTCACACCACTGTAGATAATCATCATTATCCTACAGTAACCGGTATTTACTTATTACAATGTGGACATATAGAGTAGATTGGGGCACAAAGTTACATTTGTTTTACAACTGTTGTGTAAATGTGGTTAATATAGTTTTATTTCACAAAAATCTCACCCATTTGGTTTTGACAACCCCATCTCACTAAAACTCGTACCAAATGCAGGTTTTCCACCCCTTCAAAAAAGTGTATTTGTACATATAACAACCAGAAAGTCAATGATGGAGTAGCTCATTCCAGCCTGACAAAATCACCCTGGGAGCACTCAGATCCCCTGACTGCTGACCTTGACCTGAAGTACAGTCTGGACGCAGCCCCATCTAGGATTAGGGGTGGGAATCTTGAGTCACCCAACGATTCAAGTCGATTACAATTCTCGATGTGTCTCAGTGGATCTTTTTTTCTACTCAGTATTTTTTTTCCTTCCACTGTGGGACAACTTCTTACTTTTAAAGCATTTGTAATGGCCCATGAATTTACTTCCAATATCATATAATGTTTCGAAAAACCAACATGAAAAGTGCAACTGTAACAGCAAATTTGCTGCTCTAACACAGACTTCAGAGTATTCTGAATTTTAACATATAAGACTTCTGACAAACATTCTGTTGTGTGCAACAAGTGACTGATCCTTCAGTCAAAAATACTCAGAATTTCTAACAGAAATGCTAAAACTTCTAATGAAAGTTCTCCTGTTATGTGCAACAAGTAACTGAGTCCTTCAGTCCAAAAACCCAGAACATTTTGCTGTATCAAAATCACATTTATCTTTTATACAAAAATGTACAGTTACCGCTACAAATGATTCGGTGGCAATGGATGTCTACGCATTACACGCAATAGCAATCCTACCTGCTGTCTTCAGTGATTGATATTTTTTACACTTGCTGGTGACCGGGAAAAGTCTTTCCAACAGCTTTACACAAAATATTACGACACTGTACCTTGGCTCTACAGTGCGCATCATAGCGTGAAAGCCCTGGTTCTCGACAACAAAATACAGGCCTGAATCCGTGGCAATAAAAGCGGCAATAGATGTTGTAATTCACTTTGCCTTTTCCGAGTTGTGTGGAAGTTTTGACATTGCTTCTGCAACATGCGATATGATTTTGCATGTTTGTCGTGTTTCCAAAATATATGTATTAGTTTCGTCTGACAGAGCTTACATACGGTGTGGGTGTTATGTACGGAATTACCTCTCCAATGACAAGGCCAGGTGCACAATAGAACTCAGCTTTATTAACCGGGGTTGGTAACATACAACACAGCCACCAGGCAGGGGCATCGGCAAAGAGCCCGAACTCAGATGCCCACTGATATTTATAGGGGCAGTGTAGTGGCAGAAAACGAAGTGGGCGCCACTACATCGCACTTCACAAATAAGAGCATCTATATAACTATACAACACCCCCCCCCGATAGAAAAGCCAACTTAAGACCCAAATCACACACTAAAAAAATAAATAAATAAAACTGAAATCGCTAAAAGGGCCTATCACATTCACACAACAAACCTAAGCTAGGGGGAACGGGTGGACTACCATCCTCCCCCACACGGCAAGGTGGGTTATTCTTCCACCTGTAAGTCCCTAGAAGTTCATCAAATTAAAATTTTGCCATGTTTCCTGAACTAAGACACATAATACTAACAGCACAGAAAAACAATGTAACAACAGTAATTAAAACCACACAGAACTAATTATATATATGATACACACACAAGGTTTGTTTACTAAATCAATAATAATCACATTATAATGTAAATACTCCCAAATGTAGTCATTATGCTTAGCTTTTGTTTTTCTTTTAGAACACATGCAACAAAAAAATCTCAACAATGGAGCTCTTTTTCTTTTCTTTTTTTTTTTTTTTTTTTTTACACACCCACATTACTGTTCATTTGGCAGAAAGGGACAGAACCAGTCTGTGGGGGGCCATGGGCAGCCCCTCAGCAGACCCACCCCTGGAATTGGCATGCCTCCTGGATCGCAACTGACCTCATAGACGAGAGCGCCTCTTCTCTTTGCCATCAACCACCTCTCTCGTCCGGACCCGCCATCTGAAGCCTCCTCCCAAGCATGCCACAGCTCATTGGCATGTCTCCATGCGCTGTCTGACAGCTGGAAGTAGGCTAAACCCCACCTAGCCACGATGCACAGCCGCTGCTGGTGGCCCTCTGACTGTCGTTTGGCCCACATCCGCCGTGGATGTCCCTCCCCATGAACCCGAACCAGGTCCGTAACTCTCAGGGGAGCTTAGCTCGGCCTGCAGTGTTGCTGATCGGCACTCGGTCCCTCAGTGCCTATCGTTCTGGCCCTTACTCTTTGCAAAGCTGCTGCAGCAGTCGCTGTTGAAGCTCCAGATCCTCCAGCCCACTGTGGCAGAGCTCCAGAGGAAACTCAGGCTCACTCATCAGTGTCACTCGTCGGTGCAAGCGCCTCGCCGTCATGCTCAGTACCTTCGTCCAAGGTATCCCGAGCACCGACACTGAGGCCCTCCTGTGTTGAACCTGAGTGAGGCTGGTCCTGCTTGACCACCATGGTGCAAGATAAATCCTTCCCCCACACCATGTCGTCCTCCGCCATCGGAACCAGATGGTTGTGCCAGCCACAACCAGTCCACTCCTTCCCAGCGTTGTCTCTAATGGTGAACCCCAGTCCATAAAACAGGTCGCAGCCCATGATGTTGTCGCCTCGGACCGTTACATGGAATGTACAGTCAGTCATCACTGCCGACTTGTACTGAGCCGTCAGCTGCAGTGTTCCAACCGTGCGCAGTCTGCCACCTCCATAACCGTAGAGCGGCACGGGGTTATCTCATTCTGTAGTAGGGGAAAAATTTCCTCACCATGGCCCAATTCAATAATGATCTCTCCACCCCCGTGTCAATCAGCAGCGGCACCTCATCATCATCCAGCATCACCATGCAGTACTTGAACCCGTTGGTACTTGGGGACACCGCATGGACAGTGATCGGGGCGGGTGAAGTTGTTATTCTCCGTGGGCTCTCCAGCTCGGACACACAACACCCCCTGGCATAATGGTTCAAGCGTCCACACGTGCCACAGTGCTTCCCTCTAGCCAGGCATTCCCTAGCCTTGTATTGGTGCTTCACGGATCCACAGCCCTTAGACACGGGCTTTCTCGGGGCAGACCTCAGGTTGATGGCATAGGTTTCCACGCTGTCGTCGGCCGCGCTATCCTCGCTGTCAGGGTCCGCTACTAATGTTGCGGCAGCAAGTCCCAGCTGTTGTTGTGATTCACGCCACTTTAACACCAAAGCTAGCTTGTCCACGGTCTCAACCTGGAGAGCTAGCCCAACAGCCTAGGCTAACGTCAGGTCACTTGGCACCAAAAGCAGCCTAGCTTGCAAAGCATTGCTGGTTGTATGTTCCACCAGCTGGTCACGTACCATTCCCCCCTCCAATGTCCCAAGACAACACTCGCTAGCCAGCTGCCGTAGGTTGGCGACAAACTGGCGAACAGGCTCACCCACTTGCTGGTGTCGTTGTCGTAACCGAATCCTCCGGACAGTGACATTGTCCAGGGTGTGGAAATGGCACGCTAGCAACTCAGCCACATCCAGAAGTACATTGGGAGGCAGAGCCTTCTGCTATCAAGCTCCTTCTCTGTGGAACCAGTTACCACTCTGGGTCCAGGAGTCAGACTCGGTCTCTGTTTCTAAGAACAGGGTAAAATCCTTCCTTTTCAATATAGCCTACGATTAAGGAGGGATTTCGTGTCTCTTAACCCCACTTCTGTTCTGCTGTTAATAGAGTCAGACTGTTGGATGACTGCCAATAATGTACTTGTTTTCTCACTGTTTCATGTTCTTTATGTCTGTTCTCTTCGTCTTCTCCATCCCCTCACCTCCAGCCAGTCGCAGCAGATGACTGCCCCTCCATGAGCCTGGTTCTGCTAGAGGTTTCTTCCTGTTAAATGGGAGTTTTTCCTCTCCACCGTCGCTAAGTGCTTGCTCACAGGGGATCGTCTGATTGCTGGGTCTTTCTGAAATTGTGGGGTTTTCTCTGCATTTTGTAGCGCTATGAGATGACCTTTGTTGTGATGTGGCGCTGTAAAAATAAAGCTGAATTGAATTGAACTGAATCCTCATATGAGTCGGTAGTCCCGAGTGTACGTAGGATACGCTGGCCCTTGAACCCCAAATTATGCACCAGAAGCACACCTGCCCTCCGTCTATCTGGCTCACCCAGGTCGAGCGCCGCAATGTAGTTTTGAAAGGCAGCAAACCATCTTGGCCAAGGCACAGGTGGCTCGCCCAGAAGCTCCAGGAAGGGCCGAAGCAGTCAAACACACACCTCCATTTTTTATTCTCGTCGCCAAAATGTTATGTATGGAATTACCTCTCCAATGATGAGGCCAGGTGCACGATAGAACTCAGCTTTATTAACCGAGGTTGGTAACATACAACACAGCCACCAGGTAGGGGCATCGGCAAAGAGGCTGAACTCAGATGCCCGCTGATATTTATAGGGGCGGTGTAGTGGCGAAAAAGGAAGTGGGTGCCACTAAACCGCACTTCACAAATAAGAACATCTATATAACTATACAACAGTGGGTCTTGTCCAAGTCTTTTTTTCCCTTTCTATTTCATAAAAGCCAAAGTACTGCCATACATTTGCAGAGGGCGCCAATTATATACTCAGCTCCGCCATTTTGTTTCTTTTGTGCAACGCCATAAAGAGTCTGGGCAGGTACAGATGCCAACTTTTTGTTCCGGCCAAATTAATTATGTGATCAATAATATTTAATAATCAGAATCTTGACATTTGTGCATCGATTCAGAATTGTTCACATCCGTATTGAGATGCATCAGAAAAATGATTATTTATCCCACCCCATATAGGATGTGCTGAAAGTCAAGGTCAATGGCCTAGGACAGGGGTCGGCAACCTGTACAGAAAGAGCCGCTGTGAGTGATTTCAGTATAAAAAAGAAGTCAGCCGGCTTCCGGGTCACCAAGGGATGGCAGTATAAAGCATGGTCTCCCAACCAAAAACAAGAAATTACTTCGAAAAAGTCAATTAAAACCGACAAAAACTAGTCCTAACGTCTACAAAGGAGAGGAGATGCCTCCGAAAGTGAGAAATAAATCAGCCGTTGTGGTGACATCCACAGAAATGAATGTGCTGCCAGATCAAGAAGCTAATGCTAACTCTACCGCTGCTAACCAGGGAGAAAACGACACAAATAAGGACAACGAAGAGGTGACTAACAATACAATACTCAAAGAACTGCGTGAGTACAGACAAGAGATCATGAGAGAATTTGCCAAAACAAACTCAAGATTGGATGAAGCGGAGAAAAGAATTGTGGGGAACGAGGAAAGGCTACAAGACATGGAAGGAGTGGTTGCAGGAATGCTAAAACTGCAAGAACAACTTCAGGAGAAATTAACGGATCAGGAATGCAGGTTGAGAAGAGAAAACATCAGGATTTATGGAATTCCCAAACAAAAAGAAATGGACCCAAAGACAATGGTTACATTTACAGAGAAAGTGCTTAGAGATAACCTCGGCATCCCTGATACTGTAAACCTGAACATAGAGAGGGTGCACCGAGCACTCGCCCCTCAGCCCCCACCTGGAGCTAAGCCGAGATCTATCCTTGTCAAATTCCAGAGCTTTAGAACGAAAGAAGAAGTAATCTGTTTGGAATGGTAGAAGAAAGGCTTTACTTTGGATGGCCATAAGATAAACTTGGATCATGATTATGCCCCGGTAATTCTACACAGACGGAAAGTATATGCCGAGGCGCAACGAGTCCTGAAAGAAAACAAAATACAATTTCAGACTCTCTATCCAGCTCACCTAAGAGTTTATTATGAAGAAGGGCAGATAACATACGACACAGCGGAAGAGGCGACAGTGGACATGGTCAGCCGTGGCCTGCCGGTAAAAGTGATTGAGCAACCAGCAACGTTGTGGGAGAGGATTCAGCGAGGAGCCTGGCAGCCAGCGCGGACCAAATGGACCACCGCGGCCGGGAACATGCAGAGCTTCAAGCAAAAGCTGCAAGCATTCAGATGCACAGCAACGGAGGATACAGTTTGATTTGGTCTTTTTTGATTAAAGATAAGAAATAAATGAGACAGATATAAGAAAAGAACTACGAAAATTTTGGTAGGAGGAAGGGACAACGAGGGGACAGTGATCTGTTTATACGGCTGACGTCATAGTGGAGGGCCCTCTGACACACTGCAGGTGTAGAGGCTATCCCTCAAACCAGCAACGGGTCAGTAAATCAACCTTAGGGTTGGAAGTTAGTTTTGGAATCTGTTCTATGTTCACAAAGTTTGTTTTTGTTATTCATTGTTATATTCCTTTTCCAAGGGAGTGCTTACAGAGAACTGAGGTTAAATGTAAATATTTGAATGCAAGGAGAACCGGTTGAAATTGTTTCTTTCAATGTCAATGGAGTTCTGAATCCTATAAAGAGGAGTAAGATTTTGACAAAACTAAAACGAGAAAAGGCACAGATTGCCTTCCTTCAAGAAACCCATTTGAGTCAATCTGAACATGCAAAATTAAAAAGGCAGGGCTTTAAATTTGTTTTCTCCTCTTCTTATAAAGCTGGGCACCGGTGAGGGGATGCTATACTTATTTCAAATTTGCTAAATTATGATCATATATCAGAAGTACAAGATGAGGAGGGAAGATTTATCAAAATTACTGGTAAAATAGAGGGGCATGAAATAACACTTATAAACGTTTGTATTCCACCTGGAAGCGAGTGGACTCTCTATAGACACATATTTGAGTTAATGATGAATTCTCAGGGTGTGGTAATCTGTGGAGGAGACTTCAATATTAGATTAAATCCAAAATTAGATATATCAAGTACAACCAATGCAGAAAATGCACTAATTAAAAAGGTAAATTCATTGATGAAAGAACTGCCTTTACGAGAACAACTGCCCCTTCAGACATAATGTCTTTAATGGCTTTGTAACAGTTTGAAAATAAAGTACACAATGGTTTACAAACTCCAGCTCTTTATTTATAAGGTGCAAAATTCTGAGTGTAACATAAGTTGTGACCTGCCTTTGTTCTTTGACGTCACCACTTGTTCAGTGATGACTGCCTTTGATCTGTGATGGCTGCCTTTGATCTTTGATGATGTCATAGTGAGTCCTATGATCATGAGTGATGCCTGCCGTTGATCTTTGAAGATGTCATAGCGAGTCCTATGATCTTTTAGCGAGTCCTATGATCTATATGTCATCATATAGTTTAAAGTAGGACCCAAGGCACAGGCAGGATTGTGAGACAGACAGACACACAGACAAACAGACAAAGATTTCTTGAATTATATATAGAGTCAAGTAGTTAAAGGACATAGGGAGACAGACAGACAGACATATATAGAGTGTGTGGCAAGATGTGTGAGAGTAATGATATAGAGTGAAGTACGAGGAGACAAAGAAGCGTGATGTCTGAAGATAAGAGTTGAGGTTCGATTGGATACAACAATGATGATAGAAGGACTACAGCTCCTGACCAGATAGAGTAATGATATAGAGTGAAGTACATGGCGGTAATGCACCTGTAAGCTGGTTGCCAACCGTCAATCAAATCTAAAAATGAATGAATTTTGAATGAATGAATGAATGAATGAATGAATGAATTTTATGAATGAATTTTATTTCGGATAGTACAGTACAGGTTAAAAGAAACTGAATAATATAACAAGGTCAAATTAGACAATGACTCCTCTGATTATACAATTCAACGTAAGTTATCCGAAATGGGTGATGGCTGAAGCCGCAGCTTATATTGCCCACCCATATTCCATCCAAGAATTCAAAAGAGAAAAAGAGAAAACAGACAAGAGCGATTACAATTCAAAACAAAGCTAAGACAAAATGTGACAGAGAAAAAAAAACTAAGCTAAGCTAAGTTAAGCGATTACTATTCAAAAACAAATCTAAGACAAAATGTGACAGAAAAGAAAAAAAAAAAAAAAAACAAAAAAAAAACTAAGCTACAACACAACACAGGCTGGATATGGCAATCCTTATGTGATTTTACATGTCGTCTTGTATATATGTTTGGAGTATTTCTTCCTTTAGTTTTTGTTTAAATTGTCCAAGCGTTGTACATGATTTTAATTCAGGTCCAAAATCGTTCCATAATCTGACTCCTTGCACTGAAATACAGTGTTGCTTGGTGGTTGTTCTCACTGTAGGCTTTTGAAATATACATGTTCCTCTGAAGTGATATTGTTTCTCCCTTGTTTGGAACAACTTTTGGATATTTGCGGGCAGTGATAAATTCTTCACTTTAAACATTATTATTGCAGTTTTAAAGTCAACCAGATCTTTCAACCTGAGAGTTTTTTGTTTAAGAAAAAGTGGGTTTGTTGGTTCCCTGTAAGCTGCTTTGTTTATTATTCTAATAGCTCTCTTTTGAAGCATAAAGAGTGGATATATGTTTGTTTTATATGTATTTCCCCATACTTCATTACAATATGTCATGTATGGGAGTATTAATGAATGATACAAGGTGTATAGTGTGGGTTGATTCAGCAAATATTTCACTCTGTGTAATATTGCAATTGATTTGGATACTTTACCTTTAATATAATTAATATGTGACTTCCAACACAGCTTATTATCAATTATTACTCCAAGAAATTTAGTTTCAGATACCATTTCAATCTCTACACCATTTACACTGAGTTTAGGTACTGGGATGTTGTGATGGTTGTTAAAGACTATAAATTTTGTCTTACTTAAATTGAGCGTTAATTTGTTTGAATCAAACCACAGTTTAAGCTTTCCTAATTCCTTTCCGAGTGTATCCAGAAGTTGTTCTAAATTGTTTCCACTGCATAATAGATTAGTGTCATCTGCAAACAATATTAAGTCCATTTAAAAAAAGAAGAAGAAGGCAAGATTGTGCAGCCGCGAAGATATATTGGCACAGAGTGATGATATAGAGTGAAGTACATGGCGGTATTGCACCTGGAATTATAGAGTGATACAGAGTAATGATTTAGAGTGAAGTACGTGGCGGTAATGCACCTGTAAGTTGGTTGCCAACCGCCAGTCAAATCTAAAAGAAGAAGAAGAAGAAGAAGAAGGCAGGATTGTGGTGCAATAATAATAATGATTTATTAACAAAATTCAGGAGTAAACTTAAACACAGCACAGGGGCTGGAAATATAACTCAGGGGCACAGACTAAAATAAACTCACGGCGAACCATACGAGCATGAGGAGCATGAGGGAGAAAGCAACAATGACCCAACACCATCTGAAAACAAAAGGCAGCATAAAAAGGGAGGAAACTAATCAGGGACACACGGGACAGCTGAGAGACAATCAGGGCTGAACAGTTACACTTGAGGGCAATCATACAGATAAGAGGGGATGATGTACCACAGTGAATGAGCACAGCAAACTAGGGGAGACACAGAAGACAGTAACCAGTCCCTCCAGGATTTCGCTATGTTGTGATCGCATCAGTTCACGTGAAATCAGCCAATCAGTGCAGCTATTGTGCAACCTTGCAACGTTGTCCAATCACCGCAGCTTTCCCACAATTTTGGCCAGTCCTCGTCAACTTCCATGAATTTCACCAATCAAATTTGTCTCTCACTGGTGCTGAAACACTCACTAACCAATCAAATGCATTGCTGCACTGCGTTCACTTCTGTGTTTACAGGAGTATTAACAGAACACATCAGCAAACAGAGTAAGTGGTTTAAAAAAAAAAACTCACCCTCGAAGTTTCCAACACTGTCCCTTCCTCCATCTCCCCCAGCCTGCCGGTGGATGTCTCGCCAAATCTCTGTCCTAACCGTGTGTACAAAGCGCTGGGTTTTTGTTGAAAAACATCCACCTGCCCCAAAAGCACCCCCGTCGTGGGAGTGTGCGGAGAGAAAGACACCGTAAAACCACAAACACAGCAAGGAAGTCTAACACTACAGCCAGTGTTTGAACATTTTATACATCTTTGGATGTAAAATCATTACTACATCTGGTCAATGAGTTTTAAAGCTGTGAATCTCCGGTCTGGACGGACACCCCCCCGTCCCTCCATCCCGCCGTAAATGAAAGACGTGTGTCTGAAGAGACAAGTGTGTGTGTTAAGACCGACGTGCAGCAGACAGACAGGTCAGACTTAGGCACGGAAAGAGGGAGAATATTGTCTGTAATTTTTTTTTTTTTTTCAGAAAAACACAGACTCCTATAGCCAATACAGAGCAACAGAATAAATTAATTTTTTCCTCTCTGCTCGGTACCGAGTGGTTGTGAACCATAGAGAGTTTTCAAATGAAGGTGCCGCCAATAATTTCCAAATCTGTACTCTTTAACATGCATTCGCTGCAATTTAAAGGTAAAGCCAACTTTATTGTCATTCAATCCATACAGCCAATCATGTACAGTAGAACAAAATTATGTTTCTCTTATCTACAATGTTAATCACATCTCAAATCAGAGGGGTTGCTGCCATGCAAGGCGCCGCCACAAATTTCCCTCCTCTGTTCCATTATTGCTAAGCACCAAGCTGGACGGCAGGAAGTTCCACTTTTTTTGTATGGTCTTCGGCATGACCTGGCCGGGATTTGAACCCAGGCCTCCCGGATGTGGGGCGGATGCTCTACCAGCTAGGTCACGTGGCCTAGTTGCCATTTAGCTGTTGTAATGGATATTATGTTAATGTTTGTACTTGCTGTTCCACAAAAGAGTTTTTCTGTATAGCAGAAGTTTCTGCTTAATTAGGCTCGCCAGTGTGACGTAGCGTTTACAAAATTGACCAAGTGCATTCTGGGAACCATAGGTCTTGGTAGTTCACTGAGATCACGTCAACATAGCAGCCATAGGGAAGTATAGAGCTCGCCAGCTGTGTTGTAAACTGTTATAGTCGTTCTTACAACCACCGTGGAAAAAAGATAAACCACGGAATAGGCTTTTATCATTTTCCAGCATGGAAGAACAGCACAGCCCACGTTTCGGATGTAACAAAGAGGCGACGTCTGGCCTGGATTGCAGCAGTGAGAAGACCCAATATAACTTTCAACCACACTCCTTTATTGATGGTGGTGTGTTCAGAGCATTTTCATAAAGGTACGTTATGATTTACTGTATATAAGTCTGTTGTTGTTGCTGAGTGGTTAAAACTTGCTTGGATATAGCTTTTAGCCTACGTTAGCAGTGCCAAGCTAAACAAAGCTAAGCTAAAGAAAGACTCCGATATCCGAGTAGCTAGAAAAAGTTACCACTTACACTACACACGTGTGTGAGTGGGTTTAATTTGTTCTACACTAAAGTGTTTTCTTACCGTTTCCTTTGCTTTAACGGGCAGACCAACTTGTGAAATGCTAGACTGTGATCTTGACTGGGCACCTTCTCTAAACGTTGGCCATGCAGAGCTTCAAGCTACCACTCTTGACAGGTTTAACCGCTTATGCAGAAGGACGAGATCATGACAAAAAGAACTGGCAGGGCATGTAAGTGAACCCGCAGCACAGACCCCCAACATCACTGGCCCCGTGACTGAGATGGATAATGTTGCTTCTTTATATTCAGATAGTTTTATTTTTGCCTATGTTTTTCTTTCTAAAATATGTCTTGGGATTCCGTTTGATTACAAAATATATTAACTAAAGTAGCATATTGTCCTTATCACCAACAGATAACACCACACCTCTGGCTGAGATGGAGGAAAGAACATCTGATGAAGCAGCACAGATCTGTCAGGCTGATGACGCTCCAGTGGAAAATGTGCAACAACAGCAGAACTGTAGCATGTGTCATCTGAGGCTTAACCAAATTTTACTCTTGCAAGAGAATAGAATAGGCTTTATTGTCATTGTACAGTAGTACAGCACAAAAAAATTGAAGGACTGTGGCTTTCTTCAGAAGCTGCCACCAAAAGACATAGTACTGGCAGACTGTGGATTTGATATTAAGGAAAGCATTGCCCATGCAGGTGTCACAATGAAAATACCTGCATTCACCAGGGGCCACAGCCAACTTGATGCCAGAGGGTGGCCTAAACCCACCCTTTTGTAAAGTGCCTTGAGATAACCCTGTGTTGTGATTTGGCGCTATATAAACAAATTGAATTGAATTGAGAGAGTAATAGGGTGCATGTGCTCCAAATATCCAATACTGAATAACACCATACTACTGGCCTTTGTGGTATCATGTGAAGGCGACGACATGACTTTACCGGATAAGATTGTTGCTGCAACCTGTGCTTTGACCAATATCTGTCCAAGTGTCGTTATAAAGCCATAGTTACCTCCGCCAGGCCGCATGCCAGGAGGTTATGTTTTTGCCAGCGTTTGTCTGTTTGTCTGTCTGTTGGTTAGCAAGATAACTCAAAAAGTTTTGGACAGATTTCGATGAAACTTTCAGGCGTTGTTGGAAATGGTACAAGGGAGAACTGATTAAATTTTGGGGATGATCCGGATCACCGTCTGGATACAGGAATTTTTTAAAGGATTCTTTAACATTGTGAGATACGGCCATTTTCAACATGTGCGCAGGGCCAATGGAGGGCGCTGCTCGTCGTGTCTGACGAACACAAACTCCACGTTCTTCAAAGTTTTAGGCACAAAAGCACGCGGAAAACAGTGGTGGGCAGGGCCCGGCAGCATGCCGGCGTTTGCGCTACGCTGCAAAAGCTGAGACGGGCAGCTGTCCGGCGCCGGATTATTTGGCAGAAATTCCCCGGGCAGCCATAGGGGCTGCGCAAAAACAAGCTCTCTGCCGGGGAAGATTCCAAATCCTCTTTTGCCACGGAGCACAATCCCAATATAAAACCCACGGCAACCTGTCTACCCAATTTGCATCCGTCAGTGAAGCCCTCAGTGATGCTTTCAGTGATCTATGAAAACGCTCGCAGCCTGGGACTTTGCAGATGGAGGAGATGGACACAACACCAACACTTCAGTTTATTACCTCCGCCAAGGAGGTAATGCTTTTACTACTGAACCACTAATCCTATCATTGTGAATCCAATTGCTAGTCATACGTTTTCATGGTCAAGGAATCTGAAAACGTACACACAAACACTGTATGGGGGGGAACTGTGGCGCTTGGCGGAGGTCTGCGCTCTCCAAGTGCTTTTCTAGTTTTAGAATGTAGACACTGACATGTTTTGGTATGGTTTACCCCTTCAGACATAATGTCTTTAATGGCTTTGTAACAGTTTGAAAATAAAGCACACAATGGTTTACAAACTCCAGCTCTTTATTTATAAGGTGCAAAATTCTGAGTGTAACTTAAGTTGTGACAAACACTGTACAGAATGTGTGCAAAGTGCAGTCCAAAATGGTTCTTTTTTGGCTGTAGTACTTTTCAAAAGCTTTGTAAAATGTGGAACACTTTCAAGTTATAATAGAATAGCCTTCACTGTCATTGTACAGTTGTACAGTACAACCAAATTGTGGGTGCTCCACCAGGCTACTGCGCAATTAACTATAAGAGAAGGATTAGATAAAACACAGTTACAGAACACACAACTGAAATAAAAACAGCCCAGAATTATGGAAAACCTGTAGTAAAAAAAACACAGGAATATAAAATGACATGCATCAATGTGTTTCAAACAACAATAAAGGCCACAGTTACATGTTCAAAATTTCTTCAATCTGATTACAATTCAGATCAGAACTTTACTGTTTACATGGATCCTGAAAAAGTTGATCCAATTAGGATGTGCATTTCCATGTGTCACACGTTTGAACAGACTAAATCATTTTGACATGTGCACAATTATCCGACTTTCCGGAAATAGTAGAAGAAGAAGCAACTTCCGGTGTAAACAAACCCCGCTTTGTGTCTTTCTCTTTCTGAAATGGACCTGTATTGTGTTATTCAGACTGTACTTTTGCTTCTGCTGGTCTCCGGAATGAAGCTACAAGTCCAGCAGTCCATACTTCTGCATATGATGAACAGGGAGACAGCAGGACAATACAGACCAGATTTGTTTTACTCCCGCCATGTCTTCCGCTAGCTGCTGTAAAGGTGGAAATGCATCACCTCAATGTGTGGCTGATGTACAGACATGCGCAGTAAACATTTTTTCTACCCAAACTTCAGAATAAGTGTTTATATGCACACCAATCGAATGAACAATTGGCAGGTTTCACCATGGTTACTGTTTCCATGGTAACAGTAACTTTCTACGGGCATGGATGTGCCTCCCCGCGAAGGACCGTGGTCTGCACGGTTAGGCTGCTGCTTCTCCCGGCATGTTCAGTGTTGATACACTGGTATTCTTTGTCTGACCCGGTCCCCACTGACGCTCTGCCCAGTCTGCTCACGTACCTCATGTTCTCCACATATGCTGAATTATCCTTTAGATCTACGCAATCACGGCAACTTCATAGTATAATTTTTTTAAGCATTAAATCTTCAGTATTATCTTTTTCTAGTCAAATTTGTCATTTTTCACTTCCTTATTTTGTCCATGGAACACTGTGGTGACTGACAGGTCGTGATGCCATGTATTGTCCAATCAGCATGGCTATGATGCAGTGTATTATCCAATGAGCACAGAGTCAAGCACCCCACCTACACTTGTTGAAGCCAGGACACAGAGCGGTGGCTAAACTTTTTTTGATAAAAATTACATATTTTGACTGAGCGACTCCACATTCGGGGATGCACACCCTCGTAACCTCAGGAAACCACGTTTAAAATCTGAGGGCAGTCTGACAAACGGTTCAAGAGATATGCGTGGAACAGACAAACACACACACAGACAGAGATTTCGTGAATTTATAGATATATACAGGAGAACACTAAATGTGCTTGTTGACTCCAAATAAATAGGTCTCAAATTCTTAAATCTACAATTAAAATCCTAAAAATGTTTTCCAGGAGAACACAAATTAAACTGTACTGCATTTAAAAAAAGATTAATATCTAAAAAACAAAATTTCACAAAGTCCATCTCTATACAATATTTTCAGTGCAGAAAAATTTTCAAACTGGAAGACAAAAAAAAAAAAAAAAACAACGGACACAAAATATAACCCCCCCCCCCCCAGTTAAGTGGTAGAAGATGGATGGATGGACTACAGAATTCCTCCATTTTTTTAAAATCTCAACAGTAAACTCTGTTATAGCATGGATGGAGCTGTAACGCCATGATTACAGACAAAGGGGAGGTGGAACTTTTCATGTTCAGTAACACACAGAGCTGTTAGAGTTTTTATGTGATATAGGAGGCTACAAAAAGGGCCTCCATAACCAGCAACCTCACCCCTGCATCCCAGCATGGACTACTCTCGGAAGAATAGAGAAAATACTCCGGTAAATACACTCAATTTCACAACAGCGCTTCATTTTGTGGATACAGACCTGAAACCAAGCATGTCTGTCCAGGGTGGATGTCCTGGCTGTCGGCCTTGCGTGTGTGTGGCGCCTGCAGTTAATACTCTGGAGCGGTTGGAGCCACAGAGTGAGAGTGGCATTCATGGGAGAGGGGAGTCTGCAGAAGGAGAGCGCCCAAGGGCTTGTGCCATAATCTGTTCAGGCGGTCGCCAATACAGCAGTTCAATTCCACTTTTTTCCCCCCCATCAAAACAAAACAGTCTCCTTTTCCCCCAAATTGTATCAAAAGGTTTCGGGGTCTGGATGGAGGATTCGTGGGGTCCAGATCCAGACCGGAGTCCGCCAGTTGGTGACCCCTGGTTTAATCTAATGACATTGGCGAGCAGCCACCACAAGCCCTACACACAGAGTTGGCAGTCATGTCACACATCGTTTGAAAGGTTAGAAATTTTTTATGTGTTTAGCAAGACAAATTTGAGATACAACCAGCATTAGCATAGGCTAACAGCAGTAACTCACCAATGATGCTTCACTGCATTCCCAAAATTAATGAAAATCCAACAAATCCAGTCCCATTTCATTGGCACAGGTCCAACAGATCCACTTGGGTAAGATTTCCATCAACATGATTATAGGGATATTGTCATGCGGTGACCCTCGCGAGCCACCATAAGACGCCAGAAGTCACCAGTGAGTTTTGCATTTGATGTTTTAATTAGCAAGACACAAGATACGAATACAAGACTATGAGCCGCTGAGGGCAAAAACACACACTACAGAATACAAGGGATCGTAGGGCTAACCCCAGCCACTACGACCTTAACCATGAACATGAACAAGAACAAAAACACGAACCTGACATGAGCAAGGACCAGGAAAGTTAGACAATACTCCGGCAATCAACTGCTGCCAGCGCCCGCTAATAAAGCCGATCGCTAACGAGCAGTGATGCCAAACAGCTGATCGACCTTGACAGCCAGAAACCCCACCGAGCGCTGTCACAATAAGAGCCCGGTGGAGCCAGAATGTAATCCACAGCTGTCAAGGCCGGCAGAGATGATACATGGCCCGAGCGCAGACAAGATCGATGCTCGGGTCGTAACAGTACCCTCCCTCCGAGGGCGGGCTCCAGAACACCCATAGTCATCCATGCCACCCCCCCACCCCCTCCAGGGTGGGCGGATGGGGGCAGCAACAGAAGATACAACACTCACTAGGGCAAAAAACAAGAAAAACAACTATACAAAGCCAGGCACAAACAGAAAAAAAAACCCGACTCAAAAAAAAAAAATACATGACACACGTAGTAAAGACATGGTACAGAAAAAAAAAACACTAACTAGAACACAAAACAGAGTCAAGATCCGGCAAGAGAAAAAAAAACTATGCAAAACACGATGACAAAAAAAAATACCATATACCCAAATCAAACACAAAGGACAAATGAGGCAACTGCAAGACACAACAGGGCACAGACAACCAGAAAAACAAAAAAACAAAACAAAAGTACATGAAACGCCGTAGCACAGACATGATAACAAAAAAAAAAAAATACACCCACTAGAGCAAAAACACGATCAAAACAAGGCAGAAAAAGGGGAGGGAAAAAACCAACTATACCAGGCACAATGACAAAAATACCGCATTCCCATATGCACAAATCAAATACCCACAGGACACATGCGGCAGCTGCACAACATAAATCACAAATTCCCCAAAATACCCAAATAACCATACGAGAAACAAAACACATGATAGCAAGAAAAAGAGAACAAATACTGGATCAGCCTACCACAAAGAAATGACCTCTACCCCCCCCCGACAGTTCATGCCGAGCGGCAGAGACCAAGCGCCACAGTAACAGTTCAGGCGGTCTCCCCGCGTCCAACAGCCGGCGGGTGGTCATGGGAGGCGGAACATGACCGGGCGGCTTATCATAGTCCCAGGCCCGGAAAGTCCACTCCTCTGGTGGCCGAACCAGGTCGCCCAGAAAAACACACAACATGTCGGGTGGCCAACCCGAGGCGCCGAACCGGCAAAACAGTTCCTCAGGTGGCCGAACCAGGTTGCCCAGTAATACACATGACAAATCAGGCGGCCGATCCAAGGCGCCGAACCGGCGAAACAGTTCCTCGGGCGGCCAACCCACATCCCTCAGCCACCAGTACCGGGGGAAAATGACCCGCAGCGGCTCCCCTGGCGAGGACAAAACTTGGGAGAGCCGGGGCGAGCATAGCAGGACCCCACGGCCCCCGGCGAAGATGTGCAGGGGCGATGGCTCTGTAGAGGGGACAGAAGACCAAAATGAGCAAATACCGAGCCAGGCGGCAAAAGGACTGCCGCTCCTCCACCGTCCTCAGACCACACCGGCGCTGCACCTCCGCTGGACCCTGATTGGGTCCTGGCTGCACCCACGTCGGACCCCGATTGGGCCAGAACAGCACCTGCGGTGGACCCCGATTGGGCCTCGGGCGCACCCACATCAGACCCCGATTGGGCCAAAGCAGCTCCCGCGATGGACCCCGATTGGGTCTCCGGCGCACCCACGTCGGACCCCGATTGGGCCACAGCAGCCTCCACAAAGGACCCCGACTGGGTCGGTGCAGCTCCGCCGACGACCTCCACCCCGAACCTGGAACCTCCAACTCAGCGAACCCAACTGGCTCCGCGCCGGTGACACTGCAAGGGAGCTCAGAACACACAGAAGAACTGGGATCAGTATCACCGGCAGCAACAGAACCCAGTGAGACGAGCTCGGGTGCAGCAGGCGGCTGCCCCTCACTCGCCTCCGCGAGAGGCAGGCAAAAATGCTCCAAAACAGGGGACAGAGACACAAGAGGGAGCACTTGCCTGCATTCAGGTTCTGTTGCCGTCCAGGACTCCGTTGATCCAGGCTCAGGGCGAAGAAGTTTGTGCGCAGGCTCCAACTCAGCTGCGTCGGGCTCCACAGCTGGCGAGATGGTTTCCGCAGCCCGAGGTTCCTCTCGCACTGATGTCCACGCCGATGACCCGTATGGCGTGGAGGCAGGGGACCCTCGGCCCATTGGTTCGGACCGCTCCGGCGAGGAGACCCAGGGACGCTTCATCGTCGGCACAGGTTCCAGGCCGTAGGCCGCTCTTCTCCTCCGCCCACGACGTGGCTGCAGGGCCGGATCCAGGCTTTCCAGCACTGCAGGCCCCCTCCTCCTCCGGCGACGAAGAACTGGCATCGCGGAGTGCTCGGTAGAAGAAGGCACAGAGGCAGCGGGTTTAGGAATTTCAGTTACAGCAGGTGGCGGGAGCTCGGGGGGCTGTGAACCCTGAACTCCGCCCCCAGAAGTCAGACAAGGCAGATCATAATTATGGTGGAATGAATGAACTTGCACTTGTCTGCCTCCTGGGGAGAAAATGGTGCCTGCTGCAGCGGGTGGAGTCCTCCTTCTATCCCTCCGGGAGGTAACGGCAGGCCCCTCGAGGCGATGAGGAAGAGCCGCTCGGGAGGGATTGCTGACGGGCCTCGCCGAAGCGCGACTCACAGCACTCCCAGCTGCTGGGGATGACGTTGAAGAGGAGGACATGACAGCCGGGGTGATAAGGGCACGAGGAGCTGACAGCGCAGCTGGAACAGATGACCCGAGGGCGGCGACTGCGGGGATTCCCTCCTGTCGTGACGTGAGAGATGCAGCCAACTGGGAGGCTGGGTTCCTCCGACGACCCGGAGCTGGATCCGGACGGGGTTCTCGTTGGGACTTGGTAGGAGCATGGCGATGAGGCCTACTGGCCAACGGTGCGGCGAGGGACCCAGGAACACATGGCGCTGGGAATGGACGGGCGACAGGAGCTGGATTCCGATCCGCAGGTCTCCTGCCGGGTTTTCCCTCCAGCCTAAGGATCCCCACTCTCGCAAGGGACGCTGTCCTCGCGGGAGGTGGAGGGGTTTCCTGGAGTGCTTTTTCCATCAATTCGCGCTGTGTCACAATCCATGATAACCTCTCCCTTCCTTCCGGAGTAGAGGTAAGGTGGTAACTGCGCACGGCCCGCTGGACAAGGCATAAGTGGTAATCGGCCGCTTCGGTGGGTGTGAGACGGGCGGCTTCCGCTAGATAGCCGTCAATCTCCTCCAGCCACTCGGGGTAAAAACCACACTCGCGGGCGGGCATCTCCCTACCAAGTCCAACTAACAGGGAAAACTCCACCCTACGGCAAAAACTCACGGTGAAAGGCGTCTCCGTTTAGACGTCCTTGGCCGGAGTATACTGTCATGCGGTGACCCTCACGGATCACCATAAGACGCCAAAAGTCACCAGTGAGTTTTGCATTTGATGTTTTAATTAACAAGACACGAATACAAGACTATGAGCCGCTGAGGGCAAAAACACACACTACAGAATACAAGGGATCGTAGGGCTAACCCCAGCTACTACGACCTTAACCATGAACAAGAACAAAAACACAAACCTGACATGAGCGAGGACTAGGAAAGTTAGACGATACTCCGGCAATCAACCAGCGCCCGCTAATAAAGCCGGTCGCTAACGAGCAGTGATGCCAAACAGCTGATCGACCTTGACAGCCGGAAACCCCACCGAGCGCTGTCACAATAAGAGCCCGGTGGAGCCAGAATGTAATCCACAGCTGTCAAGGCCGGCAGAGATGATACATGGCCCGAGCGCGGACAAGATTGACGCTTGGGTCGTAACAGATATTTATCCATAAATTCACCGTGTTGTTAGAAAGAAGCTAGCCAAACTTCCAGTATTCTGCATGATTAGGCTCACAAAAACTACATTTCCCATGGAGCATGCCGCTTTTCACTGAGGAAGCAGTTATTTGTCACAGAAATTTGATAATTCAATGACATGAGACATTGAATATGTGCTTAGAGATGTGGTGTGATGAAGGGCTGTATTGCTTTAACAGTTCAGTTATTTATGATCACGCATATTTCTTTGCTTCCTTGACATGAAGGAGGGACAGATGACAACAAAAAATAAACTACTAGCACCACTGGACGTTAATTATTTTTAACTACCGGCATTGGCCCAAAGTTTCACAATCGGTGCATCCCTAATTAAATGTGTAGTGGAATATTGTGGCAGCCACATAACTCTTCTCTTCCAGGAACTTCTTCAGATGTTAGGCAGACCTCCTTAGCAGCTAACACATACTTTTCATGATCCTGGTTTAAAAAAAAATACAAACACTTCTACAACTCAACTGTTGTCGTGTTTTTGAAACTAATTAGAGGCTAGACAGTCCCTCATACATAGGCCGGGTAACCATGGTAACAAGCAGATGATACACAACTCTGTGCAGCAAGATGAAGAGGAAAGATGGAAACACTGATAATACTCAGGGGACTGTCAGAGCATTTCAAAAAAACGACACATATTAAAACAAATTATTAATTTAATCGCAAAACTGACATGTTATGCTACTAATTACACTGAAAAAATAAATTAAACTAACCTTATAGCAACACTGGTGGCAGGTGAGTATGTAGAGGCAACGTCAGCATCACTGAGGCCTGAATCCTGTTAACTATCCCCAACAACAAGAATCAAGAATTCTCTGCCCAGCGTTACATCAGACCCACTCTGCAATCACACTTGGGAAAACATAAGGCCCTGGGGGACCAAATCGGCCCCTAGACCACATCAATCCATCCCCGTCAAACAGACTGGAGCCGTTTCCTGCTGTGGGAGCTAATGAGTGCTGGCCACATAAGAAGTTTAAGTGCAGAGAAAGGCCAGAAGATGGAGAGATAAAAGAGGGAGGAGAGCCTTTTTCACTGTGAGACTGATGAATAATAAATGATGGTGAGGATGCTCGTGACTCACGCGACACGCTGGGACGTCCGTCACGATGTCCAGCTGGTGGTTCGCACGCAGATCAGGTGGATGATGCATCGCCCAAATGGACAGAAAACAAGAGGATGAAACCCTGAAACAGTGAAAACAGCGTCTTAGACTGTTGTTATTAGTGTGTTTATAGGAGGGTGTGCAGAACTGTTTCTGGCTAGAAATCAGAGAACACAAAAGTAATGCAACGCCTCAGTCACAACAAATTACCTTCAACTGTTTTTCCTCACAAATGTGTGACTTTTTCCTTCCCAAGCTTAAACTTTTTTTCTTGTAAATTCACTACTTTTTCATTGTAAATTGCAGCTATTTTCTTGCACAGTTCTGACTTTTTTAAAATAAATTTTAAAAAAATTATAGTAAATTTGTGACTTTCTTGTAAATTTTCAACTTTTTTTTTAAATTTTCAACTTTTTTTTAATTTTCAACTTTTTTTCTTGTAAATTTTCAACTTTTTAAAAAATTTTCAACTTTTTTTCTTGCTATTTTTTTCTTACACATAAATTTGCCAGTTTTTTCTTTTCCTCATTTTTTCTCATAAATTTGTGACTTTTTCCTTCTAAAGCTAAAACTTTTTGTCTTGTAAATTCACTACTTTCTCATCGTAAATTGCAGCTATCTTCTTGCAAAGTTCTGACTTTTTTCAAATAAATTTTTAAATTTTTTTTTGTAAATTTGACTTTTTTCTTGAAAATTTGCAACTTTTTTAAAATTTGCAACTTTTTTCTTGCAATTTTTTTTCTTTCACATAAATTTGCCAGTTTTTTCTTTTCATTTTTTTCTCAAATTTGTAATTTTTTTCTTGCAAATTTTCAACTTTTTAAAAATATTACATTTTTTTTCTTGAAATTTTCTTTCATTCTCATTAATATACAAGCTGTTCTTTTCTTTGTAAACTTGACTTTTTTCTTGAAAATTTTCAACTTTTTAAAAAATGTACTTTTTCTTGCAATTTTTCTTTTTCTTTCTCATAAATATACATGTTTTTTCTCATAAATTTGTAACTTTTTTCTTGTAAATTCTCATCATTTTTCTTGTAAATTTGTGTGTGTGTGTGTGTGGGGGGGGTCTTGGCAATTTACAATTGTTTTCTCATAAATTTTCAACTTTTTTTCTTGAAAAAAGCATCTGCCCCTCACCCGAGAGGCCTGGGTTCAAATCCTGGCTGGGTCATGCCAAAGACCATATAAAAGTGGAACTTCCTGCCATCCAGCTTGGTGCTCAGCAATAATGGAATGGAGGAGGGTGTGGGGAGACTTGAATAACGAAACCGAATTGTCTTCCATTCCAGTTTATTCAAGAAATCATTCCACTGTCTGCTCTTATTCTTGAGCAGCGAACAAAGAGAGTGAACACACCAAAGTTCTCTCGTTTAAACATTCTCACATCAAACCATTTCCCTCGCGGGGGAAATCACACATCTATATCAAAGTCTCTTTATTCACATTCATTAGCCTTTTATTTACATAACTCCCCCTTCTCTCCTCCCGAGCCTCAGTGGTCAGGAAGTCTTCTGTCCCCTGTCCTCCGCAGGGGGTCCAGGCTCTGTGGCTCCGCACCGCAGGAGGCTGGCTCTCCTTCATCGTGAGGTTAAATCACATATGCAGTGTCCAACATATACATGTCTCACAACACAGCCATATAACCCCCCCCAAACGATGAAGAACAGACTAATTCCCAAAATTTAATAGCACCTTACTCACTACTGAATAATCAACACCAACATTCAGTCTGTGCGCCGCTTGGGCTTCAGCCGTCTGCCGAATCTGCTGTGCGTTGGCCCCGCCTTGCCTGCGGTGCTGTTCTGCTTCGGGTCTGTTGACTGAGGAAGAGAGTGGTTAATTGCCCTCTGCGGGGGCCTGCCTCGTCGAGGCGCCACCGCGACCGGTACAGAAACGTCCTTCATGACAAAAGCAGGTTTTAGTCTGTCAATACTGACTGTCTCTTTTCTGTCTCCAAAATCTAGCACAAATTGCTTATCACCTGCCTCCAGCACTCGAAATGGCCCTTCGTAAGGTGGTTTGAGCGTTGCTTTAAGGGCTTCGCGCCTGACAAAAACGAAATCGGCATTTTTCAAAGCCTTGGGGACGAAAACTCGTGGAAAAGCGTGATGAACCGGACCCGGGAGCGTGTCTGCCCCCGTGCCGACTAACGGTCCCAGAGCAGAGAGAGGTGGGGGCTCTGGGTGCTCTGGTAAAAACTCGCCCGGCAGCCTCAGAGTTTGTGCGAATACCAGCTCCGCTGGGGAGGCGTCTAAGTCCTCTTTAGGCGCAGAACGCAACCCTAATAAAACCCATGGCAGTTTATTTACCCAATCTGCATCCGTGAGCGACGCTCTGAGTGCTGCCTTCAAAGACCTATGAAAACGCTCGCATAAACCATTAGCCTGAGGGTGGTAAGCCGTAGTGCGGTGAATTTTGGCTCCTAAGCCGTTGGCCATCGCTGACCACAGCTCAGAGATGAATTGCGGTCCTCTATCGGACGTAATGTCCGACGGAACCCCGAAGCGCGCCACCCAAGCCGTTAAAAAAACACGAGCCACCTCCGCGGCCGTGGTCGTCGCAAGTGGGACCACTTCCGGCCAACGTGTGGTGCGGTCCACCATTGTCAAAAGATACGTGAACCCCTGTGATGCCGGTAGGGGGCCCACAAGGTCGACATGCACATGGTCGAACCTTCTGGCCGGAATGCGGAACGGTTCTAACGGGGCTCTTGTGTGCCTGTGAATTTTGGCCCGTTGACAGGAAATGCAGGTTTTTGCCCATTCCTTCACATGCTTGCGCAGGCACGGCCAAACAAACTTTTCCGCCACTAGTTTCACCGACGCGCGCACCCCCGGGTGCGCCAGTGAGTGGACCGAGTCAAAAACACGGCGGCGCCACGTGGCCGGAACCACCGGACGCGGGCGCCCCGTCGACATGTCGCAGGTCAGGGGGGGCATACCGGTTTGTAAACACTTGCTCTCCAGCCTCAACCCTGTTGGTCCAGACTGGAGCGCGCGCACGTCTGCGTCCGCCCCCTGGTCCGCTGCCATGGCTGCGTAATCTATACCTACGTGCACCGGGGCTGCGCGCGCCACCGTGCCGCTCTCCTGCGGCGCGGTCACGGTGGCCCGTTCTGCCTCTGCGCGTGTTGGGGTCGTGAACGCGCGTGAGAGACAATCCGCTACTACATTGAATTTGCCCGCGACGTGCCTAATGTCAGTGGTAAATTCCGAGATTGCGGCCAGCTGCCTCTGCTGCCTGCCGGACCACGGATCTGAAATTTTGGCCATGGCGTATGTGAGCGGCTTGTGGTCCACATAAGCGGTGAAGCACCGTCCTTCCAGCCAGAACTGGAAATGACGAATAGCCAAATGCAGCGCCAACAGTTCTCTGTCAAACGCGCTGTATTTTCGTTCAGCCGCGCTTAAAGATTTGCTAAAGAAAGCCAAAGGCTGCCAAACTCCGGCTACCTGTTGCTCAATAACGGCCCCTATGGCTAAATCTGAAGCGTCTGTCGTCAGCGCGATACGTGCTGCAGGGTCTGGGTGGGCCAGGAGCGCAGCGTCAGCCAAGGCTTTTTTAACCTCTGTGAACGCGCGCTCCCGCTCCGGGGACCATTCGACCGCCTGGGTCGGCTTTTGTTTTTTGAGCGCGGCATATAACGGTTGCATGATTTGAGCTGTGTGGGGCAGGAATCGGTTATAAAAATTCACCATCCCCAAGAATTCCTGTAGTGATTTGACCGTTTGTGGACGGGGAAAATCCGCTACCGCGCGTACTTTCTCTGGTAACGGAACCGCTCCCTCCGGGGAGACGCGGTGACCCAAAAAATCGATCCGCTCGACGCCGAACTGGCACTTGGCTGGGTTAACTATTAAGCCGTGCTCTCCCAGCCTCCTAAAAACTGCTGTGAGGTGCGTTTCGTGTTCGTCCTCTGAAGTACTCGCGACCAAAATGTCGTCGAGGTACACAAACACGAAAGGGAGATCGCGTAACACGGCATCCATCATCCGCTGAAATGTTTGCGCCGCCCCTTTGAGACCAAACGGCATGCGTAAAAATTCGAAAAGTCCGAACGGGGTTATTACCGCTGTTTTAGGAATGTCCTCCGGTTGGACCGGGACTTGGTGATAGCCGCGAACTAGATCAATCTTTGAAAAAATGCGCGCCCCCGCCAGGTGCACCGAAAAATCCTGAATGTGCGGGATGGGATAACGATCGTGCGCCGTAGCGTTGTTTAGCCTGCGGTAATCCCCGCACGGTCTCCAGGAGCCATCGGCTTTCGGTACCATGTGCAGCGGCGAAGCCCACGGGCTCTTCGACCTACGAACGATGCCCAGCCTCTCCAGGCTGGCGAACTCCTCGCGCGCAATGGCGAGCTTAACTGCATCCAAGCGCCGAGCTTTTGCAAACACGGGAGGACCAGAAGTGGGGATAAAGTGTTTCACCCCGTGCTTCGCGACCGTCGCTGAAAAAGTGGGCACAGTGAGCGCTGGAAATTGGGTGAGGAGTGTGTGAAACTTACCACCTGCTGTAGCGACGTGGGTCTGTACTGGTGGCGGGGACACTCGAGCTGAACAGGGGAGAGAGTAAAAAGAGAGTGCATTTACCAGCCGTCTATTAGCAAGATCAACTAACAGATTGTGTGAACACAAAAAATCCGCGCCCAACATGTTGAAACTCACCGCCGCTATTACAAAAGTCCATTCATATGTGCGGCCATGTAAGCACAAAGGCAAGGTCCTTCTCCCGTAGGTGTTGATGTTCGAGCCATTTGCCGCTGTAGCTCCGTTACCGTGGGGTCCAGCCACCCGGTCCGCGTATGTTGGGGTGATGAAGCTCACTTGTGCTCCGGTGTCAATGAGGAACACTCGTCCGGAGCGCGCATCCGTGATGTAGAGCAGCTTGTTGCGTTCTCCGAGGGTCGAAGCTGCTAGCGACCCCCGGTCTTGCCGTTTCCCGAACTCCTGAAGATGCAGGGCGGCACACACCTGCGTGCCTTCTCTGCGAACCTCCGATGGTAAAAGCAGAGATCTTCTCCTCCGCTGTGTCGTGCCCGCGCTTCTGCCGCCGGGCTATTGGCTCCCCCTCGTCGCGGTCGTGTTGCCGCCGTCGTCGGCCAGTCTGGTTCTGCCGCCTCTGGCTCCCCGCTGTCTCGGGTCGCTGCTGTGGTTGCTTGCCCGCCGCAGGCGTCCAGGATCCCATCTGCCTCCTGGGCCAGCTCCCGGAACTCCTCCAGGGTGTGACACTTTTTGCCGGCCAGCGTGCTTCTCGCATGCGCCGGGAGGTTGGAGAGGAAGATGAACTGAAAAATGAAATCATCGTTGTCCAACCCTCTCAGCTGTATCATCTCCTCCATCAGGGCACTCGGCCTGTGTCCACCTTGGTCTAGCAAAGACAGGATCCTCCTCGCCCTCACTTCAGCCGAGGGGGTGAAAAACTTGATGAGGGTGGATTTCAGCTTGCCGTACCTGTCGGTCGCGGGTGGCTGCTCCACCAAGCTTTGCACGCACCGAGCTGTGCTGTTGTCCAGTTTAGCGATGACATGGTGGAACTTAGTGTCATCCACCGTTACTCCTGCGAGAGCAAACTGCGACTCTGCTTGCAGAAACCACGACCGTGGGTTATCCTGCCAGAAATCAGGCAGCTTAACGGCCACTGCGCCCGCCAGCTCTGAGCGCTGTGAGTCCGGGACCCTGAGAACTTCTTCGTTCATTCTCAACGTCGTCAGTCACCAATGTGGGGAGACTTGAATAACGAAACCGAATTGTCTTCCATTCCAGTTTATTCAAGAAATCATTCCACTGTCTGCTCTTATTCTTGAGCAGCGAACAAAGAGAGTGAACACACCAAAGTTCTCTCGTTTAAACATTCTCACATCAAACCATTTCCCTCGCGGGGGAAATCACACATCTATATCAAAGTCTCTTTATTCACATTCATTAGCCTTTTATTTACATAACTCCCCCTTCTCTCCTCTCGAGCCTCAGTGGTCAGGAAGTCTTCTGTCCCCTGTCCTCCGCAGGGGGTCCAGGCTCTGTGGCTCCGCACCGCAGGAGGCTGGCTCTCCTTCATCGTGAGGTTAAATCACATATGCAGTGTCCAACATATACATGTCTCACAACACAGCCATAGAGGGAAAAATTTGTGGCAGCGGCCCCTCTGAGTCTAGATGTGATTAACACTGTAGATAAAAAAAAACGTAATTTCATTCTACTGTACATGATTGGCTGTATGGACTGAATGACAATAAAGTTGGCTTTACCTAAATTTCCATTTCTTTTCTTGTAAATCTGTGCAACTTTTTTCTCATAAATTTGCCACTTTCTTGTCATAAATTCATCACTTTTTTTTCTAACTTTGCATTTTCCCCATAAAATCACTACTTTTTCATTGTTAATTTTTCTGGCAAATTTGTATTTTTTTTTTTTTTTTTGAGATTGTGGGGAGACTTGAATAACGAAACCGAATTGTCTTTCATTCCAGTTTATTCAAGAAATCATTCCACTGTCTGCTCTCATTCTTGAGTAGCGAACAAAGAGAGTGAACACACCAAAGTTCTCTCATTTAAACATTCTGACATCAAACCATTTCCCTCGCGGGGGAAATCACACATCTCTCTCAAAATCTCTTTATTCACATTCATTAGCCTTTTATTTACATAACTTCCCCTTCTCTCTTCCCGAGCCTCAGTGGTCAGGAAGTCTTCTGTCCCCTGTCCTCCGCAGGGGGTCCAGGCTCTGTGGCTCCGCACCGCAGGGGGCTGGCTCTCCTTCATCGTGGTTAAATCACATATGCAGTGTCCAACATATACATGTCTCACAACACAGCCATATAACCCCCCCCAAACGATGAAGAACAGACTAATTCCTAAAATTAAATAGCACCTTACTCACTACTGAATAATCAACACCAACATTCAGTCTGTGCGCCGCTTGGGCTTCAGCCGTCTGCCGAATCTGCTGTGCGTTGGCCCCGCCTTGCCTGCGGTGCGTTTCTGCTTTGGCTCTGTTGACTGAGGGGGAGAGTGATTAATTGCCCCCTGTGGGGGCCTGCCTCGTCGAGGCGCCACCGCGACCGGTACAGACACGTCCTTCATGACAAAAGCAGGTTTTAGTCTGTCAATACTGACTGTCTCTTTTCTGTCTCCAAAATCTAGCACAAATTGCTTATCACCTGCCTCCAGCACTCGAAATGGCCCTTCGTAAGGCGGTTTGAGCGTTGCTTTTAGGGTTTCGCGCCTGACAAAAACGAAATCGGCATTTTTCAAAGCCTTGGGGACGAAAACTCGTGGAAAAGCGTGATGAACCGGACCCGGGAGCGTGTCTGCCCCCGGGCCGACTAACGGTCCCAGAGCCGAGAGAGGTGGGGGCTCTGGGTGCTCTGGTAAAAACTCGCCCGGCAGCCTCAGAGTTTGTGCGAATACCAGCTCCGCTGGGGAGGCGTCTAAGTCCTCTTTAGGCGCAGAACGCAACCCTAATAAAACCCATGGAAGTTTATTCACCCAATCTGCATCCGTGAGCGACGCTCTGAGTGCTGCCCTCAAAGACCTATGAAAACGCTCGCATAAACCATTGGCCTGAGGGTGGTAAGCCGTAGTGCGGTGAATTTTGGCTCCTAAGCCGTTGGCCATCGCTGACCACAGCTCAGAGATGAATTGCGGTCCTCTATCGGACGTAATGTCCGACGGAACCCCGAAACGCGCCACCCAAGCCGTTAAAAAAACGCGAGCCACCTCCGCGGCCGTGGTCGTCGCAAGTGGGACCACTTCCGGCCAACGTGTGGTGCGGTCCACCATTGTCAAAAGATACGTGAACCCCTGTGATGCCGGTAGGGGGCCCACAAGGTCGACGTGCACATGGTCGAACCTTCTGGCCGGAATGCGGAACGGTTCTAACGGGGCTCTTGTGTGCCTGTGAATTTTGGCCCGTTGACAGGAAATGCAGGCTTTTGCCCATTCCTTCACGTGCTTGCGCAGGCACGGCCAAACAAACTTTTCCGCCACTAGTTTCACCAACGCGCGCACCCTCGGGTGCGCCAGTGAGTGGACCGAGTCAAAAACACGGCGGCGCCACGTGGCCGGAACCACCGGACGCGGGCGCCCCGTCGACATGTCGCAGATCAGGGGGGGCATACCGGTTTGTAAACACTTGCTCTCCAGCCTCAACCCTGTTGGTCCAGACTGGAGCGCGCGCACGTCTGCGTCCGCCCCCTGGTCCGCTGCCATGGCTGCGTAATCTATACCCACGTGCACCGGGGCTGCGCGCGCCACCGTGCCGCTCTCCTGCGGCGCGGCCACGGTGGCCCGTTCTGCCTCTGCGCGTGTTGGGGTCGTGAACGCGCGTGAGAGACAATCCGCTACTACATTGAATTTGCCCGCGACGTGCCTAATGTCAGTGGTAAATTCCGAGATTGCGGCCAGCTGCCTCTGCTGCCTGCCGGACCACGGGTCTGAAATTTTGGCCATGGCGTATGTGAGCGGCTTGTGGTCCACATAAGCGGTGAAGCACCGTCCTTCCAGCCAGAACTGGAAATGACGAATAGCCAAATGCAGCGCCAACAGTTCTCTGTCAAACGCGCTGTATTTTCGTTCAGCCGCGCTTAAAGATTTGCTAAAGAAAGCCAAAGGCTGCCAAACTCCGGCTACCTGTTGCTCAATAACGGCCCCTATGGCTAAATCTGAAGCGTCTGTCGTCAGCGCGATACGTGCTGCAGGGTCTGGGTGGGCCAGGAGCGCAGCGTCAGCCAAGACTTTTTTAACCTCTGTGAACGCGCGCTCCCGCTCCGGGGACCATTCGACCGCCTGGGTCGGTTTTTGTTTTTTGAGCGCGGCATATAACGGTTGCATGATTTGAGCTGCGTGGGGCAGGAATCGGTTATAAAAATTTACCATCCCCAAGAATTCCTGTAGTGATTTGACCGTTTGTGGACGGGGAAAATCCGCTACCGCGCGTACTTTCTCTGGTAACGGAACCGCTCCCTCCGGGGAGACGCGGTGACCCAAAAAATCGATCCGCTCGACGCCGAACTGGCACTTGGCTGGGTTAACTATTAAGCCGTGCTCTCCCAGCCTCCTAAAAACTGCTGTGAGGTGCGTTTCGTGTTCGTCCTCTGAAGTACTCGCGACCAAAATGTCGTCGAGGTACACAAACACGAAAGGGAGATCGCGTAACACGGCATCCATCATCCGCTGAAATGTTTGCGCCGCCCCTTTGAGACCAAACGGCATGCGTAAAAATTCGAAAAGTCCGAACGGGGTTATTACCGCTGTTTTAGGAATGTCCTCCGGTTGGACCGGGACTTGGTGATAGCCGCGAACTAGATCAATCTTTGAAAAAATGCGCGCCCCCGCCAGGTGCACCGAAAAATCCTGAATGTGCGGGATGGGATAACGATCGTGCGCCGTAGCGTTGTTTAGCCTGCGGTAATCCCCGCACGGTCTCCAGGAGCCATCGGCTTTCGGTACCATGTGCAGCGGCGAAGCCCACGGGCTCTTCGACCTACGAACGATGCCCAGCCTCTCCAGGCTGGCGAACTCCTCGCGCGCAATGGCGAGCTTAACTGCATCCAAGCGCCGAGCTTTTGCAAACACGGGAGGACCAGAAGTGGGGATAAAGTGTTTCACCCCGTGCTTCGCGACCGTCGCTGAAAAAGTGGGCACAGTGAGCGCTGGAAATTGGGTGAGGAGTGTGTGAAACTTACCACCTGCTGTAGCGACGTGGGTCTGTACTGGTGGCGGGGACACTCGAGCTGAACAGGGGAGAGAGTAAAAAGAGAGTGCATTTACCAGCCGTCTATTAGCAAGATCAACTAACAGATTGTGTGAACACAAAAAATCCGCGCCCAACATGTTGAAACTCACCGCCGCTATCACAAAAGTCCATTCATATGTGCGGCCATGTAAGCATAAAGGCAAGGTCCTTCTCCCGTAGGTGTTGATGTTCGAGCCATTTGCCGCTGTAGCTCCGCTACCGTGGGGTCCAGCCACCCGGTCCGCGTATGTTGGGGTGATGAAGCTCACTTGTGCTCCGGTGTCGATGAGGAACTCTCGTCCGGAGCGCGCATCCGTGATGTAGAGCAGCTTGTTGCGTTCTCCGAGGGTCGAAGCTGCTAGCGACCCCCGGTCTTGCCGTTTCCCGAACTCCTGAAGATGCAGGGCGGCACACACCTGCGTGCCTTCTCTGCGAACCTCCGATGGTAAAAGCAGAGATCTTGTCCTCCGCTGTGTCGTGCCCGCGCCTCTGCCGCCGGGCTATTGGCTCCCCCTCGTCGCGGCCGTGTTGCTGCCGTCGTCAGCCAGTCTGGTTCTGCCGCCTCTGGCTCCCCGCTGTCTCGGGTCGCTGCTGTGGTTGCTTGCCCGCCGCAGGCGTCCAGGATCCCATCTGCCTCCTGGGCCAGCTCCCGGAACTCCTCCAGGGTGTGACACTTTTTGCCGGCCAGCGTGCTTCTCGCATGCGCCGGGAGGTTGGAGAGGAAGATGAACTGAAAAATGAAATCATCGTTGTCCAACCCTCTCAGCTGTATCATCTCCTCCATCAGGGCGCTCGGCCTGTGTCCACCTTGGTCTAGCAAAGACAGGATCCTCCTCACCCTCACTTCAGCTGAGGGGGTGAAAAACTTGATGAGGGTGGATTTCAGCTTGCCGTACCTGTCGGTCGCGGGTGGCTGCTCCACCAAGCTTTGCACGCACCGAGCTGTGCTGTTGTCCAGTTTAGCGATGACATGGTGGAACTTAGTGTCATCCACCGTTACTCCTGCGAGCGCGAACTGCGACTCTGCTTGCAGAAACCACGACAGTGGGTTATCCTGCCAGAAATCAGGCAGCTTAACGGCCACTGCGCTCGCCAGCTCTGAGCGCTGTGAGTCCGGGACCCTGAGAATTTCTTCGTTCATTCTCAACGTCGTCAGTCACCAATGTGGGGAGACTTGAATAACGAAACCGAATTGTCTTTCATTCCAGTTTATTCAAGAAATCATTCCACTGTCTGCTCTCATTCTTGAGTAGCGAACAAAGAGAGTGAACACACCAAAGTTCTCTCATTTAAACATTCTGACATCAAACCATTTCCCTTGCGGGGGAAATCACACATCTCTCTCAAAATCTCTTTATTCACATTCATTAGCCTTTTATTTACATAACTCCCCCTTCTCTCTTCCCGAGCCTCAGTGGTCAGGAAGTCTTCTGTCCCCTGTCCTCCGCAGGGGGTCCAGGCTCTGTGGCTCCGCACCGCAGGGGGCTGGCTCTCCTTCATCGTGGTTAAATCACATATGCAGTGTCCAACATATACATGTCTCACAACACAGCCATAGAGATATGCGCCCCTTCGTGGCGCACAAACAGTGAGACTGGACCCAAGTGCTGGAACTGTGGTTTACGGTGATTTATTCAAGACAAAATCTTGAAGCAAGATGTGACATGAGCATAACATAACTTGACCGGACTTGACATAACATCACAGTAGATGACCATGCCGAGGGCAGTGCACGGCGTGTCTGAACAGTGCAACAAATCAGCAACACCCATGGACAATCAGTAATCAAAAACCTCGACCCAGCTGTGTATACTTAATAGATTAGAAAATAACAGAAGGCACTGTCAACAAAAAACCCCAACCAAAAATCAAGACAGAAGCAAACATCACAAGAATATTAATCACCAAAAATAATTACAACCATGACAATAAAACACAAAAACACCAAAAACATAAAGAAAGTCTAAACATGAACTTAAAGCAAGGACACAGCCTGATTTGAATGCTAATAACAGACAGACCTAAATAAGCAAACATAACCGTGACTATGATAAACATAATACTGATGAACAGGACTATGAAAACTAAACTAAGACTAAAGTTGTCATGTGTCTGAGCCAGTGCTCACACCCTTTATGTATTTTTGAGTATTTTGTGTCTGTTATTGTTTTCTTGTCTGTTTTCTGTTATTTTGGTTGTTTACTTTCAGAACCTCCTTCCTCATTTCTCAGTCACTCACCTTTCACCCACAGTCTGCTCCCTAGTTCTCAGCAGTGGGTGATTGTCTAATTAGGTCACCTTCCCCTGCTCACACAGGTGCTCACATCTGTGATTAATTGTGTTAATTGTACTGCTGCCTATTTTAAGGGGGCTGCACCATTGTATGGTGTAGCTTCCTACTTTCAACCTCATTCCCAACATGTAAGTGTTCTGACTTCATGTTTGACTGTTTATTTGCAGGTTTGGCTGGCGATCACTCTCGCCTTAGTTAGGCTAATTTGCTACCTGTTCCATTGTGTTTTTTCCCAGGTTAGCTGGTGATCATGCTTGCATTAGCTATAACTAGTGATGGCAGAAATGGAACATTCGAGAGATTGAATCATTCGGAACAACTGATTTAGAAAAATAATCAATCTTTTGGAACATTTGAAACATCTCCCCACAGCGACATCTGGTGGCCAAATGTTATAATACTACACTCAAACAGTCGAGTGTTTTTGTCTGTGTTTCTGGATGGAAGGTTGTAATTGGGGTCAAGTTTCTTGACAAAGTGCCTGAAACCCTCATCTTCCACAATTGGAAAAAGGTTGAGTCCTTCACAATAAGGTCAACTAGTGCCTCGTCTAATTCTTTTTGCCTTCCTGTCAAGGAACAACAAAAAGACTGACTCAGGAGGAATGCTGTCACACAACTTGATGTATTGTATGGTAAATATTGTAAATATATGTAACTATATGTAAATGTACAACAATATGGCTTCTTTTAGTGATCAAATGCATAATTATATTTATTGTAAACAATAATAAAGGTGTATAAATAATAAATGTATACTCGCATGTGTATTAAGACCATGAATACACACCACAAACGCTATGCTGGCCATGGCTTGATTCAGCACTCGGTTGCGTTGTGCTAGGAATTTAGGCATCAAATGTTTTGTCCGTAGGTGTCTTCACATACAGTCATGTGAAAAAAATTAGGATACCCTGTATAAGCCTGTGTGGGTTTTTTTTTTTTTTTTTTACATATTTGGATATATGGATATTTAATATCAGTGTTTAAAGTAATGGGAGATTCATGTAATACAACTAAACAATTAAAGATAAAGACTTTTTTTTTTTTTTAATTTTCTGAAAAATATAGTGAGGAATAAGTTAGGATACCCCACATCTTTTTAGGACACCCCCACATTCATTCCCACTTAAAATGGCTAAAATGTTAAAAAGTGCAAATTTAAAAACAAAAACAAGGTTAGACATTGATATGTGAACATTTCTTAACAAAGAACTGAATATTTAATAGGGTATCCTAATTTTTTCACATGACTGTAGTTGTTGTATTATTAGAAAATGCAAGATGCCGCATACAATGCATACATTTAACTTTTTTTTTTCTCTCCAGAAGGTTGAAGTGATCCCAGACAGCTGACCTGGGACGCTTTCTACTGTCATATAATGTGATAATTGTGTGTGCTGTGCCTTTAAGACTGTGGTGACGTCACAGGTCAGAGTTGACCTTCACCGAGTGAATATGATATGAAAATGGCGATGTGTTGATGTTGCCGCCTGTTAATGTTCCCGCTCCTAGTGTTAAAAGAGAACTTTGTTGAAACCACTATTCGTGTGGACCTCAGTTCTTTACATGGTGTCAGAAGTGCTTGACGGACGCTCTGCTTCAGTAAGATGGCCTTGTTTAATCCCCCGGAAAGTTTTCCCTTTCATCGTCCAAATGAATGGGCGGGCTGGAAAGAGCGCTTTCTGCGTTTCCGGACGGCTACAAAACTGAATAAAGAGGACGGCGAAATTCAGGTCAGTTCACTGATTTACGCCATGGGCCCCGAAGCTGAAAACATCTTCAAATCATTCTCCTTTACTGAGGAAACGGATCAAAAGAAGTTTGACGTTGTGTTAGGAAAATATGACGAGTACTTCTGTCCCAAACGGAACGTGATCCATGAGCGCGCTTGTTTTCACCAGAGGCTGCAGCGGCCCGGTGAGAAAGTGGAAATGTTTATCAGAGCCCTTTTTGAGATGTCAGAACACTGTGACTTTGGTGTAAAGAGAGATGAACATATCCGTGACCGAATTGTTGTGGGCATCCTTGATAAAGAGCTGTCACGTAAACTGCAGATGATGGCTGATCGAACGCTTGCCCAAACCATTCAAACAGTTCGCCAGTACGAGGAGGTTGTCCTCCAGGTTCACCAGCAGGGGGAGGCACACGCCACGGTGCAGGAGATCCAGGGAAAAGCAGCAGGCAGAGGAAGATCTCCATTTAAACCAAGGAAAGGGAAAAAGTGGAGAGCAAAAAGACTCATGGTGTGGAAGATGTGGAAAATTAAAACACAGAGATCCTGAAAAGTGCCCAGCCATGAAGTCAACATGCAACAAGTGTAAAAAGGTGGGTCACTGGGAAAAGAAATGTCACAGTAAATCAGTCAGAGAAGTCACTGAAGAGACAGTTTCCCAGACACCATTTTTTTTGGGCGCAGTCACAAAAACAGACAGAAATGATGACCCATGGACCATACAGCTTACAATTGGAACAACACCAGTCAATTTTAAAATTGATACGGGTGCAGATGCAAACATTATGGGAGAAAAGACATTTAACGAACTAGTTCCTAAGAAGGAATTAGAGCCATCTAATGTCACACTGTGCAGCCCGGGTGGTCAGTTGGACTGTATAGGAAAATTTCAAGCCTTCACAGAATACAAAGAAAAACCATATACTTTTCCTGTGTATGTCATCAGTGGCAATAATGCAAACAATTTGCTGGGCAGAGATACAGCAATGTCGATGGGGCTTGTGAAGCGTGTTGAAGTTCACAAAGCATTTGGTGAGCATGGAACACTTAAAACAGAACCAGTTAAAATCCTGTTAAAAGAGAATGCTCAGCCATACACAGTGCACACTGCCCGTCGTGTCCCTTTGCCACTTTTGTAGAAGGTTAAAGAGGAATTGCAGCGTATGGAGGAGAATGCTGTGATTGATCCTACAGATTGGTGCGCGCCAATGGTACCAGTCCCAAGGAAAAATGGAAAAGTGCGGATCTGTGTCGATTTAAAGAGGTTAAATGAAGCTGTACGAAGAGAGAGGTATGTTCTTCCTACTGCAGAGGAAATCACTGCAAAACTTAGTGGAGCAACCACATTCACATCATTGGATGCTGCCTCCGGGTTTTGGCAGATTCCTCTCCATCCAGAAAGCAGTAAATTAACAACCTTTATCACACCCTTTGGGAGATATGCATTCAAACGTCTTCCATTTGGGATCACAAGCGCTCCTGAAATTTTTCAGCGCAAAATGACAGAAACCCTCAACGGCCTGGAAGGCGTGGCTATCTACATGGATGACATACTGGTGTACAGCGACACTCCTGAACAGCACGACCAGCGTCTCAGCAAGGTACTGGAAAGGATCGAGTCAGCCGGACTTAAACTGAACAGAGAAAAATGTAAGTTTAGACAAAACAAGCTTCACTTCTTGGGCCAAGAAATTGACAAATCAGGCGTGAGACCCGACCCTGATAAAGTCAAGGCAATCCGCGAGCTCCCTCCACCACAGAACGTGCATGACCTCAAGCGTGTCCTAGGCATGTTTAACTACCTAGGGAAATATATCCCAAATCTGTCGACAGTGGGCCAGCCACTATATGAACTGTTGAAATCCAAGTCAGTGTGGATGTGGGACCATTCTCAGCAGGAGGCATTTCAACGCATCAAAGACATTCTGTCTACTTCTCCAGTTCTGAAATTCTATGATGTGAATCGACCTACTGCCGTATCAGCCGATGCCAGCAGCTATGGTATAGGTGGAGTACTACTGCAACTGCACGATGGAAACTGGAAACCTGTGGCATACTGCTCACGTCGTCTGTCAGAGGCCGAGACTAGATATGCACAGATAGAGAAGGAGTGTTTGGCGAGTGTCTGGGCATGTGAGAGATTTGAGAAGTACCTCTGTGGTCTGGAAGATTTTAAGTTGGTTACAGATCACAAACCCTTGGTGCCTCTCATGAACAAAAAGGACCTGGACAATGTGCCAATACGGTGCCAAAGGCTACTTATGAGACTTATGAGGTTCAAACCGACAGCCGAATATGCTCCGGGAAAGACCTTGGTAGTAGCTGATACACTCTCAAGAAGTCCACTACAGTGCGTAGAAAATGAGACTGATTCTCACTCTGATGTAGCGTGCTACATAGCAGCAGTTATTGATAACTTGCCAGCTACTACACATAAAATAGACACTATAAAGACTGCTACAGCAGCTGACTGTAACCTACAGTTGGTGTTGCGGTACATCAAGTCAGGATGGCCAGAATACATAGGCAATGTCCCAGCAGCTATCAGAGACTATTTTCCCATTAAAAATGAACTGTCTGAATGCGATGGAATTATCACCAGAGGAAGCCGCATGCTGATTCCGGATGTGCTCAGAGCAGACATCTTGGATCGAATACATGATGGACGTCAAGGTCTGACAAAATGCAGAGAGCGGGCCTGCACATCTGTGTGGTGGCCTGGCATCTCATCTGAAATCAAACGCAAAGTCCAGTCCTGTCAGGTGTGTCGTGAGATGAGACCAGCTCAGCGAAAAGAGCCTCTCTTGTCAACCCCTCTACCTGATCGACCCTGGAAGAGACTTGCTGTTGACCTGTGTGAGCATAACAAGCACACCTACCTTGTTGTGTCAGACTATTTCTCTCGGTTCCTCGAGATACTTCATCTGCCAGTAACCACTGCTTCTCAGATGATCTTAAAGCTGAAGGCAGTGTTTGCGAGGTTTGGTTGTCCAGATGTGGTTTTATCTGACAATGGGCCTCAATTCTCATGCCAAGAATTTAAAAAGTTTGCAAGGGAGTTTGACTTTTTGCACATCACCTCAAGTCCACATAACCCCCAAGGAAACGGACATGCAGAGAGGGGAGTTCAAACAGCAAAAAGAATCTTAAAGCAGCAAGATCCTTTGCTCGCCCTCATGTGCTTTCGATCAACGCCCTGCACCACCACAGGCGTGAGTCCCGCAGAGCTACTTATGGGTCGAAAGATCAAAACAACTCTTCCTACACTCGAAGTGAATCTTCAGCCCCGATGGCCTGATCTGGAAGTCGTCAGGAACAAGGATGCAATGGAGAAACAGAAACAAGCATTCTACTTCAATCAGCGCCATGGAGCTAAACCCCTACCTTCGTTGAAGCCAGGAGATTCAGTCCTCACAAAGCTGGACCATCAGAAATCCTGGAAAACACCCGCTGTTGTCACAGGAGAAAGCAGCACACCTCGCTCCTTTTTTATTGAAACACCCCAGGGAGCAACTTTGCGACGCAACCGCCGTCACTTGCAACATGATCCTGAATCAGCCAGAGAGATACCCTCTTCAGCTCCAAATGACCTGCAGCCAGAGATTGTCGATCAGCAGCCTGAAACTGCAGCTGCTGCTGACACTATTTTACCAGAATCCAGTGTCAAACCGCCAGACCCAAAGCAAGGACTGTTGTTTACCCGGTCGGGTAGAATGATTAAACCTGTGCAAAGACTAGATTTGTAGAGAAAAAAAAAAAATGAAAAATGAAAAGAGAGAAATTCACGTGTTCACTGTGATAAGTGTGGTTATATTTGGTTCAATGATTAAGCCATGGGCTGTGGGGAAGGGTGAAATGGAAATGAAAAAATGTTTGAATTGAAAAATTGTTTTGTTCTGAAAAAAAAAAAAACTAAAAAGGGGGAGATGTCATATAATGTGATAATTGTGTGCTGTGCCTTTAAGACTGTGGTGACGTCACAGGTCAGAGTTGACCTTCACCGAGTGAATATGATATGAAAATGGCGATGTGTTGATGTTGCCGCCTGTTAATGTTCCCGCTCCTAGTGTTAAAAGAGAACTTTGTTGAAACCACTATTCGTGTGGACCTCAGTTCTTTACATCTACCCCCATCCATTTCCAAATAGTGTCAATCCAAAAGCACACTCAGTACAAGACACTCAGAGGGCAAGACTTTGCAAACAAACTGCACTTTAGAAGAGCTTTTAAATGCTTTGTGGGGTGATGAATCAGCAGCCAATCAGGCAAGGACACAAGAAATTATTATTTTACATATGGAGTATTTATATAATACATTGTGCATAGAATAGGCATTTTCATATTGTGTAATGGTAGTGCTTTATTTATTATTCCATTTTAGAAACGGGATAACAAAATCACCGCATAAGACAACGGTGGCGTTTCAAAACAGTGACGTAATGGAACGCGACATGGAACAGTCACGTGACATCCTCTTTCTGATACAGACCTCGGAACAGTGGTTTGATTCAGAAGCTCCACCTAGGTTTTGGTACATACTAAAACACTGTTTCGACTTTGCCATCACTAGCTGTAACTATTTTTGCCAACCTGTATTCTCTTTTTCATAAGTGTCGTGTATATCTTTATGTTAATTTAATAAATGTTGCAAACTCACAGCCGGCGTGTGGTGCCTTTCTCTCTCTACCCCAAAGGGGCATTCATGACAAAAGTAAAGAGAATGACAAAACAGAGCTAAGAAGGTAATAATAGCAGACAAAAATAAATGGCAAAATACAAAGAAGCATAACTAGGGACATGACCGTGAACATATAAACCCAATAACCAAACTGAACTGCGGTAAGAAAAATATAGAGAATAACAGAAATGAACTTAAAGTGAGAAATGTTAGAAACTGACATTTTTGTAAATTTTCAGGGTTTTTTTTCACTAATTTGTGAATTTTTTTTTTCATTTGAAATTTTTCTCATTTTCAACTTTTTTCTTATAAATTTGCATTTTTTTTCTTGTAAATCTGCAACTTTTCTCTTGTAAATTTTCAATGTTTTTCTTGAAAATTTTTGTGCCTTTTTCTCATAAATTTGCCACTTTCTTCTCATAAATGTTAAGCATTTTTTTCTCATAAATTTATGACCTTTTCTTCTAACTCTGCAATTCTTTTTCCTCAAATTCACTACTTTTTCATTGCTAATTTGTTGCTATTGCAAATTTGGGACTTTTTTCTTGTAAATTTTCAAATTTTTCTTGTAAATTTGTGACTTTTTATTGTTGATTTGCTATTTTTCTCATATTTTCAATTTTTTTCTCAAATTTGCAATTTTTTCTTGTAAATTTTCAATATTTTCTTGTAAATTTATGCTTTTTTTTTCTTATAAATTTGCAGTGTTTGTATGGCTGCTGATTTAATGGATTTCACCTAAAACTATGTATAGGGCTCCTAAAGAGCTACAAACGTACATATGAACCCGATTCAAAGATAAAAGCTGGTGATGTCATTAGGCAAATACATATCAAAAGCTGAAGATATGAAGAGTTTTTTCTAGTCAAAATAAGTGCAGTGCCATGAGGTTTCACTTTATCATTTCATATTTTGTCTCTGATTCCATTATTTAGATCCTGCAGTGACTTTTCCACCCATCCATTTCCTGTGATCTACAGCGTGCTGATGGGGAACACCTCACTCCGAGCACGTGCCGTTGACAGGGGGATATATATGCCGACTTTCGATTTTATTGCTTCTCATATATTCCACTGCTGCGTGGCTGTATTTCATGTTGTATATGTTATGTCTGTAAAACGCAGACCAATGATGAGGCGAGTGGTGAACTACACAGGACTTTATTATATGTTCACAGTAACCAGACAGATGCTCCCGGTAGACAGAGAGGTGGTCAAGAGACCACTCCTCTACCGCACAGCCCTCTTATACCCTGGGCGACCTCACCACCTGTGTAACACCATAACAAATCCCACAGACAACACTACAGTGTACTTTTATACAAGCTTAAAGCTGCTGTGGGAGGCAACAAAGAGGCTCAGCTAAGAGACACCGAGGTTGACAAATGGAGACGATTGTTGCCAAGTGAATGAGTCCCAAAAACTGTTTAACAAGTTCCTGTCTGGTACAATTTTTAACAGGAGGGAGAAGTTTATAATGCAGCGAGCAAGTTACAGGGTGAAGACAGGGTAAGTAGTGGGAAAACAGGGTAATAACTGTGGGAAAACAGGGTAAATAGTAGAATAAAGACATGATGAAAAACCAGAAAAAAAGATTAAAAACAGGTGAAAAACAGGAAAATTGTGAGACTGTCTGCCTCTCTCTCTCCCCGCTGATTGAGCACTTCTCCCGGCAGCTGCAATCACCACCTGCAGCCAATTAGTGGGGTAGTATAAGTAGGATGCTCTCACTCCACTCTGTCTGGTCACACCTGATTCACATCCTGCCTACATCCTGCTTTGTGGTTATCCTGGGTCCATTTTGTGATTTATTCTGCCAAGCTCTGACCCTAGCTTGCCTCTTGACCCTGAGCCTGTCTGTGTTATGGAATAATCTGCTTGTTCTGTAATAGCCTGCTGTGCCTTGACCCTAGCCTTCCTCTGCACCCAGGAAACCGCTTAACGGATTGGATTTGGATTATCTTCACTGTGCATGGTATTTCTCTAACAAGTAAGTTGACTTACTATCATTGTCAAAAGCTCCTTCATCACTGTCTCCCCAGCACTCAGGCCTGGCCAGCCTATCCCCCTTGCTCTTCACCAGCACCTCCAACATCCCTTCTCTGGAGGATTCCATCTTAGCATCTGCTTCAACAAACCACTGCTTCCACCAGAAGAAAACTGTAAGCATAATCGCAATATTATCTCCCTGTCTTCTTACCAGATTCTCACCATTGTTCTCCTCTCTCCCCTGCAGGGTTGCCAGATCCTCACCACCATCTCTTTATCACCACATTATTGTTAATAAAGATTATTGTTACACTTACCTTAAACGTTGTCCTCCGTGTCTGCTCCTGGGTCCAAGTGTAATCCCATGTCAGCACGCAACCAGCAAGCAGACTCAGCGGGCATGGACATAACTGTCGTAGCTTGACTCGGTGTTCTGGAGCAACGTTAGCTTAATTACCCAACTCATTTCAAGAAGTGTTAAATCTGTTGCTTTCATTTCATTAGTCATTTAGCTGGACAACACACTCACGCTTGTTGAAGCGGCGACATGCATTCCACACTGTCACGCGTTAGCCTACTGCATTTACAGTTCCCCACTTTGCCGCTAGTCACCGCCAATCACGAATCCTCGGCACCCATGGCAATCGGTCAGCCCAAGCTAACTCCGGCTGAAAAACAGCGGCGGTACGGCGAAGGGGTATGTCTGTACTGCGCCCAACCTGATCATTTTGTTATTCGGTGCCCAGAGAGGTTAAAACAGCTTGGCCCGTCAGTCAAAATAGGCAATCTGTCGGGTGGAGCCAATAATTTTCCTATAAACCACCTTGTTCTTCCAGTGCGCATAATGCGCCAGTCTACCGAGTTTGTTGGCTCTGCACCAGTAGACACAGGAGCCAAACAAAATTTTATTTCTGAGAATCTGGCAACTGAGTATAATATTCCCTGCACCCAGCTACCTCAGCCCCAGAGACTCATAGCTCTGTCTGGCCAGCCCCTCACTCAGGTCATTAAGCGCACAGTCCCACTAACTGTATTAACCTCAGGCAACCACCGGGAGGAGGTATCCTTTTTTGCCATCCCAGCCTCCACCTTCCCGGTGGTGTTAGGATACCCTTGGTTATACACTCACAACCCTGTCATTGACTGGAGTCACTTTCTCCTCACCAACCATATGATTGTGCCATAGAACTCCAGCAAGGAGCTAAATTACCCTCCAGTCACCTGCACAGCTTGTCAGTTTCCAAAAAGAAGGCCATGAAGAGATATATAAAGGAGTCGCTAAGCACCAGCCTAATCCATCACTCATCGGCCCTGGGTGCAGGATTTTTCTTTGTGGGAAAGAAGGATGGTTCACTTGACTTTGTGACCAGGTTACCTCCCTCCAACGGGTACACCGTTATTCTGACGATCATCCATAGGTTCTCCAGGCTGCCCACTTCACCCCCCTTAAGAAGCTCTCATCTGCCTTGGAGAATGCACACCTCCTGTCAATGCATGTGGTCAGGTTGCACAGCATCCCCAAGGATATTGTTTCCGACTGTGGTCCCCAGTTCATTTCGAAGGTCTGGCAGGCTTTCTGCAAGCCCATCGGGGCCACGGTCAGCCTTTTTTCTGCTTATGGTTCTCATTCCAATGGCCAGTGCAAAAGGGCCAACAAGGAGATAGAAGCCATGCTCCGGTGTGTCACGGCAGATGACCCTACCTCCTGGAGCTCCCACCTTTAATGGGTCAAGTATGCCCACAACTCAGCCACATTGGTAGCTACTGGATTCTCCCGGTTTGAGGCTTCATTGGGGTACCACCTGCCTCTCTTCCCCATCACTGAGGAGGAGGTAGCAATACCATCCGAGGCAGCCCACATCACCAAGTGCAGGCATTTCTGGAGGCAGACTAAAGCGGCCTTGCTCCGAGGTGCGGGGGAGAACTCCAGGTGGGCAAACAGGAAGAGGCGCCCTGCTCATGAGTACAGAGTCAGCCAGAAGGTCTGGCTTTCCACCCGGAACTTTCGTCTGAAGTCAGAGTCCAGGAAACTTGCCCCCCAGTTCATGGGTACTTTTGCCATCACGGAGCTCATAAACACCGCCTCGGTGAGTTTAGATCTACCTGCCTCTCTTTGAGTGCTCCACACTTTTCATATCTCCCATATAAAACTAGTTTTCTCCAGCTCTCTGTGCCCACCATCGAAACTATCTCTGCCCTCAAAGATAGTCGATAGAGGACTGGTTTACACGGTCACTTGGATCCTGGATGCCCACCGCAGGGGGTATGGAATCCAATTTCTAGTCAACTGGCTGGGGTATGGCCCCAAGGAGAGGTCCTGGATCCCAAGGTCTTTCATCATGGACAACACCCTCATCCAGGACTTTTTTCGTCAACATCCAGAGAAGCCTCATTTGATGCCAGGAGGCTTCCCTTGAGAGGGGGGTACTGTACGGGTTCCTGTCTGTCTGCCTCTCTCTCTCCCCACTGATTGAGCACTTCTCCCGGCAGCTGCAATCACCACCTGCAGCCAGTTAGTGGGGTAGTATAAATAGGATGCTCTCACTCCACTCTGTCTGGTTGCGTCTGATTCACATCCTGCCTGCATCCTGCTTTGTGGTTATCTGAGTCCATTTTGTGATTTATTCTGCCAAGTTCTGACCTTAGCCTGCCTCTTGACCCTGAGCCTGTCTGTGTCATGGAATAATCTGCCTGTTCAGTCCTAGCCTGCTGTGCCTTGACCCAGGAAACCGCCTAACAGTTTGGATTTGGATTATCTTCACTGTGCATGGTATTCCCCTAACAAGTAAGTCGACTTACTATCATTGTCACTAGCTCCTTCATCACTGTCTCCCCAGCACTCACTCCCCTGGCCAGCCTATCCCCCTTGCCCTTCACCAGCACCTCCAACATCCCTTCTTTGGAGGATTCCATCTTAGCATCTGCTTCAACAAACCACTGCTTCCACTAGAAGAAAACTGTAAGCATAATCACAATATTACCTCCCTGTCTTCTTACCAGATTCTCACCATTGTTCTGCTCTCTCCCCTGCAGGGTTGCCAAATCCTCACCACCATCTCTTTATCACCACATTATTGTTAATAAAGATTATTGTTACACTCACCTTAAATGTTGTCCTCCATGTCTGCTTCCGGGTCCAAGTGTAATCCCATGTCAATAAGAGTTTAAAAACAGCGAAAATGGGGAAAGGTATGGAAAAAGCTGGGTAAATGCCAGAAAAATACAGGGACGTAAACCAGTAAAAACAGGGTAAAAACTCAGAAAATAAATGAAGCAAAATGGGGTAAAAACAGGGAAAAGGTCAGGTAAGTAACAATAAATGGGGAAAAGGTTAGGTTGCTCCTAACAGCATGTTGGGCTGCACGGTGGCGCAGTGGTTTAGCACTGTGGCAGCACAGTTTACCCTCGGCCGGGGGACCGTGGGGATCGTGGGTTCGATCCCAGCCCCCGACCAACAGTGAGCTGTATGGAGTTTGTATGTTCTCCCCGTGTTGCGTGGGTTTACTCCGGGATTTCTCCGGTTTCCTCCCGCATACCAAAAACATGTAGGTTTAGGGCGCTCGCGCACGCAGCGACCGGCAGCCAGTGGCTTGTCACCAGACTGCAAACCAAATCTACCTACGGGTACAAATAAGTAACAAAAAAAAAAAAAAGGCAGGGAAAACTGTATAAAACCAAACGGAAAAAACATGGTAAAAACACAATCAAAACATGGCAACAGAGGTGGAAAACAGCATAAAAAGGGGGAAAAATGGGGAAACGGGAAAAATTGAGGGGAAAATGTGGGGAAAAAAATAGGGAAAATGTAATAAAAGCAACAAAAAAATGGGAAAAACAGGGTAAAAAGAGGAAAATATATTGTAAAAGAGGAAAAATATGGGGCTAAACATTTGGAAAACTGGGGGACAGTGTAATAAAGGCAACAAAAAAAAAAAACAAATCCCAGGGAAAAACAGAGTAAAAATTGGGAGAAAATGTGGAAAAAAGGAGGAAAATGAATAGTTCTTTTGCAAAAACAGTCCAATTGTCCAATAAAAGTCCAATTGGTTTAATATTGAGAAAAACAACATTTTCATCTGTTGGTTTATAGGTGTTAGTATTTCCAGTTCAGCTTCTAAGACATGATCACTTGAAATATGAGTATCTCAGACATAATAAAGCAAAAACTCAAACATCAACTCAGTTACTTTCTGGCAATTTATTAGTACTTTTTTTTTCTCGCAAAAACAGTTAAGTCCACAAGCCATTCTTTTGGAAAAACAGACATGTCCCGAAAACCATGCTAGTTTGTCTGGAACATACTTGAATGTCTATAAGCATCAATGTAGTATGACTGACACACTGATTTAGGCATATTCACTCAGTAAAATGGTATAGCTATAATAAACCTATAATTCAAGATTCAAAGATTTTATTGTCAGTACTACTATACGTACAGGACATACAGAATTGAATTTTTTTTTTTTTTTTTTTTTTGATAAGATGGCGGCAGCGCGCTCGGACGCAGCGGCCCCTCTTGGCATCAGCGAGTGTGAGAGTTTTGAGTGTTGTAATCATCCCAGACATACATTCTGTAAAACTTACAACCGTGAGACCTTATTAAACATCAAGGTACTGCACGCTGCAAGAATCGCGGCGATCGGTTGTGATTTGGACATCCTACGCCAGCACGGAATTCTGGCGGAGTCCCCGCTGGAAGCTACCCGTGAGAGGAGGAAGCGGAAGCGGAGGGAACGCAGGAAAAAGCGAGGAAAAAGGGCCGGGATCCATGCTAGGCTAAAGGCTAACCCCTCCAGACCAGCGGTACCGTCGCTTCTTCTCTCAAACGTCCGCGCCCTCGAAAGCAAGGTGGACGAACTGCGTCTGCTGAGAGAAACCTGGAGAGAGTGGAGGGACTGCTGTGTGTTTGTTTTCACCGAGACATGGCTCCACGACAACATTCCTGACGAGGCCATTCAACTGGAAGATATGGCGATGTTCTGTGCCGACAGGAAAACGGCGAGCTCCGGTAAGAGCCGGGGGGGGTGGGCTATGCATCTATGTTAACAAGAACTGGTGCGTTAATGCCACGTTAGTGTCTAAACACTGCTCTCCGTTGGCGGAGTTCCTTATTGTAAATTGTTGGCCTTATTATCTGCCGAGGGAATTCAGCAACGTGTTTGTAGTCGGTGTTTACATAGCGCCGAGCGCTAACGCTAAAGCTAATGCTAAGAAGGCACTCGGGGAACTGCACAATGCAATCAGTGAAATCCAAACTTCACACCCGGACAGTTTTGTGGTGGTTGCGGGGGATTTTAACCACACCAGCCTAAAGACTGTGCTCCCCAAGTTTAAACAATGTGTAGACTTTAAGACCAGAGGAGAGAATATGTTGGACTTAGTGTACACAAACACAGATGCATATAAAGCGATACCCCGCCCCCATCTCGGCCGTTCTGATCACATATCCGTGATGCTGCTGCCTGCCTACAAACCTTTATTGAAGCGCAGCAGGCCAGCAGTGAAACAAATCAGGATTTGGCCAGAGAGTGCAACCCCTGCACTGAAAGACTGTTTAGAGCACACAGACTGGAAGGTCTTCAAAATAGCAGCCTCCCAGGAAGACAGGACAGATAAGATAAGCCTTTATTAGTCCCACAACGGGGAAATTCCAGGATTGCAACAGCACAGGGATAGCAACACTCAGAGCAACAATCAGAAGGCAAGAAAAAAAACAAGCAAGCAAGAGCAGCTAATATACATATGTACATATTACTATAAAATATATATATACACACACACACACAGACACACAGTGCAGAGCATTGTAGCTGGATGGAATAAATATATGAATATATGAACACACAGTGCAGAGCATTGTAGCTAGATGGAATAAATATGTAAATATATAAACACCCACAGTACGGAGCATTGCAGCTAGGTGGAATAAATATGCAAGTATATAAACACACACAGTGCGGAGCAATGTAGCTAGATGGAATAATATGTAGATATATAAAAACACAGTGCGGAGCATTGTAGCTAGATGGAATAAATATATAGATATATAAATATAAACACACCCAGTGCTGAGCATTGTAGCTAGATGGAATAAATATGTAAATATACTGTATAAACACACACAGTGCAGAGCATTGTTGCTAGGTGGGATGAAACAGCATAACCGTCTATTTAGTTATCCTACATGGTATGATTATGTGCCCATACATATTCTCACCCTCCATAGCGACCGGTATGTTCCTAGTTGTATGCCGGAGAGGACCATTGTGTAAGTCTATTGCATCTTTTGCATTCAAAAAAACTATTAGTTTGTTACGTCTTTTTGCTATCTCTGCGAGCAGCCCTGCTTAGGTTGTACAGTCTGACAGCCGTTGGTAGGAAGGACCTACGAAACCTCTCGGTTGTGCACCTGGGATGATGTAGTCTGCTGCTAAATGAGCTCCTCAGTGCATCCAGTATGTCCTGCATAGGGTGGAACTCGGACTCCAGCAGAGATGACAGTTTAGCCACCGTCCTTCTCTCTCCTATCTCCTCCATCGGATCAAGGCGCTGCCCCAGGACAGAGCTAGCTTTCTTAATCAGTTTGTTCAGTCTCTTCCTATCGGCTGCAGTAATGCCACTGCCCCAGCAGACCACTCCAAAAGTGATGGCTGATGCCACCACCGTGTCATAGAATGACTTCAGCAGCGCCCCTTGTACACCAAAAGACCTGAGTCTCCTCAGCAGGAACAGCCTGCGCTGTCCCTTCTTGTAGAGTGCGTCAGTATTGTGTGACCAGTCTAGTTTATTGTTCAGATGAATACCCAGGTACTTATAGGATGTCACCATCTCGATGTCTGTTCCCTGTATATTTACTGGTTCTGTGAGGGGCTGCCCATGCCTGCGGCAGTCCACCACCAGCTCCTTAGTTTTCCTCGCGTTGATCTGGAGGCAGTTCCGATGGCACCAGTCCACAAAGTCCTGGATAAGCCCTCTGTACTCAGCTTCATCTCCATTGGAGATGAGACCAACGATCGCAGAGTCATCAGAGAACTTCTGTAGATGGCAATGTGTTGTGTGAGAAGTCCGCAGTATAAAGAGTGAACAGGAAGGGAGCCAGCACCGTTCCCTGGGGGGCCCCCGTGCTACTGATGATCATGTCGGAAACACAGTCCCGGGTTCTCACAAACTGAGGCCGGTTCGTGAGGTAGTCCAGGATCCATGATGACAGGTGCTGGTCCACCCCTGCGCGCAGCAGCTTGTCCTTCAGGATCATCGGTTGGATGGTGTTGAAAGCACTGGAGAAGTCAAAGAACATGATCCTCACCATATTCCCGGGCTTCTCCAGGTGGGACAGAGAACGGTGAAGGAGGAAGATCACCGCATCCTCCACCCCAATGCCATGCTGGTAGGCGAACTGGAGTGGATCCATCGCTGGTTCCACCAGGGGGCGGAGATGAGCAAGGAGCAGTCTCTCCAGGGTCTTCATCAAGTGGGACGTCAAGGCCACCGGTCTGTAGCTGTTCAGGTCTTTGGGGTGGGAAGTTTTTGGTACAGGTACCACACAAGATGTTTTCCACAGCTGTGGTACCCTCCCCAGTTTCAGGCTCATGTTGAAGATATACGTCACAATCCCACACAGCTGGTCTGCACAGGACTTGAGGAGCTTTGCGCTGATGCCGTCCGGTCCCGACGCCTTCCTCGCCTTGATCTTCCTCAGCTCCGTCCTCACCTGGGTCTTGGTCAGGGTCAGGATGGGGGGCTGTGTGTTGGGAGTGGGGGGGGGGTGTCGGTGGAGTGGGGAGTGGGCAGCAGGACTTGATTTCTTAGAGGCAGCAGTGGTTGTTGTGCAGACAGGGGGGAGGGCGGTTGGTCAAATCTATTGAAAAACAGATTCAGGTTGTTCGCCCACTCCCTGCCCCCCGTGGCCTGGGGGGAGGTATTCTGGAGCCCCGAGATGGTTTTGAGGTTTCTCCAGACCCCGCTGATGTCGCTCTGTTGCAGCTTGTCCTCCATCTTCTTCCTGAAGCTGTCCTTGCCTTCTCTGATCTTTTTCCTCAGCTCCCTCTGTACGGACTTCAGCATCTCCCTGTTCCCCGACCTGAAGATCCTCTTCTTCTCTCTCAGAAGTGTTTTTATCTCAGGGTTGATCCAGAGTTTGTTGTTTGAGTGACGCCGTATGGTCTTGGTGGGAACGGATTTGTCCACACAGAAGCTGAGGTAGCCCGTGAAGGTGTGAATGAGGCCATCGATGTCCTCACCATGTGGATCGCAGAGCTGCTTCCAGGCAGTGGCTTCAAAACAGTCCTTTAGAGTGTCCATTGTCTCCTCAGACCATAACTCCACAGTGTGCATGGCCGGAGGTTGTCTGTGCACTAGGGGTTTGTACACCGGCCGGAGATGAACCAAGTTGTGATCCGATCTCCCAAGTGGGGGGAGTTGTGATGAGGTGTATGCCTCCTTAGTGTTTGCGTAGAACAAATCCAGTGTTTTATTGTCTCTAGTGTGGCATGTGACATACTGGGTGAAAGTGGGCAGAATGGGAGACAGTGAAACGTGGTTGAAATCGCCTGAGATGAGGAGAAGAGCATCTGGGTGTTCTGTCTGCAGCCTGCTGGTTACTGAATGGATGACGTGGAGGAGTGATGTGGAGGAGTATGCTGATTCGGTCACCAGCTACATCGCGAAGTGCACAGAGGATTTCACTACAGTGAAGACCATCACTATGCGGGGTAATCATAAGCCCTAGATGACTGCAGAGGTGCGCTCGCTGCTCACAGCCAGAGATGCAGCCTTCAGAGCGAAGGACAGGATCGCCCTCCGCTCAGCCAGGTCTGCGCTTTCTAAGGGAATTAAGGTGGCAAAGCGCGCCTATGCGGAGAAAATCCAGGGACACCTCTGTGACACTAGGAACACCAAGCAGATGTGGCAGGGAGTTCGGACACTGACGGGCTTTAAGCCTAGGCAGGGGGTCGATGATGACGACGCTTCGCTTCCAGACAGGCTTAACGACTTCTTTGCACGTTTTGAAGCATCAAACTCGACAATCAGAGGGAGGGCTGGCCCTCCCCCACCATCGGTCGGACCAGCTTTTACCATCAACATAGCGGACACACGGAGGACCCTAACCAGAGTCAACCCAAGCAAAGCTGCAGGTCCAGACAACATTCCGGGACATGTGCTCCGAGACTGCGCGAGCGAGTTGGCGGATGTCCTGACTGACATTTATAACATCTCCCTGAGTCAGGCCATCGTTCCCAGATGCTTCAAGACCTCTATCATTGTACCGGTGGCAAAGAAACCAGTGGTGTCCTGTTTGAATGACTATCGTCCTGTTGCACTGACACCAATTGTGATGAAGTGTTTTGAGCGGCTTGTCAAACCACACATTACAGCCTGCCTCCCTGCATCACACGACCCGCTCCAGTTTGCATATCGTTCAAACCGCTCCACGGAGGATGCTATAGTCACCACCCTACACTCTGTCATCACCCACCTGGACCAGAAAGACACCTACGCCAGACTCCTGTACATTGATTTCAGTTCAGCATTCAACACCATTATTCCCCAGAGACTGATGGAGAAATTACTCCTTCTCGGTCTGAACACCGCCACATGTCTCTGGATCCTGGATTTTCTGACTGAGAGACCTCAGTCTGTCCGGGTTGGAAACGACATCTCCAAGTCTGTCACGCTGAGTACCGGATCCCCTCAAGGCTGTGTACTCAGTCCACTGTTGTTTACACTTCTAACACATGACTGTGTATCCAGACACAAGGGGAACCAGATTATTAAGTTTGCAGATGACACCACGGTGGTGGGACTTATCCAGAGGGATGAGGAATCAATGTACAGGGAAGAAGTGAGAGACCTGGAGGGCTGGTGCAGGGAGAACAATCTGGTGCTCAACGTGGACAAAACGAAGGAGATGATTATCGACTTCCGGCGGTCGCAGCCTGAGCACGCCCCCCTCAGCATCGGCGGCCGTTTAGTGGAGAGAGTAGAGAACATCAAGTTCCTCGGAGTGCAGATCTCGCAGGACCTGACCTGGAGCAAGAATTCCTTGGAGATCAGGAAGCAGGCTCAGCAGAGACTGCACTTCTTGAGGAAACTCAAACAGGCCTCTCTCCCCATCTGCATCCTCAGGACCTTCTACAGAGGTGTGGTGGAGAGTGTTCTGACGTACTGCATTGCTACATGGTACTCCAGCTGCAGTATGTCAGACAAAAAAGCCCTGCAGAGGATAGTCAAGGAGGCTGAGAGGGTAATTGGAGTCTCCCTCCCCTCTGTCCAAGAACTTTTTCAGAACCGTTGTAGGAGCAGGGCACTGAACATTGTCAAGGACCGTTCTCACCCTCTACATAAACACTTTGAACTTCTTCCATCTGGTAAACGATTCCGGAGCATCAGAGGCAGAACCACCAGACTGATCAACAGCTTCCTTCCACAAGCTGTCAGGATGCTGAACAGTTGACCCGGAATCTCTCATACACACTACTGCACCTACGGACATTTTGTATATTATAGTTAATTATTCTTTTTTTTCCCCAAGTATGTCTCAAGGATGTGTGAATGGATGGGGGGGTGGGGGTGGGGGGGGGAGCTATGTGGGAATGTGTCTTAAATCATGCTGCTTCTTATATGGATGCCGAGAGAAACGCAATTTCATCTTGCCTGCACTACAGTTGTATGTACAGCAATATGACAATAAAGTTTGATTTGATCGATTTGAAATGGTGTTTCTCCCTCTCTTCATTGGTCTGCACAGTATAAAAAGAAAAGGAATAAGGGTGGAAAAAAGAAAACAGCAGCAGTCTAATATACATGTACAGTAATGCAACCCGTGGTTCAAATGGCAACAAGAAAGATCCAGACCTCCTATAGCGCGAAACTGAGATAAACGATTAACGATGATAAAACCCAGCAATGCTATATACAGACAACTAGAGATGTAATACCTGTAGTTGCAGTTCAATGTGGTAGTGTAGGTGCAGACAGTAACAGATAGGACTGCACGTGATCAGTATTGCAGTGACAGATAGATGGCAGCAGATATGGGATTTGTGCAAATGATTGCAGTTAATGTGAATGTGCAGAGACATACAGCAGCAAAGTAGCAAGAATTCTGATAATAGATGATAATAGTAGCAAGAATTCTGAATATTGTTTGCTGTTCCAATCTCGTTTATGCCCTACTGGTGAACGCATCACTGGTTCATCTGCTTCATCAAAACTATCCATATTTGACATAAAATGCAAAAAAATTGTAAAAAAAAAAAAAAGAACTGGCAGGGAAATCACACAGCAAGCAGGTGCTGTGTTCAAAATGCTCACTCCTTCCCCGTATAGTGTACTATACAGTATAGTGAATGCACCGCCAACAGAGCAGTGAGAGAAGAGCTTCACATCACAACATAAACTACCTTAAGGTATTTATATTTAATAATTCGGCAAAAACGATTTGATTTAATACATATTTACTACAAATTACATGCAGGTATTCATTTTTTTTTAATTTAAGTTTTTGTAAAGGGTATACACGTCATTACAGCATTGCATTGTTTACATTTTCATCACATGTTCCCTTTTTTTGTTTTTTGACAACATTGGAAGAATAATTATTACAACACCCCTTTTTTAAGTGAAAGAAAAAGTGAAATTAAAGAAAGAACAAAAAAAACAAAAACAAAACAAAAGAGCAAAAAACAAAAAAAAATTTAAAAAAAATAAAATAAAAATAAATAAATAAAAATAAAAGAGCATCTGAGTAGCGTTGGAACAAAGAGCGGTGCCATTATTGAAATAGCATTTGTCAAAGATTAGATCTAATGGAAGACACATATGCGATCCAGGGTTGCCAAAAGTTCAAGAACCCATCCATGTCCTGTCTCAGTGCGAATGTCAACTTTTCCATCGAGTAAATGTCTTGGATCACGTTAATCCAATCTTCAGGTGTAGGACAGTCCTTCAACATCCATTTTTTAGTTAGGGCTTTTTTACTTGCCAATATTAAAACAGTGAATAAGTATTTTTCTCCTCGTCTTTCCACTGAATCCGGTAGTAAACCCAAATACAAAGTTACAAAAGAAAAGGGGACTGTTATTTTGAATATTTTCCCCAATATTGTCTGTACATTGGTCCAATATTGGTGGATAACTGGGCATGACCAAAACACATGAAAATGATTTGCAGTCTCTTCACCACACAAGCGCCAACAATTCAACCCCTTATGAGTAAATTTGTTTTGTGCAGGTGTTCTGAAAAATCTTACCAAATTTTTCCATCCAAATTCTCTCCACTGCAGGGATGAGTTACTTTTCCATTGTTGTTTATTTAGCTTTTCCCATATTTCCAGTTGTTAAGTGAAATTCCCCTCTTTTTCCCATCTCTCTTTTATATATGATGTGTTGTCTCCTTTTAAGTCTTGAAGACCTTGGTATATTTTAGAAATGTATCTGATCCCTGGGATCCCTTTATATGCCATTAAGAAGACCTTCAGAACACCTGACTGGGCCCTTTCCAAATCCTCCTTTTTAAGTATATTGTTTATGTGGTGTCTAAGCTGAAAGAACCTGTAAAGGTCTTGATTTATTAAACCTTGTTTTTTCAAATCTTCAAAACTTCTTAAAATTTGTCCTTTAAAAAAATCGTAATATTTTATCAGTCCGTTCTCTTTCCACTTTTTAAATCTAGTGTCTGTTTTATTAGGAGTAAAGTCTTGATTATAGGCAATCCATTGCAGAAATCGATAGGGTTCTTTAGTTTGATTCTCTCTGACTATCTTAAACCAAATTTTTAGCGGGGTCTCTATCCACGGGTTAGTGTTATTCAAAAGTTTAGGTAAGGCATTGTTCCCTATTATCGCCTGTAGGGGGATATCACTTGTTATTTGGCATTCCATCTCCTTCCATTGTGCAGTGTAGACTGGGTTACATATCTCTACTAAAGTTTTAATTTGTGCGGCTTTAAAATAGTCCCTGATATTTGGCAGCGCGAGCCCACCTTTGTCTTTGTTTAGCTGTAAGGTTCTATATCTGATTCTAGGTCTCTTGCCCTGCCATATGAATCTTGAGATCCTTCTGTCCAGTTCTTGCCATGTTTTTTTGGGAGGTTCTACCGGTATTGTTTGGAAAAGGTATAGAAGACGTGGAAGTATATTCATTTTGACTGCTTCAATTCTCTGTGCAGTACCCAAGAATGGTATCATATTCCATCTTGCTAGGTCAGATTTTATTTTTGCCACCAGTGGATCATAGTTTAGTGTTATAATTTTGTTGAGTTGTTTCGGGATATTGACCCCCAGATATTTCATAGATTCCATCTCCCAGTTAGTTTTGAGTTTGCTTAGTAAATATTGATTTGGGTCATAGTTGAATGTTAAAACTTGGGTTTTATGCATGTTTAGTTCGTACCCCGATAAATCTCCATACTCTGAAAAAACTGAGATTAGTTCTGGAAAAGAGGTGTCCGGCTGCCCCAGGTATATTAAAATGTCATCAGCAAAGAGTGCTATTTTATGTTCCTTCTGACCAAGTGTAATACCTTGAATTTTTTGATTCTGTCTTATCCATTGGCTCAGAGGTTCTATGAAGATTGCAAAGAGCAGTGGAGACAAGGGGCAGCCCTGACGACATCCTCTTTCCAGCTCAAAAGATGATGATAATTTACCATTAATCCTTATTTTAGCTGTTGGTTTTTTATATAATGCCGGGATAGTTCTAATGAAGTTGTTATGAAAATTGAAACTGGATAAGATTCTATATAGGAAAGACCAGTCAACCGAATCAAATGCTTTTTCAGCATCTAATCCCAATTTGGCTGCATTTAAGTTATATTTTTTTATATGATGAATTATGTGTAAAGTGCGTCTAATGTTGTCTTGTGTCTGTCTTTGTCTTATAAAACCTGTTTGGTCTAAATGAATTAAGTCTGTCAGTATATTTTCTAACCTTTTGGCAAGGATAGTGGTAAAAAGCTTATAGTCCTGATTTAATACACTGATTGGTCTGTAGTTGGAGCATACTAGTTTATCCTTTTCAGGTTTAGGTATGACTGTAATGACCCCTTCTCTCCAGGAGGGGGGGATTTCCCCTGTGTGGAGGAGGAGAGGAGATAGTTGCTGTTTAAAGGTTTTGTACCACTCTGCTGTATAGCCATCTGCTCCTGGGGATTTGTTAGCTTTAAGTTTCATAATTGCTTTTTTCTAATTCTTTAGGTTGTATTTCTGACAGTAGTGTGTAACGTAAAATATGGGAATATTAATAAATAATAAATATGATCAGGTATGAATTATTTAATTTATATTGATGTATTGGAATCTGAGCTCAAATCTCATTTCATATACATCAGAAAAGTTAATAACACTCGTAAGGGGCACCAGCTTCTATCTTTAAGAAGCAATTTGATCTTTAATTTCACTTTATACCCGTTTGATCACTCAATAAATTAATCAATAATCAGTCTCAAAAATTTTCCGTGAATTCGATACCTGGGCTTGAAACAGAGTCTGAATGAAATAAATTCCCAACAACTTCTCATTTTTAAATATTTATTAAACAAAATGATTAATAGACATCGAAATAATTTCATTAATCATAAAATCAATCTTGTAAATGATAGATTAACAATGTCAATATTTTCGGAACCAGGGTTAAACTGAGAAACGAATTTCTATCAGTTTGAGTTAACAGATTATCAAAAACAACGCAAATTTATGGAGAAAGTTTGCTAATTATGAAAAAGTCCTAAATTAATCTTAAGAAAATAAAAACGGAATTTTAATGAAAAGGAGAGTTATGTTAAGGGCTTCTTAATTTGCATCTGATTAGATATATAAATTAGTACCGAACCTCAAGTTTAATTCAGCAGATGAATTAAAGTTTTTTCAGCTCACGTGATCCTCAGTGATGGCAGTTCTGTCGTCCTTTTTCAGCCCAAGACTTTGTGGATGTGAGGGAAATATCTGCCAGCAGATACTTCAAGGGTTCACAGCTCGACCTTTAGATTCAAGCGGTCGAAGGAGGCTGGATTCTGGGCTGCATGACCCACAGTTGAAACGGGTCTTAGCCAGATGGTGCCGACGTCTCTTCAGAGTGATGTGGGACAGCTGTGTGTTGATCCTACAGCTGCACGTTATGTGGGAGCTGCGTCTTTCTTCAAGAGGTCTTCGGTAATAATTAAGAGATATCTAATCCGATTTCAAATTAGAAAAGAAACTTTCGGACTTTAGATAAAAATAGTTTTGGGAGGTGCTTGGTCAAGAAAAATATTATAAAAATAAAGTCAAGATTAAAGTTTACCTTAAAATTAAACAAACGGCGGTTTACAGAAAGTTTAACAAAAAGTGATAAATTAAGAATTGGAGTTTGACTCCGATTAAGAATTGAGCTCAAAGAAAAAGGAATTCCTAGGCATTTAAGAGAAGAAGAAAATACAAAGTTACATAAACAAATTATCTGCTGTGTTCAGAAAAGCGCCATGTGGTCCTTTGTTCTCCCTTGCTGTGTGTAGACAATGGAGGAGATCAGAAAGAAGGGAGCAGGCGAAAAGAGAATCCGGAGCAGAAAGAGAGTGGTGTCTGACGAAAAAGGCAAAAAGGGGCTGAAACCGAGTCTCTCTCTCCTTTTAATAAGCTCTGTTGAGTTTCGCGGGATTCCGGCCTGACCGGAATCTCAGCCAATGAGAGTCCTTCGTGGGCGGGCTCGATGAACCTTTAGTCCAATAACAGGCCTTGTCTGTGAGGGACCAATAGGATGAAGAAGCTGGGGTTCTATGAAGACTGGTGACACATGATATCAGTCCACAGGAATACACAGTTTTAAATACATTGGAATGTACTGTTACACACTTATGTATAACTAAACTAACCTTAGTGTATCTTATAAGCAGTGCTTCTAAATCAACATGCAGGAATAAACATTCATTTAACATTACCATGCATATATATATAAAATCACAGATTAATGCATTTCACACATATTATTGATTTTCCACATCAAAAAAAACATCAGAGTCCATCTGCATTTTCATAGTCCTGAAAAGAATGAAGGTTTAGAATTGAGTTTGTAATAATGTACTTTAAAGTTGTTTAAATCCAGCGTTTTCACAGTTTAAGGAAATTAACTGAGTCCTGGATCTGTGTAGGTTTTATGGGGGCAATAAAAGTGCAGCCGGACATTGGGGAAATTCCTTAGGCTGGTTTTAACAAAAGGAGATTTCAGCTGTGGCCTGGGGGAAGAAAATCCATTTCTTTGCATTATTCCTGGATGAAACAAAAATGTCTTTAAGCAGAAAAATAATTATTGCTGAGCCAAAGTGAGATGATGCTACAGTCCCCCCTCTGGTAGCAATGGTGACGTTGATTCAGCGTTGATAGCAATCCTAGGCATCAAATCCCAATTTGGCGAGGCTTGATCCAAATGCTGAACTAAAGTTCTGATGTCAGTAATTCTTAAGCTTGTAAACAGTATCTATTCCAAAGTGTAGGTTCTTAAATTTGGGTTTTTTTGAAAAACTTCTGGAAATTTCAAAAATAATTTTGGCATGACCAAATATAAACATTGTATAATTGTCTAGGATATACTAAAGTTCTGTATAAGCCTGTAAAAAAAAATGAACTAGAAGTATATGGGTTTTGACATACTTGATATAAATGTTTTGGGTTTGCTGAAAAATATCTAGTAAAAATTTCAAAAACAGTTTAAATGTGCATAAAATCTAAATAAAGTATAAAGGATTATTTGTATATACACAAGCATGTATCCAAAAATCTTAGTCAAAAGCAAAAATAAAATTCTTTCATATTTGAGGTAGATTCAGACTAATCAATATTGAGGTGACTCAAGGAGGTTCAAATTGAATTTGTTTAGTTAGACTAAACCATGGTTCCATAGATGTCCAAATCATAGGGTGTTTGAGGCTTTTGTTCAGAAAAACTGAGTGGGCATAGCATGTCGTTATCATTCTTTGGATGGCAATGAGAAGTAAATTTGGATTTACTGCAAAAAGGATATGATGAGAAAGCATATTCATTGCTAAAGCGTTAACTGAAAAGCTAATGTTTCTAGCTACTTCTGAGGGTAACAGACATTGGCTGTGTGTGAGTATAGTCAACCCTTAACACAAAGAGCAAAGAGTTCAAGACCTTGTTGAGTTTGATTGAAGCTTCGGAGCAAGCATTCAAAACCAACACAGTGTCTTGTAAGATTTTGGTAACCATTTGTGGTTTGACAACCTGGCGTTTCGGTTTAGCGGTGTTGACCGAGTTAACAGTGGGCATGCTAAGGTTAACTAGAGGCTCTAAAGATGAGGCTGTTATTAAGAATCCATCCGAGGATCTTTGACCTTTTGTTTTGGCTTGGCCCAATTCTGACTGGGTAACAGTGGGTGTGATTGCTAGGCAGATGGCTAAACTGATAAACAGGAGGGCCATCATCTTGGCAAACAAAAGTGAGTGGTTTTGGATCTTAATCTTCTTGTTGATCTTTCTTTAGATACCTGGTTGGCAAATGAAAATTCCTCTTAGAGGTGGAATGATTTCTTTTAGATGGATGTACTTTATTGATCCCAAAACTGGGAAATTACAGAATAGAGCTTAAGAGATTGAACTCTAAACCTTGTGCTTGTTTTTCACCTTTGATGGGAGTTTTAAGATTGTTAGCTCAAGCTAATGGTGTTGAATGTCTTGTGTATACTATTTGGTAATAGTAAGTTGATTGAAGTTTATTAGATTTTACAGAGGTCTTTGAAATTAGTTTAAGGGCTAATTTGGTTTTAATATACCCTTTCCTTTCTGGAAGTTTTGATGCAGTTAACTGATTGGAGAAATTTGACTGAGTGTACCTGAGGCTAGTAGTTAGCTACAGTTATTTCTCAGATGTAGGTTTGATTTTAATCTTATCTATGGACTTACTTTGACAGTGTTGTACCCGACAAGTCCCATGGGGTTTTGGTAAAGGTTACACTGATTTTGGTGAGCCCGTTTGAAAATTGGGTCCTGGATTTGGCTCTTGAGTGGCCAAAGATTGTTGTTGACAATGTGTTGATTCATCCACTTGGGCAGGAATTTAGGAGTGATTTTCCTTTCCTGTAAATTTATTTCAGGTGTCTGTGGTACAAATGTGGGGTGGAAGATCTTGTCCCCCCTTCGCAGTTTGTCGTGCGAGAGTTTTTGATTGTTGTACGCTTTCTGTTGTTTAGCGACTCGGTCCGAATGGTTTTGAAATACAGCCTTGGGAGCTTTGTATGTCGTTTTGACGCTCTTGTGCTCTGCAGCTGGAATGTTATAGGCATTGGCCGTCATCACCCCCCTCTGGTTTCGAGGAACTTTGAGCAGTGGCGATGATTCGTCGGAAGCATGATCAGGAGTGCCATTGCATAGCTGCAGATAAGATTGTGTCGCATGAAGTGGTTTCAGGTTTGGTATGTCATAGGGTTTAGATGCAGGCAGCGCATGTACCATTTTATCCGACCGGTGTTTGACGGTTTTATGGATCATTTGGTTGCAAGGTTGAGTGACTGTGCACCTTGCATTTGCAAAAGTTGGGTTGTTTGTCGCAAAAAGTTGAGGTTTCAGAGGGTACAGAGAGCCGGTTGGTGTGGCTCTTGTGACCATGCAGGCCTCATGGGCGGGTGGGAGGGTTTCGAAATGTGACACCACCATTGAATCATGGGTATCAAGGGTTTTAAGAGGGCCGTTTGGGGTTTTCTGCTCGGCCATTGAGTTTTCAAGATCATTTGAGTGTTTGGCTTGACCTTGTATTTGAAGGTGACTTTTGACTTCTCGTGGACAGTACTCACCTTGGTCTTGGCGGTCGCTTTCACTCGGTTGCAGTTG
>CM035838.1:225888555-226138167 GCA_020510985.1 Pholidichthys leucotaenia | reverse complement strand
GCGGGAAAACTTCCGTCTCCCTAAACTTTATTCAACAAGTTTATACAATGGTTAATTCAATTAAATCCCAAGGGTTTGCTTCGCCTGTGGGGTGTTGAAATAACGGGGAAAACAAATAGGATTTCTTCGCTATTTTGTTTCCAGGCCTATTTTAATTATTCAGCGTGTAATCACTTTTAAGCATGCATTAAACAACAAAAACTAAACTGACTAGGGTGCAGTGGGGGTCTTCACCCCCACCTTGGTCAGCAGACACACAGCAGTTATCAGGAGTAATCAGGGGGGCGAATTCACCCCCTCCCCCTCGTGACACAGAGACAGACAATAGACTGGCTGCAGACAATGAACCGCCTTTGTGAGTTAAAATTGACCAAAATCACACACAAGCTTATGTATTAATTTCCTTCTGAGTCGTTTCAAGTTCAACCAAGCCTCACACGGGGCACCAATATATGTAACGTAAAATATGGGAATATTAATAAATAATAAATATGATCAGGTATGAATTATTTAATTTATATTGATGTATTGGAATCTGAGCTCAAATCTCATTTCATATACATCAGAAAAGTTAATAACACTCGTAAGGGGCACCAGCTTCTATCTTTAAGAAGCAATTTGATCTTTAATTTCACTTTATACCCGTTTGATCACTCAATAAATTAATCAATAATCAGTCTCAAAAATTTTCCGTGAATTCGATACCTGGGCTTGAAACAGAGTCTGAATGAAATAAATTCCCAACAACTTCTCATTTTTAAATATTTATTAAACAAAATGATTAATAGACATCGAAATAATTTCATTAATCATAAAATCAATCTTGTAAATGATAGATTAACAATGTCAATATTTTCGGAACCAGGGTTAAACTGAGAAACGAATTTCTATCAGTTTGAGTTAACAGATTATCAAAAACAACGCAAATTTATGGAGAAAGTTTGCTAATTATGAAAAAGTCCTAAATTAATCTTAAGAAAATAAAAACGGAATTTTAATGAAAAGGAGAGTTATGTTAAGGGCTTCTTAATTTGCATCTGATTAGATATATAAATTAGTACCGAACCTCAAGTTTAATTCAGCAGATGAATTAAAGTTTTTTCAGCTCACGTGATCCTCAGTGATGGCAGTTCTATCGTCCTTTTTCAGCCCAAGACTTTGTGGATGTGAGGGAAATATCTGCCAGCAGATACTTCAAGGGTTCACAGCTCGACCTTTAGATTCAAGCGGTCGAAGGAGGCTGGATTCTGGGCTGCATGACCCACAGTTGAAACGGGTCTTAGCCAGATGGTGCCGACGTCTCTTCAGAGTGATGTGGGACAGCTGTGTGTTGATCCTACAGCTGCACGTTATGTGGGAGCTGCGTCTTTCTTCAAGAGGTCTTCGGTAATAATTAAGAGATATCTAATCCGATTTCAAATTAGAAAAGAAACTTTCGGACTTTAGATAAAAATAGTTTTGGGAGGTGCTTGGTCAAGAAAAATATTATAAAAATAAAGTCAAGATTAAAGTTTACCTTAAAATTAAACAAACGGCGGTTTACAGAAAGTTTAACAAAAAGTGATAAATTAAGAATTGGAGTTTGACTCCGATTAAGAATTGAGCTCAAAGAAAAAGGAATTCCTAGGCATTTAAGAGAAGAAGAAAATACAAAGTTACATAAACAAATTATCTGCTGTGTTCAGAAAAGCGCCATGTGGTCCTTTGTTCTCCCTTGCTGTGTGTAGACAATGGAGGAGATCAGAAAGAAGGGAGCAGGCGAAAAGAGAATCCGGAGCAGAAAGAGAGTGGTGTCTGACGAAAAAGGCAAAAAGGGGCTGAAACCGAGTCTCTCTCTCCTTTTAATAAGCTCTGTTGAGTTTCGCGGGATTCCGGCCTGACCGGAATCTCAGCCAATGAGAGTCCTTCGTGGGCGGGCTCGATGAACCTTTAGTCCAATAACAGGCCTTGTCTGTGAGGGACCAATAGGATGAAGAAGCTGGGGTTCTATGAAGACTGGTGACACATGATATCAGTCCACAGGAATACACAGTTTTAAATACATTGGAATGTACTGTTACACACTTATGTATAACTAAACTAACCTTAGTGTATCTTATAAGCAGTGCTTCTAAATCAACATGCAGGAATAAACATTCATTTAACATTACCATGCATATATATATAAAATCACAGATTAATGCATTTCACACATATTATTGATTTTCCACATCAAAAAAAACATCAGAGTCCATCTGCATTTTCATAGTCCTGAAAAGAATGAAGGTTTAGAATTGAGTTTGTAATAATGTACTTTAAAGTTGTTTAAATCCAGCGTTTTCACAGTTTAAGGAAATTAACTGAGTCCTGGATCTGTGTAGGTTTTATGGGGGCAATAAAAGTGCAGCCGGACATTGGGGAAATTCCTTAGGCTGGTTTTAACAAAAGGAGATTTCAGCTGTGGCCTGGGGGAAGAAAATCCATTTCTTTGCATTATTCCTGGATGAAACAAAAATGTCTTTAAGCAGAAAAATAATTATTGCTGAGCCAAAGTGAGATGATGCTACAGTCCCCCCTCTGGTAGCAATGGTGACGTTGATTCAGCGTTGATAGCAATCCTAGGCATCAAATCCCAATTTGGCGAGGCTTGATCCAAATGCTGAACTAAAGTTCTGATGTCAGTAATTCTTAAGCTTGTAAACAGTATCTATTCCAAAGTGTAGGTTCTTAAATTTGGGTTTTTTTGAAAAACTTCTGGAAATTTCAAAAATAATTTTGGCATGACCAAATATAAACATTGTATAATTGTCTAGGATATACTAAAGTTCTGTATAAGCCTGTAAAAAAAAATGAACTAGAAGTATATGGGTTTTGACATACTTGATATAAATGTTTTGGGTTTGCTGAAAAATATCTAGTAAAAATTTCAAAAACAGTTTAAATGTGCATAAAATCTAAATAAAGTATAAAGGATTATTTGTATATACACAAGCATGTATCCAAAAATCTTAGTCAAAAGCAAAAATAAAATTCTTTCATATTTGAGGTAGATTCAGACTAATCAATATTGAGGTGACTCAAGGAGGTTCAAATTGAATTTGTTTAGTTAGACTAAACCATGGTTCCATAGATGTCCAAATCATAGGGTGTTTGAGGCTTTTGTTCAGAAAAACTGAGTGGGCATAGCATGTCGTTATCATTCTTTGGATGGCAATGAGAAGTAAATTTGGATTTACTGCAAAAAGGATATGATGAGAAAGCATATTCATTGCTAAAGCGTTAACTGAAAAGCTAATGTTTCTAGCTACTTCTGAGGGTAACAGACATTGGCTGTGTGTGAGTATAGTCAACCCTTAACACAAAGAGCAAAGAGTTCAAGACCTTGTTGAGTTTGATTGAAGCTTCGGAGCAAGCATTCAAAACCAACACAGTGTCTTGTAAGATTTTGGTAACCATTTGTGGTTTGACAACCTGGCGTTTCGGTTTAGCGGTGTTGACCGAGTTAACAGTGGGCATGCTAAGGTTAACTAGAGGCTCTAAAGATGAGGCTGTTATTAAGAATCCATCCGAGGATCTTTGACCTTTTGTTTTGGCTTGGCCCAATTCTGACTGGGTAACAGTGGGTGTGATTGCTAGGCAGATGGCTAAACTGATAAACAGGAGGGCCATCATCTTGGCAAACAAAAGTGAGTGGTTTTGGATCTTAATCTTCTTGTTGATCTTTCTTTAGATACCTGGTTGGCAAATGAAAATTCCTCTTAGAGGTGGAATGAGTTCTTTTAGATGGATGTACTTTATTGATCCCAAAACTGGGAAATTACAGAATAGAGCTTAAGAGATTGAACTCTAAACCTTGTGCTTGTTTTTCACCTTTGATGGGAGTTTTAAGATTGTTAGCTCAAGCTAATGGTGTTGAATGTCTTGTGTATACTATTTGGTAATAGTAAGTTGATTGAAGTTTATTAGATTTTACAGAGGTCTTTGAAATTAGTTTAAGGGCTAATTTGGTTTTAATATACCCTTTCCTTTCTGGAAGTTTTGATGCAGTTAACTGATTGGAGAAATTTGACTGAGTGTACCTGAGGCTAGTAGTTAGCTACAGTTATTTCTCAGATGTAGGTTTGATTTTAATCTTATCTATGGACTTACTTTGACAGTGTTGTACCCGACAAGTCCCATGGGGTTTTGGTAAAGGTTACACTGATTTTGGTGAGCCCATTTGAAAATTGGGTCCTGGATTTGGCTCTTGAGTGGCCAAAGATTGTTGTTGACAATGTGTTGATTCATCCACTTGGGCAGGAATTTAGGAGTGATTTTCCTTTCCTGTAAATTTATTTCAGGTGTCTGTGGTACAAATGTGGGGTGGAAGATCTTGTCCCCCCTTCGCAGTTTGTCGTGCGAGAGTTTTTGATTGTTGTACGCTTTCTGTTGTTTAGCGACTCGGTCCGAATGGTTTTGAAATACAGCCTTGGGAGCTTTGTATGTCGTTTTGACGCTCTTGTGCTCTTCAGCTGGAATGTTATAGGCATTGGCCGTCATCACCCCCCTCTGGTTTCGAGGAACTTTGAGCAGTGGCGATGATTCGTCGGAAGCATGATCAGGAGTGCCATTGCATAGCTGCAGATAAGATTGTGTCGCATGAAGTGGTTTCAGGTTTGGTATGTCATAGGGTTTAGATGCAGGCAGCGCATGTACCATTTTATCCGACCGGTGTTTGACGGTTTTATGGATCATTTGGTTGCAAGGTTGAGTGACTGTGCACCTTGCATTTGCAAAAGTTGGGTTGTTTGTCGCAAAAAGTTGAGGTTTCAGAGGGTACAGAGAGCCGGTTGGTGTGGCTCTTGTGACCATGCAGGCCTCATGGGCGGGTGGGAGGGTTTCGAAATGTGACACCACCATTGAATCATGGGTATCAAGGGTTTTAAGAGGGCCGTTTGGGGTTTTCTGCTCGGCCATTGAGTTTTCAAGATCATTTGAGTGTTTGGCTTGACCTTGTATTTGAAGGTGACTTTTGACTTCTCGTGGACAGTACTCACCTTGGTCTTGGCGGTCGCTTTCACTCGGTTGCAGTTGTTCCAACAGTGCTAGTTGTGTGAGACTTGGGGTGTCCAAAGTGTTTAGAACAAAGCACTGTGATTCAGTTGTTCTTGTTGGGTCAAATGGGTGAGGGTGTTGCGTTTGAGCCCATAGTTTGAGGTTCTTGAAATCAATCAGTGGCTCAAAACGGTTCAGTAGGTCTTTGCCAACAAGTAATGGAATGGCGTCAAGTTTGGACACGTAGACCGGATGTGTCAAGGTCATGGGTCCAATGGACATGTTTAGTAGCGATACGCCCAACAGGGTTGTTTTAGTGAGCGCATATGGTCGCACAGCTAATGAACAGGGTTCCAGTTTCAAATGTTTGTTAGCGCGGTTCGCGGCTACACGTAGTTTGTCAAAAAGGGTGTGTGACATGAGAGTGATGTCAGCAGCGGTGTCTAAAACAGCGTCCTGACACACCATGTCTTCAAGGGTCAGTGGGAGGTAGAATTTCCGTGCCACCCCCCTCTCGTTTAAATCGCATAGGAATTGTGGAACCGGTGGTTCGACACAGAGTTGCGAAATGTCATTAGAGGAGTGGTCTGTGACCTGTGGTTGGGCTGCCATAACAGCACTGGACTGCGTTGAGTCCTTTAGTCCTTCCTCATTTGCATGAGGGATTTTCTTCTTGTGTTTCCTTCATTTGGAACGCTTGTTTTGAGTTGGCACAGCTGATATGGCTAGAATGTTAGCAGTTTTATTCTCTTTGTTGCTTTGAATCTCTGCTAGGAGGTGTTGGACAATTTCAATAGCTTCTCGACTGAATGTAGGAGTTTCTTCTTCCTTCCAAGGTTTGTGATAGGTCTCTGCTTCTGAGCTTCTGTGATGGGATGGAGACCATTTGTCGCGGTTACGCGTGTCTTCGTATCGGTATCTGTCATCATGGTAGTCCGTATCGTGTTCTCGTGACCTATCCCTCGGATATGGTTTACGACGGTAGTCGGGTTTTCGCAAAGTTGGTCCAAAGTGGTATCCAGAGGACCTAGTTTGGTTTTGACCTTGCTGAGGTCGCTTGGGAAAATGCTTCGGCTGTTGGTGTACTCGCGGTGTAGGAGGTGGAGTAGAGCGAGGAGCTCCTTCCAACTTCAAGGTATTAGATGCATCGCTAATAGCTAGCACTGTGGCAGGCTCAGCGTGCTTGTTGCGACTTTGTTGCTGTTTTTGGAACGCATAGTGTGCAAACTCTCTCAGCTGACTTATTGAGTTTGACCTTGGGTTAGCTGTAACTCCCAGGTAATGACTCACAGTGGGATGGAGGTTTTGGATGAAGAGGGTCTTGAAATTGTGGTCTTCTTCCATCCCTGGTGTATTCTGAGATCCAAAATATGCAAGTAGGAGTCTCTGGTAGTAGGCTTGTGTTGGCTCTGAGCGTCCTTGCTTCACGGCTAGGGCTGCGGTTAGCCCTGCTTGTAGGCAGTCGTCGGAGAACTCCTTTTCGATGGCTTCGCGGAGCAGCATGTAGTCTGCTTTGATGTTTGTCGGCTGTCTGTCTATGAATTTTGATACTGACCTGTTAGATGTTAGTTTGATCAGATAGATGCGATCATCTGTCGTAGCATCAGGGTACTTACGCAGGTAGTAATCAATGTCCTGTAAATAGACTTTGGCATCAGGTGAACCCGTAGGTCCTGGATCAAATTTGGTGATATTTCGCGCGATCTTGTCAAGGTCGCGGTCTGAAGGGGCACACGCACGCTGTCCACGCGGTCGTCCGTATTCGAAACGGGAATCGGGCAAGGGAGCGCGGTGGATGTCCCAGTGTTCATGTCTTTCCTTTAGGAGCAGTTGACATTCCTTGTAATCCTTCTTCACATTTTCAAGTTGACCTTCAACTCTTCTGAGTTCCTTCTTTGTGTCTTGAAGGGCATCTTCAAGTTCATTGTTGTCTTGATGAAGCGTGTCATTGTTATGCATCAACCGTTCCTTTTGTGACTCTGCACGGTCCAAATCTTGTAATGCTTCATCCAGTTGGTTTTGAGTTTTGTCATTCTCCTCTTGAGATTGTTCCAAATTTCCTTTCAGGGTCTCGTTCTCTTCTTGGAGAGATAGGATCGTTGTTTGTTGATTTGCTAGCTCGTTCTCGGCTACCTTTAATCTTGCGACTAATGTTAGCGCAAACTTACCTAACACACTGGTGAGGTCCTTGCCTTCCGGTGGTTTTTCAGTGTGTTCATTCAAAAGTTCTTCAGTGAGTTGCTCCAATTCTTTGGGCTGCGTTTCTTTGACCCGTGTTGTGAAGCTAGAAATTAAATTAGAAGTCCATGCTTCCAATGTTGTTTGAAGGTCATCCAGTTTGGTAAATTGGTTGGTTGTCTGTTGACTCATCATGTTTGACCGTTGTTGTTATTTAGCTTCTAAAAAAAAATTCAACTTGTTGATTATTCTTAAATTTGTTCAACAAGGTTTAACCTTGAATGTTTTATTTTACAACTGTGATAGTTGAAAGTTCCTTTAGAATTTGTTTCAACTTGTAGGCTTGCAGGATGGGAAATAGAATTTTGAAATTATTTAGAAATGTAGTGATGCTTCAAATAATTCGTTCGTTGAAACTATGTTGTTAAATAAAGTTAAATTGAAATTGGTTTGAATTTGTTTCGCAAAACAAAACTGAAATTTCAATTGTGTGGATTGACTTCTTTCCTTCGATTTTCAAAGTCTAGTATTGGAATTTGTCATCAATAACTAGCTTTGGGATTTTGCAAAATGTCACTTTGAAGGTGAGGATTTTATTTACAAAAGAAATCCAAAAGCAAAAGAGGCTAAATGCTTTAAAGATTTAAGATTATAAGTTTCCACTTTCTTTTAAAGTTAAGGCTTTCCTTTGGTTTTATTTGTTAAAGCCTATTTTCCTTTGAAGCATTAAATGTTTAAAATATTTACAAATTAGAAACAAGTGAATTATTTGAATATTTGGTGTCGAAGGATTTCTTAGGATTGAAGCCAATAGTGATCTTTCTTGATTGTGATCTATAAATTTCCTATTTACAGAATAATCAATGTTTGCACCTTTTTGACTTTTCATTTAAATCCTGGGAAAAATTTGAAAATCATGCTGGTTGGTTAAGTGTTTTTCTTTTCCTGTAGAGAAAGCATGAATCAGAAACGATACAATGAGTTTAAATAACACCTAGAGCTTCTCTTAAGTGTTAATTGCTTGATGTGGTTTCCTAAATTTGAGAAAGAGGAAAAATTATAAATATTCAATAAGTCTGTAAATTTGTCAAAATGCACAGGACTAATCCTACTTTAATGTTACTCTTGAGTAAACATCAGCATTAGAATCCTTAAGCTAAAACTGGGTTTCTGTGAGAAGGGAATCACACCATATCACATTTAAAAACAGCAAAATAAGCACACATATAGCTTCAAAGTTTGTAACTTTTTGCTTAAAAGTGTGTAAATATGTTTGCTTTTAGCTTAAAAGATTATAATATGTGGTTATATAAGTGATTAAATACAATAGAGGTGTTTATATATGTTCCTGCTATAGGTGTCTATGCAGTTAGTGGGGTTTCACCACTGAGAAAAAACTTTCAGAAGCCAACAGGTCCTTTTCCTTTTATTCTTGGCATAAAAGTTTGGATTAGTGTTAAATTTAGTTTATTCCGAATAATATGAATTGCTTTGAAGTTACTTTGAAGACTTAATTTGGTTATAAATCGTCTTTAAAGATTATAAGTTTAAATAAAAATTGTAGTCCCTATGTTTCACCACAAGATGGAGGCAGTTTTCGTCTGCACTTCCAGAAGAGGAAACCCAATGACGTCGCAAGGAGTCAAGGCTCTCTACTCATGCGCAGTTTTTTCATGCACAGCTTGACGGTCGCGCGCGCGATTGAGCGTGCACGTGCCACGTGGATGCAGTTCAAGCGTCAGTCCATAAAACCACGCCTTGCTTTCCAAAGGCGGGAAAACTTCCGTCTCCCTAAACTTTATTCAACAAGTTTATACAATGGTTAATTCAATTAAATCCCAAGGGTTTGCTTCGCCTGTGGGGTGTTGAAATAACGGGGAAAACAAATAGGATTTCTTCGCTATTTTGTTTCCAGGCCTATTTTAATTATTCAGCGTGTAATCACTTTTAAGCATGCATTAAACAACAAAAACTAAACTGACTAGGGTGCAGTGGGGGTCTTCACCCCCACCTTGGTCAGCAGACACACAGCAGTTATCAGGAGTAATCAGGGGGGCGAATTCACCCCCTCCCCCTCATGACACAGAGACAGACAATAGACTGGCTGCAGACAATGAACCGCCTTTGTGAGTTAAAATTGACCAAAATCACACACAAGCTTATGTATTAATTTCCTTCTGAGTCGTTTCAAGTTCAACCAAGCCTCACACGGGGCACCAATATATGTAACGTAAAATATGGGAATATTAATAAATAATAAATATGATCAGGTATGAATTATTTAATTTATATTGATGTATTGGAATCTGAGCTCAAATCTCATTTCATATACATCAGAAAAGTTAATAACACTCGTAAGGGGCACCAGCTTCTATCTTTAAGAAGCAATTTGATCTTTAATTTCACTTTATACCCGTTTGATCACTCAATAAATTAATCAATAATCAGTCTCAAAAATTTTCCGTGAATTCGATACCTGGGCTTGAAACAGAGTCTGAATGAAATAAATTCCCAACAACTTCTCATTTTTAAATATTTATTAAACAAAATGATTAATAGACATCGAAATAATTTCATTAATCATAAAATCAATCTTGTAAATGATAGATTAACAATGTCAATATTTTCGGAACCAGGGTTAAACTGAGAAACGAATTTCTATCAGTTTGAGTTAACAGATTATCAAAAACAACGCAAATTTATGGAGAAAGTTTGCTAATTATGAAAAAGTCCTAAATTAATCTTAAGAAAATAAAAACGGAATTTTAATGAAAAGGAGAGTTATGTTAAGGGCTTCTTAATTTGCATCTGATTAGATATATAAATTAGTACCGAACCTCAAGTTTAATTCAGCAGATGAATTAAAGTTTTTTCAGCTCACGTGATCCTCAGTGATGGCAGTTCTATCGTCCTTTTTCAGCCCAAGACTTTGTGGATGTGAGGGAAATATCTGCCAGCAGATACTTCAAGGGTTCACAGCTCGACCTTTAGATTCAAGCGGTCGAAGGAGGCTGGATTCTGGGCTGCATGACCCACAGTTGAAACGGGTCTTAGCCAGATGGTGCCGACGTCTCTTCAGAGTGATGTGGGACAGCTGTGTGTTGATCCTACAGCTGCACGTTATGTGGGAGCTGCGTCTTTCTTCAAGAGGTCTTCGGTAATAATTAAGAGATATCTAATCCGATTTCAAATTAGAAAAGAAACTTTCGGACTTTAGATAAAAATAGTTTTGGGAGGTGCTTGGTCAAGAAAAATATTATAAAAATAAAGTCAAGATTAAAGTTTACCTTAAAATTAAACAAACGGCGGTTTACAGAAAGTTTAACAAAAAGTGATAAATTAAGAATTGGAGTTTGACTCCGATTAAGAATTGAGCTCAAAGAAAAAGGAATTCCTAGGCATTTAAGAGAAGAAGAAAATACAAAGTTACATAAACAAATTATCTGCTGTGTTCAGAAAAGCGCCATGTGGTCCTTTGTTCTCCCTTGCTGTGTGTAGACAATGGAGGAGATCAGAAAGAAGGGAGCAGGCGAAAAGAGAATCCGGAGCAGAAAGAGAGTGGTGTCTGACGAAAAAGGCAAAAAGGGGCTGAAACCGAGTCTCTCTCTCCTTTTTATAAGCTCTGTTGAGTTTCGCGGGATTCCGGCCTGACCGGAATCTCAGCCAATGAGAGTCCTTCGTGGGCGGGCTCGATGAACCTTTAGTCCAATAACAGGCCTTGTCTGTGAGGGACCAATAGGATGAAGAAGCTGGGGTTCTATGAAGACTGGTGACACATGATATCAGTCCACAGGAATACACAGTTTTAAATACATTGGAATGTACTGTTACACACTTATGTATAACTAAACTAACCTTAGTGTATCTTATAAGCAGTGCTTCTAAATCAACATGCAGGAATAAACATTCATTTAACATTACCATGCATATATATATAAAATCACAGATTAATGCATTTCACACATATTATTGATTTTCCACATCAAAAAAAAACATCAGAGTCCATCTGCATTTTCATAGTCCTGAAAAGAATGAAGGTTTAGAATTGAGTTTGTAATAATGTACTTTAAAGTTGTTTAAATCCAGCGTTTTCACAGTTTAAGGAAATTAACTGAGTCCTGGATCTGTGTAGGTTTTATGGGGGCAATAAAAGTGCAGCCGGACATTGGGGAAATTCCTTAGGCTGGTTTTAACAAAAGGAGATTTCAGCTGTGGCCTGGGGGAAGAAAATCCATTTCTTTGCATTATTCCTGGATGAAACAAAAATGTCTTTAAGCAGAAAAATAATTATTGCTGAGCCAAAGTGAGATGATGCTACAAGTGTTTTATTTTGTGACTCAGTAAGTTGGGGAAGGTTTAATGTGTTTAGGAATGCTTCGGATGCGTTTTTATGTTTTTTGAGGGAGTACAAGTTCTTATAGTAGTTCTCGAAGCTTTTAAGAATATCCTGAATTCTGAATTTTATTTCCTTTGATACTGGGTCTCTGATTTTGTAGATTGCTCTCGCCGTTTGTTGTTTCCTCAATTTATAGGCTAGTAATTTTGCCGATTTGCTGCCTGCTTCATAGTATTTTTGTTTCAGAAATGTAAGTTTCTTCTGGATTTCTATTGTGTAGATCTCATTTATTTGTTTTTTAATTTCCTTAATTTTGAGTGAGTCATTAGAATGAGTGTTGTCTTTGTGCTCTTTTTCTAGGTTCTTAAGTTCTGACTCTAATGTGGTTAGTTTTTCTTGTCTCAGTTTCTTTTGGATTGCCAGTTTTGCAATAATCTTTCCTCTTATTACAGCTTTGCATGCGTCCCACAGTATTAAAGGGGATACTTCTCCATTATCATTTTCTTCCAAATATCTGAGAATATCTGATTCCAATTCATCTTTCAGTGGTCCTTTCAGGACATTTGAATTGAACCTCCAAGAAAATGTATTATTTGTGTATTTTTGGATACTTAAGTCCATATAGATCGGACTGTGGTCAGAGAGATCCATCAGTCCTATTTTACATGTTTTTACTCTTCCAATGTCTCTATTAAACTTAAAAAAATAGTCAATCCTTGAGTATGATGAATGTGGTGCTGAGTAAAATGTATAATCTTTTAAACCGAAGGAACCAACCGAGGCGGCTCAGTCCCCGGTGAGGGTTTACCGGACGAACCAACCGAGGCGGCGATTGGGAGCTCGGGCGCGGCGTTGGTGAGAGACGGGGGCCACCTGGATCCAGCAGGACAGTGGCCTGAATCGGTGCCCAATTGCGAGGCCCAGCCGAGGAACTACCAGACTGACGGCGGTCGGTGACGGGGCCTAGAGGGGGCCTAGAGGAGAAGCCACCCAGCCGGACGACAGCGAGCGACGGTGATCGGCCACCGATCGGCGGAGGTGATCGGTGGATTAGAGCTGCGCCAGCGGAGTGCGACATAACTGACGGGGACGGGGCCCAGCGGAGGAGCCGCCTAGCCAGACGGCGACGAGTGGCTGTGATCGGTGGATTCCGGCTGCGCCGGCGGTGCACAACATAACTGGCCAGGTAGACGGAGGCAGGCGCCGGCGATAGACGGCGGTGATCTGCGGAGCTGAGCAGCGTCACTCGGCGGAGAAGCTGCGCAGGAGCGGCGGGTCCAGTAGCGACCGAGCTAGTTGAGGCCTAGCCGGATTCTCTGCTTATTTCTATCCACAGGTCAGTAAAATGCCACCCAAAAAAGAGGAAATGGAAGAAATTAAAAAAACTCTGAACTTTGTGTTAGAAGAATTGGCCAAAGTGACTAGCTAGCAGGACAAAATATTAGACCTAATACAGGAGGTACAAGCCCTACATTCAATAATAAAAGAAAAAGACAAAAAAATTATGGACCTGGAGCAACACGGGCGTCTTTTGGAGCAACGCGTCGAGGATCTTGAACAAGGTTCTTGCATTGATGACATAGTTATAAGTGGACTAGACATCAGATATCAGTCGTACGCCCATGCCGCTACAGGACTGAGTGGTGAACATGCTTCCATAAGTGAATCAATGTCCTTAGAAAACCAAGTGCTTCAGTTCCTTAATGATAAAGACATTAAGGTAGAAGCCAATGCGATCTCAGCCTGTTATGCTTTACCGAAGAAAGATAACAAAACAAAGAAATCAATTGTGATGCGCTTTGTGAACAGGAGGGTGAAAAATGACATACTGAGGCAGGCCAAAAAACTAAAGGAAACTCAAGTTTACCTAAATGAACACCTGACAAAAAAAAACGCTGAATTAGCACGGCAGGCACGGATGCTAAAGAAACATAATAAGATACAGACAACCTGGACAAGAAATTGTAGAATTTGGATTAAACTAAATGGAACACCTGAGCAAGCAAAAAGTATAATGATCAGAGATGCTACTGACTTAGATAAATACAGATGAACACTGACTATGAAACACAGAGTGAGGAAACTCAAACTCTAAAAATATGCCACTATGCTGAACATAAACCACAAGAGATGGAGAATGATATTGATCCTGATAACCACTTTTTCAATAATATTCATAACCACTGTGAATATTACACTGAAAAGCAATTCAAAAGTCAAGTGCAATTAGATGGTAAACTGTCAATAATACACTTCAATAGCAGAAGTCTTAACAAAAACTTCTCACAGATTCAGGACTATTTAAAACAGCTAAACAGAAAATTCACAGCTATAGCAGTCTCTGAAACCTGGCTTAATGAAGACCAGGCTCCCCTGATGGCAATAGAGGGATATCAGATGTTTAACATTAACAGATCTCAAAAAAAGGGTGGTGGTGTTGCACTGTATATTGATGACCTATATAGATGTAAGCTTGTAAATGAAATGTCCTCAGCACTACCAGGGATTCTGGAATGTGTTACTGTTGAGATTGACCTAGACAAAACAAAAAATCTAATCATAAGCTGCATATACAGAACGCCGGGAACTTGCATTGAGACATTCAGAGATAAATTAGTCGAGCTGTACAATAATATTACTAGTAAGAAAATGGTAGCAATTTGTGGAGATTTCAATATTGATCTACTTAATCCACATCAACAAAATGTAGTTACAGAGTTCATGAACTCTATGTACAGCATGAGTCTATATCCCACAATAACACATCCCAGTAGAATCACAGCTCACTCTGCTACACTTATTGACAACCTGTTTGTCAATGTTCTCGACAAGAAAATAGAAAGTGGATTATTGATAAATGATATAAGCGACCACTTGCCAATCTTTGCACTTATCCATGGCCACACGGGGCCCAACCCAGAAAAAATCTCAAAATCGTTCAGACACAAATCACCAAACGCAATCAGTTCTTTTAAAGAGGACTTGCTGAAGCAAGACTGGACAGAAGTCTATGTATCAGATGTAAATGAAGCCTATGACACATTTATAAACATTGTAACCACTCTTTATGAAAAAAACTGCCCATTAGTTAAAAAAAAGCTTAAACACAAATTTACTGACAAACCATGGCTAACCAAAGGACTACAAAAGGCGTGTAAAAAGAAAAATTTATTATATAAAGCTTTCATAAAGAAAAGGACAAAAGAAGCAGAGCAGCGGTATAAAACATACAAAAATAAGTTAACATATATAATAAGATGTAGTAAAAGAGACTATTACAGTAAAGAACTGGAAAAAAACAAAGACAATATTAAAAATACATGGACAATAATCAACAGTATCCTTGGAAATAAAAGCAGAAATACCAGCTACCCAACTAACATTCCAAAAAATAATAAATCGACTCCGAATGTGAATATAGCTTCACCTGCAGATGAATTTAATAATTTTTTTGTTAACATTGGACCTAAACTGGCCCGAGAAATACCCACTACGGTGCCAACAGGTGATTCAATATGCAATAACACTGCTGTAAAAGACACCATCTTCATAAAGAACACAGACGAAAGAGAGGTCATTGAAATTGTTAAATCGTTCAAAAGTAAAACATCTACTGACTGCGATGGTATTGATATGCTACTAGTCAAAACTGTTATCGAATGCATAGTGAAACCACTGACGTATATCTGTAACCTGTCTCTCCAATCAGGTATATTTCCCAATGCAATGAAAATAGCTAAAGTAATTCCGATTTACAAGACAGGCGACAGAGGGGAACTCTCCAACTACAGACCAATTTCACTATTACCGCAATTTTCCAAGATACTTGAAAAAATATTCTATGAGAGAATTGACAACTTCATACTGAAGAATGATTTATTGTGTGAGCAGCAATATGGGTTCAGACACAAAAGGACAACAGCATATGCCTTAATGGAATTTACAGAAAAAATATCAACAGCCATTGAAAATAAAGAGTATTCAGTTGGAGTATTCCTGGATCTTAAAAAAGCATTTGATACAGTAGATCACAATCTATTATTAAAGAAACTACAAAATTGTGGTATTAGAGGGGTAGCACTGTCCTGGTTAAGAAGTTACTTAAAGAATAGATATCAGTTTGTATGTGTTAACAACAAAAACTCAGAGCTACTGAAGGTCACCTGTGGAGTCCCACAGGGTTCAGTTTTGGGACCATTATTATTCAATATGTATATAAATGATATATGTAAAGTTTCAGAAAAAATGGACTTAATATTGTTTGCTGATGACACTAACCTGCTATGCAGTGGAAACAATTTGGAACAACTTCTGGATACACTCGGAAAGGAATTAGGAAAGCTGAAACTGTGGTTTGATTCAAACAAATTAACGCTCAATTTAAGCAAGACAAAATTTATAGTCTTTAACAACCATCACAACTACCCAGTACCCAAACTCAGTGTAAATGGTGTAGAGATTGAAAGGGTATCCGAAACTAAATTCCTTGGAGTAATAATTGATAACAAACTGTGTTGGAAGCCACATATTAATTACATAAAAGGTAACGTATCCAAATCAATTGCAATATTACACAGAGTGAAAAATTTGCTGAATCAACCCACACTATACACCTTGTATCATTCATTAATACTCCCATACATGACATATTGTAATGAAGTATGGGGAAATACATATAAAACAAACATATATCCACTCTTTATGCTTCAAAAGAGAGCTATTAGAATAATCAACAAAGCAGCTTACAGGGAACCAACAAACCCACTTTTTCTTAAACAAAAAACTCTCAAGTTGAAAGATCTGATCGACTTTAAAACCGCAATAATAATGTTCAAAGTGAAGAATCTATCACTGCCCGCAAATATCCAAAAGTTGTTCCAAACAAGGGAGAAACGATATCACTTCAGAGGAACATGTATATTTCAAAAGCCTACAGTGAGAACAACTACCAAGCAACACTGTATTTCAGTGCAAGGTGTCAGATTATGGAACGATTTTGGACCTGAATTAAAATCATGTACAAAGCTTGGACAATTTAAACAAAAACTAAAGGAAGAAATACTCCAAACATATTTACAAGACGACATGTAAACTCACATAAGGATTGACATTTCCAGCCTGTGTTGTGTTATAGCTTAGTTTTTCTTTTTTCTCTGTGACACTATGTCTTAGATTTGTTTTTGAATAGTAACCGCTTAACTTAGACTAGCTCAGTTTTCTTTTTCTCTCAGTCATATTTTGTCTTAGCCTTGCTTTAAATTGTAATCGCTCTTGTCTTGTTTTCTCTTTTTTCTCCTTTGAATTCTTGGATGGAATATGGGTGGGCAATATAAGCTGCGGCTTCAGCCATCACCCATTTCGGATAACTCACGTGGAATTGTATAGTAGAAGGAGTCTTTGTCTAATTTGACCTTGTTGTTATATTATACAGTTTCTTTTAACCTGTAATGTACTATCCGAAAATAAATAAATAAATAAATAAATTCATTCATTCATTCATTCATTAATCTTTTACACTGGGGTTGAATTCCCTCCACACATCACAGATTCCCATTTCTTTTAGTAGCATCCGAGTTTTCCTACTTTGAGTGTTATTTTAATGTGGAGAATTACCTGATGCATCCCAGTATGGATTCAGTCTTAGTTTGAAGTCTCCACCACATATCACTAAACCTTGGGCTTTAGTTATCATTAGGTCAAATACATTTTTATAAAATTTCCAGTTAGCCCCTGGAGGTGCATATACATTCAGCAGGGTGATATCTTCTCCCTCTAGCCGCCCAAGTACCAAACTGTATCTCCCTTCTTTATCTTTGTGTTCTGATTTTTTTTCAAATATAATTTTGGTTGAGATCAATGTCGCTACTCCCCTCCTCCTCCCTGACTTATATGAAGATGAAGAGATCATTTTAAACCCTTGTCTATTGAGTTTAGTGTGCTCCACATCTGTTAGGTGGGTTTCTTGTAAAAATATTATTCCTGCTTTGTCTTTTTTCATTTTGCCTAGAATCTTGGATCTTTTAACTGGATTCAGGATCCCTTTTACATTATATGAGATTATTTTGGTTACACCCTGTTTCTCCATTGTGTTGTCTTATTTAGCATAACAGTGTGGTGGCCCTCTTTTATGCTACTCAGAAACTGAAAGGACATTAAGAACATAAAAAACATTAAGAACATAGTGTATAAAACTTTAAAACAAAAAACTGACAAAAGAACTTCCTGAGCTGAGGTCTTTTTAGTGACCCTAGAAGAGCCTTGATGGTGTGTAGGCTCTGAGGGAAATTCCTCAGATTCCGTTATGTGCTGAGGGCCCTCTCTTACCCCTGTAAGTTGTCCCATGTTTTTAACGTGAATTTCAGATCCCAATCCGAACTTGTAATGATTTTTTTTTATATATGCCTATACCCTATGAAATTGTGTGCACCCTCCCACCACCATCACAGCAAACATTCACGTTAATACAGTATTTGTTAGTGTGGAGAGATCATGTGGTTCATTGTCACATTTCTATTTTAACAAGTTTTTTTTTTTTTAAAGACTTATTTGTTTCTAATATTATGACTGTTCCATGAAATGTTTTACCACTTGCAGATTCTGCATCTCCTTTAATGTTTGTTACCTTGTAGGAGGGGGGTTAGATGTGCAGATTGACTAAAAATATCGTTATTCCCTCCTGTAAACGGCCAGTTTTTCCTTGTAGCTCTGGCGCTGGGTTTCCCGCTGCTGGCCCGTGGATTTTGAGGGCCTCTGTGTGGACCACGTTTGAGCCTTGATTCTTTCGATCGGGTCTGCTGCGGGTTTATACACCGTTACCGGGAGCCCTCTTCTCGCCATATCCGTGGTTGCTTCTTCCGCCGAGTTGTAGAGACACGTCTCATCGCCGTAGAAAACCCGCAGCTTCGCTGGAAATGGTGTCTGAAAGCGCAGTTTTTTCTCTCGTAATACCTTTTTAGCGTCGTTGTATTCCTGATGCTTTTTAAGGACCTCCGGGGCGTAATCGTGTTCCACGAAAACTTTTCTCTCTTGGTGCATAAATCCTTTTTTCTGCCAAGCCAGTCTTACAACCTCTTCTTTTATTTTGGAGTTGGAAAACTTCACCACCACCGATCGTGGAGGCGCTTCCGCCGCCGGCCTAGGGGCTAATGTACGGTGCGCCCTTTCTATCTTCAAGTCGGTGGTTTGGGGAATATCCAACTTTTCTCTCAATAAGGATTCCACGCATGCCGCCATTGTGGTGAAACCATCCTCGACTCCTTCTTTCAGACCATGAATTCTTATGTTGTCTCTTCTTAGTCTGCCTTCTTGGTCGGTTAGCTTAGCCTCCAGTCTTGACTGTCTATTGTGTAGATCCAGCACGGTATCTTCCAGCCCTTTTATTCTTTCCTCTGCTTCCAAGATTCGGTCCTCGGCCTGGTCCACTCTGCTGTTTGTCCTTTTTATTTCTTCTTTGATTTCACAAAATTCGGCCCAACACTCTCGGCGAAATCGTCTTAATTCTTTAAATACCATTTTTAAGCTAACCTTTTTGCTAGCTTCATTCAGCTCCTCGTCTTCTGAATGGAAATCCTCCTGATCAGATTCTCCGGCCGATGCGTGTCCTGGCCTGGTAAATGTCGATTTCTTCTGTTTTCCTTTAGGCATGATGACTTTGTCTTTTGATTTTCACTCTTCCAAAAATCCGTTAAATCTGATTTTCAAGGTATTTTCCTGGATTGGGTCTGGGAGCTTCAGCGTTAAGCTGCTATCACCATGGTGTCCAGACCGGAAGTCAGGTATTCATTTTTTTTTTACCACCGTTAGTCTGTTACATTTTACTGTCTCACGTGATACCATCATTAACCGTGCCGCGAAAACAAGCCCAGTAGTGTCCGAAAGTGGTTAATTTTATTGTTATATTGAGTTTACTGTATAGTCCACTATATCTAAATTCACTATATAGTGAGTAGGGAGGGAGTGAGTGAGTGAACATTCCGAATACAGCCAGGGAAATCAGTCAGACCAAGCAGACTTGGAAGGCAGCCAAGATGAGTCACATGACCCAAATACCAAGCGCTGAGTTGCTCTGTGGAGTTATCTGCTTTTGGAAAGAAAAGCTCTTGGCGTTTATCGGCTTTTGAAAAAAAACATGAATTTGTAGTGTCTATAACACAGGACATATCGGATTTTGAGAAAAAACAATTTGAACTTCTATAAGTAGGTAATGTTAACAGTTGTTTGATGTAAAGAGGGAATTTTTCTTGGAAGTGGCGCTTATCAGTTTTTGCAAACAAACTCTTCAAATGTAATTTAAAACAAACAAAGAAAAACGGGAAAAAAAAACACAAAAGCAGAGGGTAAGTACTGGGGTATGGACTGAAGTATGTCTCTGGTTGACTTTGTTCTGAAACTGCAGGTTCGATCCCAGGCCAAGACAATCATGTACGTGAATTCAAATGACAATAAAGTTGGCTTTCTTTTATCTAATTTTGATTTTTCTTTTGATTTTGTATACTTTATTGATCCCCAGAGGGGAAATTGAGGGCATCCACCCAGATGGATGAAGCAGCCACGGTACGGCGCTATCCCTTAACCATTCATACACACATTCACACCTAGGGCCACTTTAGAGTCTCCAGTTAACCTAACCTGCATGTTTTTGGCCCATGGGAGGAAACCAGAGAAATCCTTGAGTAAACCCACGCAGACATGGGGAGAACATGCAAACTCCACACAGATCACTGTTGGTCAGGGGCTGGGATCGAACCAGGGATCCCATGGCCAAGGGTGAGTTGCTGTGCTGCCGCAGAGCTAACCACTGCGCCACTGCACCGCCCAAGGATCGTGAAACTATGGTACAAACAGGATAAAAACAAAAAGGAGTAAAAATGAGGGGAAAAAAACATTATTTACCCTGTTTTCCCCATTTTTACCCTGTACTTACCCTGTCATTTGTTGGTAATAATAACAAACGCTACATTAACAAGCTAAATAATGGCCATGGGTGAGGCTGGTGCTCTGCCACGGGGCTTTTCTATTTCGTTGAACATTATGGCGTTCAATGCAGAGGGACAAATAGCTGAGTAAGTATCTGTGAGGAGATAATGAGCACACGGTTTCAGCGTTTCTAACAAAATGACATCTGCTGCTTTACTGTTGGCCCAGGAACTGACCAGATTGGCGTGTGAGTTATCAGGGAATTCAGTCTAAAAAAAAAAAGATATGGGTTTTAATTTCACATATCTAGTATTCATGTTCTTGGAGGATTTTCTGTCCCTGAGGATTTGAAGGGACTAAGTTTGTCTCCTGGTTGTCCTCCTTTCTTCACTCCATCTCGGCCGTGCGAGCTCATCGACCCAGAAACCCTTCAGTACATTCTGTAGCACAATAGATCTGCCCTCGCTTCAGTGGAAGCTGGCCATCTGAGATTATTAGAGAGAGAGCGGGGCTGGGGAGGAATGTCAATGACGATGGAGGGGTGGAGGGAGAAAAACGAGACAAAACGGGCAGAGGTTTGCTGAGTGGAGAAGAGTGTAAGAAATAAGAGGAAATGGTCAAAAGCAAAGGTGTTCTTGCCTATAAAGCAGAGTACGCAAATGCAGTGTCCCCTGTCAGCCACTAAGGGGCCCCCAAGACACATGTTCACCCTCACTTTGAGATTAACATTACCTTCAACTTTTTTCTTTTAATTTTAGAACTCTTTTCTTATAAATATGCTATGTTTTTATTCTAGATTTGCATTATTTTTCTTGTAAATTTGCAACTTTTACCCTATAAATTTGTGATGTTTTTCACATAAATTTGCAACTTTTGTCTTGTAAATTTGGTCATTTTTTCTCATAAAATTTGCAACTATTTTCACATATAGTTTTGCCTTTTTCTCACAAAAATTTGCAACCTTTTTCTGAAAATTTGTGACTTTTTTCTTGGAAAATATCAACTTTTTTCTTTTAAATTTGTTATTTTTTTCCTTATAAATTTATTACTTATCATTAATTTGCAACATTTTTCTTGTAAAGTTGTTTTCCCATAAATTTGTGACTTTTTCTGTGAATTTACAACTTTTTTCTTATAAATTTGCTACTTTTTCTTGTAAATTTGTTCATTCTTTCTCATAAAATTTCCAACTATTTTCCCATGTATTTTTGCCTTTTTGTCATAGAAATACGCAACTTTTTTCTGTAAATGTGCGACTCTTCTTGGAAATTTCCAACTTTTTTCTTGTAAATTTGCAAATTTTTTTCTTATAAATTTACTACTTATTTACAGTGTTGGGAGTAACACGTTACTGTAACGCCACTACTTTTGCAGTAGCGTGTTGTGTAACGAAATTACTGTTCAAAAATTTAGTCATGCATTACAGTTACTTAAATTTGATCAGATGTGTTACTTGTTACTCTTTTTAATAATATGGATAGATATTTTTAGTGCAAATAAATGAATATACAAACTGACCCTACCATAGCTGAGACATAGCCGTCAGTCGGCGTGACCTGTTGCAAAGAGCTGAGTCTTCATTACTGTGCGGAGGAAGAGATGAAGCTACTTTGTTTTTGTGGACTTACACAGATTATTTTTTCCTCTGTCGTGGTTAAAGACAAAAGCATATTGGTGGGTTGCAAGCTAAGTGCCAATGGAGTCCTACTGCAATCTTCAGAATCTCTGACAAAAGTAGTGCTACGTAAGTAACTGCTAGCTATGTTAACAACTAACACCGTGAAGTGGTTCCCACAGCAGGATGTAAAGTGGAAATACTCTTATCTGAACACCTATGGCTGGATTTCAAGCACAGGTATGCATCTGGACAGTTTGTGACCCAGCAAGAATTAAACCGACTGATTGCCAGATACATCATTACAGACTGAAGTCATGGTAACAGTCACTTTCCATCAGACAGCTGAGACAGTGAGCCACTGAAGTTAAAACATATTTACTTGCTACCTGGATAAAGATTATTCGAAAATGGATTTTGATCTCCAAAAGGCATTTGAGAGACTGGATCATGTCTCTATCACAGCAGATGTTTGGACTGTGGAAAATGAACGTTTTCTTTGGATCACTGCACATTGGATTAAGCCATAACATAAAGGTAAAATAAACATGGACACCTTTCATATCCTACACTGACACATGTGCAGCAACACCAACATTAAAAAACTGTCTGCGAAGCGCTGTCTGAAACAGTCTGTTTTCAGCCTGACATTAATAAGCCCGTAATGTAAGCCATTAATTAAATTATCTTGCTGTGTGCAAGATGATTTAAGTATGCATTTAACAGTAATATGAAAGTTACTTTTCCAAGTAACTAATTACTTTAATCATGCAATAATTGGTAAAGTAACTCAATTGTTTTTGAAAAGAAGTAACTAGTAACTAATTAATTACTAATTTTTAGTAACATGCCCAACATTACTTATTTATCATCGATTTCCAACATTTTTCTTGGAAATTTGCAGCTATTTTTCCATAAATTTGTGACTTTTTTCATATAAATTTCCAGCTTTTCTTGTAAATTTGTTAATTTTTTCTTATAAATTTGCTACTTATTTATTTTAGGCATTGTCCCTGTGCCTTTGGCATGGCAAACCGGGGCGGTGATTCCTCTCTTCAAACCGAGGGACCGGAGGGTGTGCTCCAACTTTAAAGGGATCACACTCCTCAGCCTCCCTGGGAAGGTCTATGCCAAGGTACTGGAGAGGAGAGTCCAGCCGTTGGTTGAACCTCGAATTCAGGAGGAGCAATGTGGTTTTCATCCTGGCCGTGGCACATCGGACCAGCTCTTTACTCTCTCGAGAATCCTCAAGGGTTCATGGGTGTTTGCCCAACCAGTTTGCATGTGTTTTGTGGACTTGGAGAAAGCATTCGACCGCATCCCTCATGTTTTTTTTGTGAGGGGTGCTTCAGGAGTATGGGGTATCGGGCTTGTTGTTACGAGCTATCCGGTCTCTTTACGTCAGTTGTGAGAGTTTGGTTCGTATTGCCAACACTCAGTCAGACTCATTCCCAGTGAGAGCTGGACTCCACCAGGGCTGCCCTTTGTCACCGATCCTGTTCATAATTTTTATGGACAAAATTTCTAGGCGCAGCCAAGGAACAGAGGCAGGGTTTCCTCTGGTAACATTCCTGTGTGGCAGCCCGCTGCGCTAAGGAAGTTTGCCGCCGCGCCTAAAATATATTAATTTAAGAAAAATTAAATATGAAAGAAACACTCCGCAAGCGCGCACATGAACAATGTGCCCCACCCACCCCGCGCCCGTGTGACCGTTTCTGCAGGCAGAGCGTGTCTCTGTAGCGTTGCTGTCCGAGAGAAGCATGAGCTTATTAAAGTACTTTAAACGCAGAAAAAAGAACAAGAGAGTGGAGGCATTTATGGTGATTTTAACTCGCTGGTAACTGGAACAACAATGAGGAGTTGCTTAGCTAACAGGTCTGGTTAGGATTCATTGCAGGGAAAGGAAAGAGTGACTGATGAATCACTGAGGATTTACTTCACCAGCTACTGCAATATTAACTAATAATTTATGTTCATTATTATGTACCTATCCCCATCGTGCTGTTTGCTCTCTACATGTCTGTTCCTTTCTTCTTCTCTATCCCCTCAACCCCCAGCCAGTCGCAGCAGATGACTGCCCCTCCCTGAGCCTGGTTCTGCTGGAGGTTTCTTCCTGTTAAAAGGGAGTTTTTCCTCTCCACCGTCACCAAGTGCTTGCTCACAGGGGATCGCCTGATTGCTGGGGTCTTTCTGCAACTGTGGGGGTCCCCCCTACAGTTGATAGTGCTATGAGATGACTGTTGTTGTGAAATGGCGCTATATAAATAAAGTTGAATTGAATTGAATTGAATTGAATGTACCTGGCAAGTTAAGATGACTGAAATTCACGAAGTCAATGACTTTAATCCCTCAGCAGCCTTCAGACAAACTAAACGTGCCAACATTTGGATTTCAAAATAAGGGAGGTTTTTCCTGCTGTCTGGTTGGTAAGGAGATTTCTAAAAAACTATAAATACATAGAAATATTATAACAGAAATAAATGCATATTTGGTCACTTAAGTTGATTTATTTCTTTAAATATAATTTTAATAATTATATTTCTTTGAATTCAGAATTATTGTTCTGTTCTGGCTCTACAAAATTATGGTCAAAAGTTTAAATTGTATGAGGAAAAAATTAAAAAATTTGCCACATTCTGTTTCACGTTATTAAAAAAAAACCCAGCAATTTTATAATAATATGCCTTTGTCCATCGAACAGGCCTCTTGACTGTCCAGTTTTAAAACTCCTCTTAAAACCCATTTTTATTCTCTGGTGTTTGACCCAGCTTGAGACACTGATTTTATTTGTTCTTATTGTCTCTGTTGTATGATGATTGTTTTGTTTGTGCTGTTTTGTACTTTAGCTGTATTTTACAGTTTTTATATTTTATTTATCTTTGATGTACAGCACTTTGTGTCAACTGTCGTTTTTAAAGAGCCTTATAAATAAAGTTGGATTGGATTAAAAAAGATAAACATTAACCATAAAATAATCCACAAATTTATAATAGTCTCAAATGTACAGGAGAAAATTACAAATTTGAAGAAAATGGTTGCAAATTTAGATAAATTTACAAAGAAAAGTAGAAAACTATAAGAAAATTGTTATAAATTTTGAAAAAAAAAAACCTCAAACCTTCAAGAATGAAGTCATTACTCAAGTTTTTAAGTGGGTGCTGACATATTATTCGGCCCAGGAAACACGCACGCAGGCTCAGGCAGATTTGAAAGCTTTATTGTTAACCAATGTGATGTGTATGGATGCGTGTGTGAGAGATGAGGATGCATTGTGGGTGGAGGATGCAGGTCAGGACAGAGCAGCATGCCGTGCAGCCAGACAACCTTGTAGTAATTGTGGTGGCTGGCGTTGGCAAGGTCCCGAGCCTGGGGGACAGCGTCCTGCTGTGCGTCTGAGGAGAAGCGGCGAGGCGAGGGAGAGAGTGTCCGCCGCCGGGAAATCCACCTGTGCACAGGGGAAGGCTGACAGAAAAACAGGTGAGACAATAACTGACAGCTTACTTGTCGCGAAGAGGAAACAGCAGGCCTGGAGGGAAGGAAACTGCTGAAGGTTCCAGTACGCAGGGAGACAGACGGCTCCAGGCTGCAGCTCAGGGCGAGGTGGAATAAGTAGCTGCGCACTAACGAGATGCAGGTGTGCGTGCAGCTGAGGTGGATGCCCGTGAGCGGCGAGTGATGACAGGTGCTCTTTGTACCCTTAACTCAACTATTAATTTTTGGTTGTCTACTTTTAATTATTAATTTCAAAGCACTGCTTTTACATGAGTAGAATTTCTGGCTACAATACCCACCTCTGATCATATAATGTATGAATGAGTAAATTCCTACTATGAATGTTTTTTTTCCCCCTTCCCTTTCCTACTCTTTGTCAATGGAAGAAAGAAACACTAAAATAAAAATTAAAAAAATACACATTTTGGTTATTTATGTAAACCATGAAAAAATCCTGCAGGACAAAACATGACACTTGGTATTTTCTAGCCTGTTTCTATACCACCATAGACAGAGAGAGAACCTGAATTAGACAGGGTTCAGAGAGGAAAAGATGAGACAGAAGAGAGGAGCCAAGGACAGGAAAGTGTTCAGGCAGAGGGTCCAGGAGAGGTGAGAGCAGAGGGAGGAGAGAAGGATGACGCCAATAAAAAGTCCAAACACAGGACATCTGGGTGGGACCCCAACTGGCCCAATATTACAACATTCAAGCTTTGGTAGTACAATACTTCAAATGGTAAGTTCCATTATGCAATATTACTGTGCAAAATTTAAAAAAAAAGAAATAGTGTAAAATTAACATTTCCGGTTACAATTGTGTCATGTGTCCCCCCCCAGAAGAATATGTTGCCACCACGCCAAGGTCTTTAAGCCAGAGGAAACACTGAGAGGGTGCCATGTTCGGTGACCACAGGCTCTCATCTGTTGTTTGCAGATGATGTTGTCCTGTTGGCTTCATCCAGCAATGACCTACAGGTCTTACTGGAACAGTTTTCTGCTGAGTGTGAAGCGGCTGGGATGAGAATCAGTACCTCCAAGTCCGAGTCCATGGTCCTCAGCCGGAAAAAAGTGGCTTGTCCTCTCTGGGTTGGGGACAGGCTCCTGCCCCAAGTGGAGGAGTTTAAGTATCTCGTGATCTTATTGATGAGTGAGGGGAAAATGGAGCGAGAGATTGACAGATGGATCGGAGCAGCATCTGCAATGTTGTACTAATCCATTGTGGTGAAGAGGAAGCTAAGCTCTAAGGCAAAGCTGTCGATTTACCGGTCAATCTGCAATCCTACCCTCACCTATGGTCATGAACTTTGGGTAATGACTGAAAGAATGAGATCACGGACACAAGCGGCTGAAATGAGCTTTCTCTGATTGCTGGGCTCACCCTTAGAGATAGGGTGAGTTGCTCAGTCATCCGAGAGAGGCTCAGAGTAGAACCACTGCCCCTCCACATCAAAAGGAGCCAGTTGAGGTGGTATGGGCATCTGATTAGGATGCCTCCTGGACTCCACCCATTTGAGGTGTTTCGGGCACATCCCACTGGGAGGAGACCCCGGGGCAGACCCAGGACTCGCTGGAGAGACTACGTCTCCCAGCTGGTCTGGGAATGCCGTGGTATCCTCTCTGAAGAGCTGGAGCAGGTGGCTGATGAGAGGGAAGTCTGGGCTTCTCTGCTTGAACTGCTGCCTCTGTGACCCGGACCTCCGGAAAAGCGGTAGAAGATGGATGGATTTATCATAGATTTGTAACATTATTCTTGTAGTTGGGACCTGGATTCCTGGAGTGTGGGGACTGATTCCTGGTGGGACCTTCCTGTGGTAACGTATCGTCACTTCCTGTGTTGCTGACTGTCTGTGGTTTGCACTCCTCGTTCTCCCGAGGATTTTGCCTTTAATTGTATTTTAATCACTTTTTTCCATCTACCGTTAGATCTCACTTCTGTTTATCAAGCCTCTTGCACCTGTGTGCTCACTCAGTGTCATCTAATCACCCTCTTCAGCCTTCTGTTCACCTTTCATCTGTGTTTTTGTTAGCTTCGGGTTAGCCACTTGCTATGGCTACAAGCTCTCCTTCCCCTTCTCCTCTGGTGTGCTCTCGCTGTCAGATGTTTAGCTACACCTCTGCCTCTTTTAGTGATAACGGTAAATGTAATAAATGTTGTCTTTTCGAGGCGCTTGAGGCAAGGTTGTCTGATTTGGAATCCCGGCTCCGCTGCATTGAAACACCATCTGCGGCAGTTAATCTTGGCGGACGTCCCCTAGCTGCAGCAGAGCTCCCGAGCATAGGGTGGCCTGTTAGCGGTCCTCCGGTCCTCTTCAGCAGCGAGGAGACTGGGTGGGTGACGGTGAGAAGGAAGCCTAGTCGCAAAGCCCCGGTTAATCACCAACCTGTTCATATTTCTAATCGTTTTTCCCTGCTCAGTGACACACCCGATGAGGAAAAAACTCTGAGCATTGGCAACTCTGTAGTCAGAAACATGAACCTACAGACTCCAGCGGCCATAGTCAAATGTATTCCTGGGGCCAGAGCAGGCGACATCAAGTCAAATTTGAAAATACTGGCTAAAAGTAACTGTAAATACTCCACAATTGTTATCCACGCCAGCATTAATGACGTCCGACTCCGGCAGTCGGAAGTCACAAAACTTAACGTGGAATCGGTGTGTGACTTTGACAAAACAATGTCTGCCTCCGTAGTGTTGTCTGTGCCCCTCCCCAATCTGACCAGTGATGACATGTTTAGCCGCTTGTCATCCTTCAACCGCTGGCTGTCTGTGTGGTGTCCTGCAAACGATGTGGGCTACATTGACAACTGGAGCTCATTTTGGGGAAAACCTGGTCTTAATAGACAAGACGGCGTCCATCCCACTTTGGATGGTGTGTCTCATTTATCTAACAATCTGGCATCATTTTTATCCAAATTTCCAAAACCTTGACTACTCAGAGTTGGGACCAGGAAGCAGAGTCGCAGTCTTACACGCCTCTCTGCAGCTCCTCTTCATCCGCCACCCCTCAGCTTAGCCTATGTCTTCCCCATCAGAGAATTATTGTCTGCTCCCTCCAAAGTAAATAAAAATATAGTGTATAAGCATCCCAAAGTGATTAAACAAAAAGTTGGTAAAACTCAAATTAAACATGAAGCCTCTAAATTGAATGATTTGGCCTCTGTTCCTCCTCATAATTTAAAAATTAAATGTGGTTTGTTAAATATTAGGTCTCTAACTCCCAAGTCTCTGCTAATCCATGATTTGTTAATTGATCATCAGATTGATTTAATATCCCTTACAGAGACTTGGTTAGGGCAAGAGGATTATGTTGGTTTGAATGAATCAACTCCCTCTGGTTATTTAAACTGTCAAAATCCCAGAAGTTCTGGTTGTGGAGGAGGAGGAGCAACAATTTACCATTCCAAATTACTAGTTAATGTAAAGCAAAAAACACGCTATAATTCCTTTGAGGGTCTGGTCCTCAGTATTGGGGATTTTAGCAATTTTAGGCTAAACCCAATTTTATTTGCCATAGTTTATCGTCCCCCATCAACCAACTCAGAGTTTTTATCCGAATTTGCCGAATTCTTAGCTGATTCACTGCTGAAATCAGATAAAATAATTATAGTAGGAGACTTTAATATACATGTAGATGTAGATAGTGATTGCCTTAATTTGGCATTTAATTCAATATTGGACTCGATGGGGTTTTCTCAGAAAGTAGGAAATTCTACCCATTATCTCCACCATACGTTGGACCTTGTTCTGACATATGGCATAGAAATAGAAAAGATGGTATTGTCTCCTCATAACCCTATACTGTCAGACCATTGTCTGTTAACCTTTGATTTTACTATTTCTGACTATTTGGCTCCTAAGGAAAAGTATTACTACAGTAGATGCCTCTCAGATGATGTTGTTACCAAATTTATGCAGATTGTTTCCTCTATGCCACGTGTCAACACAACGGAAATAAGCTATAGACAGCTTACTCCTTCTGTAACTGATAGCATGGTAGATAGTGCTACAGCTTCTCTGCATCAGGCTCTAGACATGGTAGCCCCTTTAAAAAAGAAAAAGTCTCATCGGAGGTTTCTAACTCCTTGGTTCAACACAGAAACTCGTAGCTTAAAACAGAAGACTCGTCAATTAGAAAGAAAATGGCACACCACTAATTTAGATGAAATCTATTTAGCTTGGAGAAATCATCTTTTAATTTATAAAAAAATCTCTGAGAAAAGCTAGAACGAGTTATTATTCTGCATTAATAGAAGAGAACAAGAATAATCCCAGGTTTCTTTTCAGCACTGTAGCCAGGCTGACAAAGAGTCAGGACTCTGTCAATCCTAGCATTCCCTTAGAGCTTACTAGTCAGGACTTTATGAACTTTTTCAATCATAAAATTTCATCTATCAGAGACAAAATCAGTCAGATTCTTCCCACCGTTAACTTAAATTCAGTAACTACTACAACTCCTTCAATTGACATCTGTTTGGATCAGTTTACTCCAATTGACCTTTTAGAGTTAGCCAAAATAGTTTCCTCATCCAGGCCTTCAACTTGTCTTTTAGACCCTATTCCTACCAGGTTTTTTAAAGAAGTCTTCCCCTTTATTGGTAGCTTTATTCTTCAAATAATCAATTCTTCATTAACTTTAGGCCATGTACCGCAGGATTTTAAAACTGCTGTAATTAAACCCTTACTCAAAAAGCCAACGCTGGATCCAGGAGTTTTAGCTAACTATAGACCAATCTCTAATCTCCCTTTCATTTCAAAAATCTTACAAAGAGTTGTTGCTACGCAATTATTTGACCACTTGCAAGGAAATGGTTTATTTGACGAGTTTCAGTCTGGATTTAGAATCCATCATAGTACTGAAACAGCCTTAGTGAAGGTCACTAATGACCTTCTGATCGCATCTGATAATGGACTTGCTTCTATACTTGTCCTTTTAGACCTTAGTGCAGCTTTTGACACTATCGATCATAATATTCTACTGGATAGATTAGAACACTATGTTGGACTTAATGGAACTTCGTTGCAGTGGTTTAGAGCTTATTTATCTGATAGGTTCCAGTTTGTTCACGTCAATAATGAGTTTTCTTTCAACTCAAAGCTCAATCATGGAGTTCCACAGGGATCTGTGCTAGGCCCTACTCTTTTTAGTTTATATATGCTTCCATTAGGCAACATTAATAGGAAGCACTGTATACATTTTCATTGTTATGCAGATGACACACAATTATACCTGTCAATGAAGCCAGATGATAGTAATCAATTAGCCAAGTTAGAAGCCTGTCTTAAGGAAATCAAAGCTTGGATGACTTGTAATTTCCTGCTATTAAATTCAGATAAGACTGAAGTCATTCTTGTTGGTCCAAAAAACCTTAGAAATACCTTTTCAAATCAAACTTTTAGTTTGGATGCAGTTACTCTTTCTCTTGATAGCTCTGTGAGGAACCTTGGAGTTATTTTTGATCAAGATCTGTTTTTCAATTCACATATTAAATTTGTTTCAATGATTGCCTTCTATCATTTACATAATATTGCCAAGATTAGGAGCATCTTGTCTCAGAGTGATGCTGAGAAACTGATCCACGCTTTTGTTAGCTCTAGATTAGATTATTGTAACTCTTTATTATCAGGTTGTCCTAAAACATCTCTAAAAAGTCTTCAGTTGATCCAAAATGCTGCTGCAAGAGTTTTAAACAGGTACTAGAAAGAGACATCATATCTCTCCGGTTCTGGCCTCCCTTCATTGGCTTCCCATCGAGTTTAGAATTAAGATTAAAATCCTTCTTATCACTTTTAAAGCTCTAAACAATCAGGCTGTCATGGTCCGACTCCGCCAGGTTTGACAGCAGGGGTTACCTTCTGGCTCCCCGATCTCTTATTGTGACAGCGCTCGGAGGGGCTTCCTGCTGTCAAATCCTAACAGCTGTGCTGCATTTACGGCTCATCAGCAGCCCGGCATTTAAGCGGGCGCTGGGAGCAGTATTATGCAGCAGTCTCGTCAATAATTCCTTGTCAGACGTTGAGCCAGCGGTTCTCGTCTCAGACGTCAACTATTCCTTGTCTACGATTATTCCTGGTTCATGATCTGGATTGTAAGTAAGCTTGGTGTTAGCCTTACGATCTCTTGTGTCTAGTGTTGTGTGTTTTAGCCCACCGTGGCTCATTGCTTTCTGTTACCTTGTGTGTTCTTGTGTTCGTGAATAAAACATCTATGCAAACCTCACCGGCGACTTTTGGCGTCTTATGGTGGCTCGCGAAGGCCACCTCATGACAGTAGACTGCTGCCAAGGCGCCTAAACCGAGACGCCAAACCGAGACACCGTTCCCGGTGGGTTTGCTTTAATTGGACAATTGTTCTTTCCTGTCTGGGTAACTGCGTGCTGGGAGAATGCCGTCGCGGAGGGGCCACGCTCGGAGTCGGGACTACGAGCTGGCGGAGGTTTTGGACTATGTGGACGAAACGCTCATCGCTGCCTCCCTCCTCGACTATCACAGGGACATACGCTGGTACCTGGACTGCGCTGAGGATGTCCTAAATCATCTCCCCCGCTACGCTGACCACCCCGAAGTCGGCGTGAGTAGGGATGACATCGCTGCACAGCACGAGATACTCCGTATGGTGGAGGAGGACTACGGCAGGAAGCAGAGGAGGAGGCATCCTCGCTCCCCGCTTTGGGATCCCGTTCCTGTCCTCGATCCAGTCCAGGAGTTCGCGCCATCCGGGGGCCGTCGAAGACGTCGGCGCCACGGCCAAGGTAAACCTCAGCAGGATCCCCGTCTGAACTCGCTTCCGGTGAAGCCCGTCAGTGAACCTTCACGAGCGGCTCCTCCTCGTCCTTCCAGGGGGCCCTCGGTCATCAACCAGCGTGGAAAGGGAGGAACAACGTCCCCTACTGCAGGCACCATCCTTCCTCCAGGAAACAGGCAAGTGCAAGTTCCTTCTTCTCATCATAGTTGTGATTTGCCTTATCTGACTCCTGGGGGCGGAGTTCAGGGTTCGCAGTCCCCCGAGCTCCCACCACCTGCTGTAGCTCTAATTACCGTATTTTTTGGACTATAAGGCGCACTTAAAATCCTTTAATTTTCTCAAAAATCGACAGTGCGCTTTATAATCCGGTGCGCCTTATGTATTAATTCTGGTTGTGCTTACTGACCTCGAACCGATTTTATGTGGTACACGGTGCTCAAAAATATGTCAAAAATGTTTTAGTACGACTTTGGTAAGCTACGAAGCCAAACCGCTTGATGGATTGTCGGAGCATTACGGTAGTCAGGAGCCTCGCGAAGTAATATGTGCTTCAACATAATGGCCGGATGGCTTTTTCCACAAATCTCCGTCCCTACTGATCTGCGACTCCATGCGCGCCCATCTCACCAATACTGTCAAAACCCAAGTGAAGCAAACTAATTCGGAGCCTGCCATCATTCCGGGTGGATTAACCAAAGAACTCCAACCGCTAGATATTGGTGTCAACAGGTCGTTCAAAGTTAAATTGCTAGCGAGTTACGCCACTATCTGCCAATGGATCGTGGATCGAAACTGCTCCTGTTTAGCTGTAATTAATATTCAAAAATGATATTTTCGGGACGAAAGAATTCAAGAGTCCCAGCATTTGGTTACTTCTCGGGGCTGCCGCCGGAGAGCGAGCCGTATCGAGTACTGAGCGAGTATCCTGGCCAATATGGCGATGTAAACAGCCACGGACCAAAAAAATGTACATTTGCTCGTGGAACAGGTCATTCACACTCGCAGATAATCGCACTACAGTATATGTGTCTATAATGACTAGAGATAGGATTTTCTTTCCATGCACGCAAAAAAAAAAAAAAAAAAAAAAAAAAATTCCCAGATCCGATACCCAAAAGCCGATGGTGTATAGAACACGTATATTAGGATTTGTATGTGAAATTTCGGCATCGAAACTGCTCCCATTTAGCTATAATTAATATTCAAAAATGATATTTTGGGGACAAAACAATTCAAGCGTCCTGGCATACGTTTACTTATCAGGGCCGCCGCCGGAGAGCGAGCGGTATCAAGTACCGAACGAGTATCCTGGCCAATATGGCGATGTAAACAGCCACGGACCAAAAACGTTCCACCTGCTCGTGGAACAGGTCATTCACACTCGCAGACAGTCGCTCTATATGTGTCTATAATGACTATAGATAGGATTTTCTTTCCATGCACGCAAAAAAAATTTTTTTCCCGGATCTGACTACCTCACTTTAATGCGCCTTATAATCCGGTGCGCCTTATGTATGAAAATAGGCCATCAAATAGACCGTTCATTGATATTGCCCCTTATAATCCGGTGCGCCTTATAGTCCCAAAAATACGGTACTAAACCTGCTGCCTCTGTGTCTCCCTCCGCTGAGTGGTCCACGATGCCAGGCCTACGTCGCCGGACGAGGAGGGGGCCTGCGGTTCTGGAGAGCCTGGTTCCGGCCCCGCAGCCACATCGTGGGCAGAGGAGAGGAGCGGACTGCAGCCTGGAGCCTGTGCCGATGATAAAGCGTCCCCGGATCTCCACATTGGAACAGTTCGAGCCAGCGGGTCGAGGGTCCCCTGCCACCACGCTGTGCGGGTTATCGGCATGGACGTCAGCGCCGGAGGATCCACAGACTGCAGTGACCATCATGCCGGCTGCGGAACCCGCCGTAGCCGAGTGGGAGCCTGAGGATGAACTTCTCCGCCCTGAACCCGGATCAACGAAGTCCTGGACGGCGACAGAACCCGAGTGCAGGCAAGTGCTCTACCTTGTGTTTCTCTTTTCTGTCTTGGAGCATTTCTGCCTGCCTCTCGGGGAGGCGAGTCAGGAGCAGCCACCTGCTGCGCCCAAGCCTGTCTCGCTCGGCTTTGTCGCTACCGGTGATTCTGATCCCGGTTCTTTCTTGTCTTCCAAGCCTTGTTGCAGAGTCACCGGTGTGGAGCCAGTCGTGGTCGCTGTGCTGGAGGTTCCCAGTTCGGGGTCGGAGGTCGTCGCCGGTGCTGCGCCGACCCAATTGGGTCCAACGCGGGTGCAGCCGAGACCCAGTGGGGGTCCGACGCGGGTGCATCCAAGACCCAGTGGGGGGTCCGACGAGACCCAGTAGGGTCTGACGCGGGTGCAGCCGAGACCCAATCGGGGTCCGACACGGGTGCAGCCGAGACCCAGTCGGGGTCCGACAAGACCCAGTGGGGGTCCGAAGTGGGTGCAGCCGAGACCCAGTGGGGGTCCAACGCAGGTGCAGCCACGACTGCAGCATCAGTATGGGTCAAGGTCAGTGAAGGAGCTGCAGACCCTTCGCCGCCTGACATGGTGCGGGCTCGTCATCACCATCATTCCCCTCGTCGGAGTCACCGACCTTGCTCATCATCGCCAGGGGCTGTTGGGAGGTCTCTACGCTCGGCCCGGCTCTCCCACGTCTTTCCCCCGCCAGGGAGGCCGCCGCAGGCTGTCTTCCCACGGTTCTGGTGGCTGAGGGATGCGGGTCGGCCACCCAAGGAGCTGTTTCGCCGGTTCGGCGCCCTGGGTCGGCCACCCGATGCACTATGTTTGCTGCTGGGCGACCTGGTTCGGCCGCCGGAGGGTTGGACTTTCCGGGCCTGGGACTGGGGCAGGCCGTCCGATCATGTACTGTTCCCCGTGACCACCCGTCGCCCATTGGATGCAGGGAGACCGCTGGAACTGTCACCGTTGTTTTTGGTCTCTGCCTGTCGTCATTTTCCTGAACTGTGTGGGGTAAAGGTCATTCGGGGTGATAATCTGGCTCTGTGCGCTTGCCTGGGTTAGCGTGTGGTTTTTTGTTTTTTTTTCTCTTTTCCCATCTTCTGTTTGAGGGATGTGTGTGTTTCTGGTTGTTTTTTTCTTTCTTTTTTTCCCTTGCCCTGTGTGTTAATGTGCATTATGGGGTATGGTATTTTCCGTAAATCGTGCTTTGTAATTGCTTCATTTATGCTCTGTGTAATTATGATTTGTGCATTTGAGAGTACCGTGTTGCCTGTTATTGTTTCATTTGTACCCTGTCTTAATTGTGATTTGTGTGGTAGTGAGTATCATATTTTTTTCTGGTTTTCTATGTGTCTCTGCTATGATCTTGGTTTTTGGTCTGTGGTTGATCCTGTCCCTCCGGGCCTGCTCCCCCATCCGCCTGCCCTGGGGGGGCGGGGGGGGGGGGGGCTTGGGTGTCAACGGGCGTTTGGGTGCCCGCCCTCGGGGGGGAGGTACTGTCATGGTCACCATACATCATCTCCGCCAGGTTTGACAGCAGTGGTTACCTTCTAGCTCCCCGAGCTCTTATTGTGACAGTGCTCGGAGGGGCTTCCTGCTGTTAAAGCCTAACAGCTGTGCTGCATTTACGGCTCATCAGCAGCCTGGCATTTAAGTGGGTGCTGGGAACAGTATTATGCAGCAGTCTTGTCAATAATTCCTTGTCAGACGTTGAGCGAGCGGTTCTTGTCTCAGACGTCAACTATTCCTTGTCTACGATTATTCCTGGTTCATGATCTGGATTGTAAGTAAGCTTGGTGTTAGCCTTACGATCTCTTGTGTCTAGTGTTGTGTGTTTTAGCCCACCGTGGCTCATTGCTTTCTGTTACCTTGTGTGTTCTTGTGTTCATGAATAAAACATCTATGCAAACCTCACCGGCAACTTTTGGCATCTTATGGTGGCTCGCGAGGGCCACCGCATGACACAGGCCCCTTTTTATTTAAAAGATCTAATGTTACCCTATTATCCTAACAGAGCACTACACTCCCAAAATGCTGGATTACTTGTAATAGCTAGAATCTCCAAAAGTACAATGGGGGGCAGAGCCTTCAGTTATCAAGCTCCTCTCCTGTGGAACCAGCTGCCAATCTGGATTTGGGAGTCAGATTCGATCTCTGTTTTTAAGAATAGGGTTAAAACCTTCCTTTTTGATATAGCCTACAATTAGGGAGGGATCATCTGTTTCTGAACCCTCCCTCAGTTATGCTGCTATTAGGTTTAGACAGCCGGGGGACCTTCAATAATTGCATTGGGCTTCACTCCTTTCCTCACTCTCAAATTTTTTATTTTTTTTTTTTTGCTGGTCATTAACATCTGTTTGTTCTCTCCCATAGATTGAGTCCCCATCGTGCTGTTTGCTCTCTACATGTCTGTTCTTTTCATCTTCTCTATCCCCTCACTCCCCAGCCAGTCGCAGCAGATGACTGCCCCTCCCTGAGCCTGGTTCTGCTGGAGGTTTCTTCCTGTTAAAAGGGAGTTTTTCCTCTCCACCATCGCCAAGCGCTTGCTCATAGGGGATCGCCTGAATTGCTGGGGTCTTTCTGCAATTGTGGGGGTTTACCCTACAGTTGAAAGTGCTATGGGATGACTGTTGTTGTGAAATGGCACTATATACGTAAATAAAATTGAATTGAATAGTTCATTCATTCATTCATCTTCTTCCACTTAATCCTTATTTTCCCATAAATTTGTGACTTTTTTCACAAAAATTTGTAACTTTTTTCCGTGAATTTAAAACGTTTTTCTTGTAAATTTTTTCTTACAAATTTGTCACTTTTTAACATAGAGTTGCAAAATTATTTCTTCCAAGTCTGCAACTATTTCCTATTAATTTTTTGCCTTTTTTTTTTTTGGACTTATTTTGTACCCGTAGGTAGATTTGTTCTGCAGTCTGGTGACAAGCCACCAGCTGCCGGTCGCTGCGTGCGCAAGTGCCCCTTAACTCCCTAACCTGCATGTTTTTGGCATGAGGGAGGAAACCGGAGAAATCCCGGAGTAAACCCACGCAAACACGGGGAGAACATGCAAACTCCACACAGATCACTGTTGGCCGGGGGCAGGGATCGAACCCACGATCTCATGATCCCCGCGATCCCCCGGCCGAGGGTAAACTGTGCTGCCGCGGTGCTAACCACTGCGCCACCGTGCAGCCCTTTTGTCACAATTGCACCTTTTTTGTAAATTTCCCACTTTTTTCTTGTAAATCTGATAATTTTTATTCTAAATTTGCTACTTATTTATCACAGATTTGCAATATTTTTCTTGTAGATATTTTCCCATAATTTTATGACTCTTTCACAAAAATTTGTAACTTTTTTGGGCAGCACGGTGGAGCAGTGGTTAGCACTGTGTCAGCACAGCAAGAAGGTCACGGGATCAATCCCACCCCTTGACCATCGGTGACCCTTCTGTGTGGAGTTTTCATGTTCTCCCCATGTCTGCGTAGGTTTACTCCGGTTTCCTCTCACAGGCCAAAGACATACAGGTTAGGTTAATTGGTATCAGCTGGGGATTCTAAATTGTCCTTAGGTATGAATGTGAGTGCGAATGGTTGTCTGTCTCTCTGTGTTGGCCCTGTGATGGACTGGCAATCTGTCCTGGGTGTACCCTGCCTCTCGCCCAAAGATGCTGCGATAGGCTCCAGCCCCCCTGCAACCCAAAAAGGATTAAGCAGTAGAAAATGGATGGATGGATGTTTACTTTTTCATCATAGATTTGCAACATTTTTCTTGTAAATTTCCAACTACTTTCCCATAAACGTGTTACTTTTCCACATGAACTTGCAACTTTTTTCTGTAAATTTGCAATTTTTTTCTGGTAAATTTTCTACTTTCTTTTTGCAAATTTGTGACTTTTTTCCTTGTAAATTTTTACTTTTTTTCTTGTAAATTTACAATGTTCATAGGGATATTGGTTAAATTTTGATTCTATGTAATGGATTAATTTTTTTTCTGTTCATCTAGACAATGACCTTAGTTTTTAATGGGTTTAAACTCTTCCTCATTGCAAAAACAAGGGTCCTCAAACACAATCCTACATAGGGCCCCCAACAATCTAGACACGACCCAGGTCATAACAATCATGCATACAGTGCTTGTGTCCACTCTGAACATACAGTCTCATGGTGACCTTCAAACATTACCCAAAGACTCTGTATAATCAGAGTTAGCAGTGCGTTGAGTCCCATCCTCCCAGTCCAAGGATAACGGCTAAGAGTTAATGTAAAAGCATTAACGTCCACCATGATGAATACCGCTCCTCCGCCTGTCTTCAGCCCTCCATAAACACTGAACCGAGACTGTTCCAGTTATGACAAAAAAACATTCCTCATCTAAACCATTTTCAGATTCAGCATTGCCACTGCTGCTGCTGCTAATGGGCCTGTGCCGATTCATCCTGTGGGAACAATAAAGACTGATGTATACAGGAGAAAATGGACCGCATTCAGTCAGCCACATTACAAAAAACGATAACGCCACTACAAAAACTTCATCAGACACCAGCTGATATGTATGAGGTTGGATGGCTAGAGGTGGTTTCCAACAGATAAATAGAGGGTTGTTTCTAGTTTTTTGGGGGCCCGATGCAATATTGGGATGGAGGGAGGGGGGGCGTGTTTTTTGTAATGGGAAGAGTTCAAAACACTTTAAAATGGGGAAAAATCTCTTCTCTCCTGACAAAGACATAAAAAATAAACTTTGGTGAACCACTGTGCCTGCAGTGTACTGGCTCTTCCATGTCAGTGGGTGGCAGTATGAATCCAATAATAATGAACTTCTTCTTCTTCTTCTTCTTCTTCTTCTTCTTCTTCTTCTTCTTCTTCTTCTGGCTGAAAATTCACAATGCAGAGAGGCAGGGTGACCTTCATAACTTCTGCAGCCACTTTGTACCCACCATAGAAATCCCCCCCCCCCAAAAAAAAGCTCCATTATGTCTGAGTTCACAACATTGTCCAGATGTGCACACAATTGGGAAAATGTCACTGCCTCCTCCAGAAACTGCATCTTGATGTCAGCTGATTTCAGCACTAAATCAGCAGACCACCAGTGTCAGTAGCAGGAGTTCACGGGTGGATACACACTACAGACTCTCTGTCTCATCTGCAGAGCTCCGGTCCATCTGTCTCATGCGAGAGCTGGGTCATACCAAAGACTAAAAAATGGTACTTTCTGCCTTCTAGCCTGGTGCTCAGCATAAACAGAATGGGTAAAGTTGGCCACCAAGCCAAAGGGAGAAACACAAAACCGGTGTACTCCTTGTGACAGTCCCAAACCTGGGTAAAATGGAGAAGGTTCCATCAGGAAGGGCATCTGGCATAAAATGGCGACACGGAATAGGGAGCAGCTGAAAGATGCATGAGCATTGATACTCACTCACAATAATGGCGGAATCTCAATGCTGAATGGTTATCGCAACCAAGCGTCAAACAAGTTTTTCACCTAAGTTGAACAAAATTCAGTTCGCACAGATGCAAATTTGCATGTGTTCGTATCTTTCCATCTACTGTATGTACTCATGCCGTGTTTCACAATGAATATACAAGATTAAACTGACATTACATATGCTGTAATAGGCTACAATGTGTCATTTTGTATCATTTTTGGTTGTTGGTGTGCAGTGTTGCCAGATGTATGATAATTACTACATTTGTATGATAATTTTGCCATCTGTACAGTGTACAATCAATAATTCCAAAAATTCCATAATGTATGATAATTTGACCCCTTCATTAGGTGGCTAAGTTAATACATTAACAAACACAATCAAGATACTGTTCCTGATCATACATACTACACTTGTTTTTTCGCATTGTCTCACGTGCACGGGCTGCATGGAAAAGAAGACGGAAGACTCGCGTCATGGTAGCAGAGAGGCAGCCTCGGATGGAGGTTAGCGATGGGCTCCACGGTTCAGTGAAACGTACTGAGTCAAGCTAAAAAGATCCGTTCAAAACAGTTGTACACCGAATCACTCAGTGCTGTGCTGGACCTCCAACTGTCTACCAGTCACTGAACTGAGCCTCGGCTGAACGGAGCGGGCGGGGCTCATTTGCTGCTCAGGTGGGTGATTGGGCTGGTGATCCCTGGCTTCCAGTACAGTTCCAGTGAGTGATTCCAGGGTTTCCTCTGGTAATATTTCTGGATGGCAGCCGGCCACACCTGAAAATTTTCCACCACTCTATGGGGAAATATAAATTTAAGGAAAAAATATGAAGCAATAACGGTCCACAAGCACACACACGAACAACGCACATGACCATCATCTGCGTGGAGTTCAGATCAGAAGCATCCCGCCGACGTGTTCCAGTCAGCAAGGAGAGTGTCTCGCTACGAGCGTCACTGTCCAAGAGAAACACGAGCTTATTAAAGTACTTTAAACGTGGAAAAAAAATCAGTAGCAGTATGTAAACAGTGAAGGTATCTACCATGGTTTTAACCTGCTGGTGCTGGGGGCAATAATGGAAGAGTTGCTTAGCTAACACATGTGGTTAGCTTTTTGTTTTTCTTATTTCAGACAAGAATAAAAAGGAGATGTTTTTACCTTTAACTTAGTTAATATTATTTTATTTAACAGCCTTTTTTTTTTTTTTATCTTCCTTCTTCTTTCTACACCTTTCACTCTGTATATATATCACGGACGCACGGATCGCCCCGGGGGTCTCCCGGGTCGGCGGACGGAGCCACGGTTTGCAGCGGGAGACGTTACAGCGGGGAGGAGCTAGTGCTAGCTAGCACTTGGCCGCCGCCCGGTGCTAATGGGAAACTCGACATACCGGGAGCTGTAGCGAAAACGAAGCGGGTGCCGGGCTGGAGTTTAGGCGGCGTGAAAGAAATATAAGACAGAATAATAAAGAGCGATGGCAAGAACCAAGCAGACCGCCCGTAAAATCTACTGGAGGAAGAAGCCCCCCAGGAGACAGCTAGCCACAGGGCTGCTCGGAGAGGCGCTCTGGCCACCGGCAGAGTGAAGAGGCCTCGCCGCCACAGGTCCGTGGCTCTGAGAGAGATCCGTCGCTACCAGAAATCCACGGAGCTGCTCATCCGTAAGCTGCCCGTCCAGCGCCTGGTGAGGGAGATCGCTCAGGACTTCAAGACCGTCCTGCGTTTCCTGAGCTTCGCCGTCATGGCTCTGCAGGAGACCAGCGAGACCCACCTGGTGGTCTCTTCTTCGCTAAGGGGGTCACCATCATGCCCAAAGACTTCCAGCTGGCCCGCTGCATCCGCGGAGAGAGAGCTTAGACTTTCTGCTGCACATCCACCAGCCATAATGCTCTGCACTGTGTGTCTATATATATACATTTATAGTAATATGGACATATGTTTACTAGATGTTGTTTTTTCTTGCCTTCTGATTGTTGCTCTGAGTGTTGCTATCCCTATGCTGTTGCAATCCTGGAATTTCCCCATTGTGGGACTAATAAAGGCTTATCTTATCTTATCTTATCTTATTAATTCACTAATTTATGTTCATTATTATGTACCTAGCAAGTTAAGATGACTGAAATTCACGAAGTCAGTGACTTCAATCCATCAGCAGCCTTCAGACAAACTAAACGTGCCAACATTTGGATTTCAAAATAAGGGAGGTTTTTCCTGCTGTCTGGGCGGTAAGGAGATTTCTAAAAAAAAACTATAAATATGTAGAAATATTACAACAGAAATAATTGCATCTTTGGTCATTTAAGTTGATTTCATTAAATATAATTTTATTAATATTTTTTCTTTGAAATCAGAGTTAAATTATTGTTCTGTTCTGGCTCTGCAAAATTGTGCTCACAAATTTAAATTGTTATAAGGAAAAAGTAAAAAAAATTACCGCAGTCTGTTTCAAATATATTAAAAAAAGGTCATTTTATTTTAAAAAATTAGCCTTAAAATAATCCACAAATTTATAATAAAGTCTCAAATGTACAAGAAAAGTCAATTTTACAAGAGGAAATTACAAATTTGAGGAAAATGGTTTCAAATTTAGATAAATTTACAGAGAAAAGTAGAAAACTATAAGAAAATTGTTATAAATTTTCAAGAAAAACCTCAAACCTTCAAGACTGAAGTCATTACTCAAGTTTTTAAGTGGGTGCTCTCTGTACCCTTAACTAGAAATTTTTGGTTGTCTACTTTTAATTTACATGACACTTGATACTTTCTAACCTTTCTGTATATCACCATAGACAGAGAGAGAAGCTGAATTAGACAGGGCTCAGAGAGGGAAAGATGAGACAGAAGAGAGGAGACAAGGAGAGGGAAGTGTTCAGGCAGGGGGTCCAGGAGAGGTGAGAGCAGAGGAAGGAGAGAAGGATGACATTGTGGAGGCACGGGTGGGAGATTCTCCACCCAGAAAAGGCAGCTGGGATAAGGGAGAACAATGGACCGGAGAAGGAAGTGCCACCGAGAGTCTCAAACGGGACAGTATAGACTATGCACCCCCCAGGGAGAGGAGGAACCACCAGAGCCGCTGGAAAAGAGAAGGGTGTGAGCAGCGGGGCCAGCGTTATGTCATGTTAATGTGCCACACAGGTCTTTGTTCCAAACAAGTGTATTATGGTCAGAAGTTCTGGGTCTCAATGCATGGAATTAAAGGTATAAAAGAGGAATGCACAGAGACCTGGGAACTCTTTTTACTGTACTGTATGTTGGAGATGGAATAAAGTTCATGTGTCGTCTAGCTCGTTGCCTCGCCTGCTTCCTTTCTCTACACTGGTGACCCTAAGATGTGCCATGGAAAGCGAGCCAAGCACTGCCCCGGAGACTACCTGGAGGGAGAGCACCAGCGTCGCGTGCACTGTCTCAGTCAAGCTCCCAGACTTCTGGTTTCACAACTCAACCGCATGGTTCTTGCACAAAGAAGCCCAGTTCGCACTCTGCGGGATAACAACGGACAATACCAAGTATTACTACGTGGTCGCTGCGCTGGATGCGTGCGCCACACAACAGGTGATGAGCCTGCTCCAGGAGCCACTGGCCCTAGGAAAATATGAAGCGCTCAAGACGATGCTTCTCCAGCGCTACACCCTTTCTGACAGTGAGAGGGCAGAGAAACTCGCATTCGGAGTTAGGTGACAGATCAGCACTGGCGCTCATGGAGAGCATGTTGGTGCTGAGGGGGAAGGACGATGAATCTTTCCTGTTCGCCCACTTGTTCCTCAGGAACCTTCCGGTTACAGTGAGGGCGATCCTGGCCAACTCGCCGCGGCTGGTTGCTAAGGACTACCGCACCCTGGGGCAGGAAATGGACTGCATTCTTTTGGCAACCAGAACTCTCAGCGTGCAGGCAGTGGCACCGGCATCCATGAGGGACTCCAGCGAGGTCGAGGAGCCGTTGGTGGTAGCCGGGACGGACACCAGAAGACGAAAAAACGGGGCAATCTGTTGTTATCACCGCCATTTCGGCTCAAATGCCCAATGCTGCCTGTAGCCATGCCAATTCAAGAAGCTGGGAAGACGGAATGTTCGGAATTCAGTTGCAGCTGCAACCGATGGCGACAGGAACAGACTGCTTTATGTCACAGACACATGTTCAGGGAGATGGTTTTTGGTGGACTCCGGCTCCCAGAAGAGCCTCATCCTGCTGGTCAATGCAGACAGGGTGGCAGGAGGCAGTGATCCCAAGCTCACGGCCGCCAACGGATCCACCATCAGGACATTTAGCGAGCAGACACTGAAGATATGCTTACATGAACGCAACTTTCAGTGGGACTTTGTGGTAGCTGCATGTTCCACCCCTATTTTAGGTTCAGATTTTTTATGTGCTTATAAGATAAGATAAGATAAGCCTTTATTAGTCCCACAACGGGGAAATTCCAGGATTGCAACAGCACAGGGATAGCAACACTCAGAGCAACAATCAGAAGGCAAGAAAAAAAAAAAAAAACAAGCAAGCAAGAGCAGCTAATAAACATATGTACGTATTACTATAAAATATATATATATACACACAGACACAGACACACAGTGCAGAGCATGGGTGCTCTGCACTGTGCACTGCTTATGGGTTGTTAGTCGATGTTGCTAATATGAGATTAGTAGACGCTGTCGCTTTTACCTCACTGCCCTGTACAGCTTGGGGAGCTGGGTCGACAACACTGGCTAACGTGATAGCTCCAGGGGGTAAGCACCAACATTTGCTCGCAAAGTTCCCAGCACTCACAGTCTCGAATTTTTCGGCTAACGAAACATGGGGTCGAACACTTCATAACAACAAAAGGCCCGCCGGTGTTCGCGGGACCTCGGCACTTAGATGCAGCTAAACTGGCCAGCGTGCGAGAGAAGTTTGCCACCTTAAAGCAGTTGGGCATCGTCAGGCGCTCCAACAGCCCTTAGGCATCCCTGCTACACATGGTGCCTAAAGCCGACGGGTCGTGGCAACCGTGCAGCGATTTCCGGCGCTTGAATAACGCCACAGAACACGATCGTTATTCCATTCCATACATCGAGGATTTTTCAGTGCACCTTGCCGGGGCGCATATTTTTTCGAAAGTGGATCTGGTCCGCGGATACCATCAGCTCCCAGTGCACGCGGAAAACAGTGGTAATAACTCCTTTCAGCCTTTTCGAGTTTTTACACATGCCGTTCGGATTACAAGGCGCAGCGCAGACTTTCTAGGGGATAATGAACGCAGGGCTTCGTGACTTGTCCTTCGTTTTCATTTACTTAGACGACATTCTGGTAGCTAGCGCGTCAGAGGAGGAGCACATCGCCCATCCCAAGACGGTTTTCCGAGGTTGGAAGCGCATGGGCTTATAGTGAACCCATCGAAGTGCCAGTTCTGTGTGCCTGTGATTGATTTTTTTGGGCTACCGTATTTCGCCGGAGGGTGCAATTCCGCTACAGGATAAGGTGCGCGCCATGTCAGACTTTCCACGTCTGCAGACCATGAGGGCCCTGCAGGAGTTTTTGGGGATGGTCAATTTTTATAACCGTTTCCTTCCCCGGGCAGCCCAGTTGATGCAGCCGTTGTATGCTGAAAAAAAAAAAGAAGCCCGTGGAAAACATCGACTGGACTCCCGAGTGAGTCCAGTCTTTCACAAATGCCAAAACAGAGCTTGCGGATGCCGCGTTGCTCACTCATCCGGATCCGTCGGCACAGATAGCGCTCACTACGGATGCGTCTGATGTTGCCATAGGAGCAGTGGTAGAGCAGTGCATCTCCAGTTCGTGGCAGCCGCTCACATTTTTCAGTCGGACTTTGCGTGACAGCTAACGCAAATACAGCACGTTCGACAGAGAGTTGTTGGCTCTACACCTGGTGACACGCCATTTCCAGTTTTGGCTAGAAGGGTGCGAGTTCACCGCATTCGTGGACCATAAGCCGCTGACGTACGCGATGTCCAAGGTCTCGGAACCGTGGTCGGCCCGGCAGCAATGGCATTTGGCCGCAATCTCAGAGTTTACGACCGACATTCAACACGTTGTCGGTAAGCTCAACATCGTGGCTGATTGTCTGTCGTGCGCATTAGTCTACCCGGTCTACATGGGAAAGGATTTCCCTGAGATGGCCGCAGAGCAAGCCGGGGACACAGACATTTGCGCACTACAACCTGTGCCTACTGGGTTAAGGCTGGAGAGCAGGGTGGAGCAAGAAGGGTGCCCTCCCTTGCTCTGCAATGTCTCCACCAGCCGCCCGTGCCCGGTGGTTCCAAGCTCTTGGCACCATTGCATTTTTGAGTGGTCCACTCCCTTTCGCATCCGGGAGCACGCTTCGGTGAAGCTAGTGGGGGCGAAATTCATCTGGCCACGATTGTGCAAGGATGTGAAAGAGTGGGCTGCAGCTTGTATCACGTGCCAGTGGGCCAAAGTGCACAAGCACACCACAGACCCCCTCAAGCCGTTCCAAATCCCGGCCAGGAGGTTCAACCACATCCACGTGGATTAAGTGGGACCCCTCCCACCGTCGCAAGATATCACACACCTTTTAATAATCGTGGCGCATACCACGCCCTGGCCTGAAGTGGTCCCACTGGCTTCTACCACGTCCGCAGAAGTGGCTCGTACTTTGTTGTCAGCTTGGGTTGCATGGTTCGGATCCCCGTCAGACATTACTTCTGACAGGGGTCCACAATTCGTTTTGGAACTCTGGTTTGCGATAGCCCAGAGCCTGGGGGTCAAAATTCACCGCACTACCGCGTACAACCCCCAAGCTAACAGGTTATGCAAGCGTTTTCATAGGTCGCTTAAAGCAGCGCTCAGAGCTTCGCTCACAGACACAAATTGGGTCAACCGCCTGCCCTGGGTTCTTTTAGGGTTGCGCTCTGCACCTAAGGAGTATTTGGCAGCCTCCCCGGCAGAACTCGTTTTTTCTCAGCCGCTGCGGATCCCCGGAGAGTTTTTACTGGAAAATCCCGCGCCCGAGCCTGATCTGCCCACACAATTTTTGCACAGTACGGAGGCTTTTAACGTACCGGGCCCAGCCCTCCATTGTTTTCCCTGCACTTTCGTCCCTAAGAGTTTACAGAACGCCAGCTTTGTTTTCGTCAGGCACAATGCACACCGGACCCCGCTGCGCCCACCGTATGACGGACCGTTCAGGGTGTTGAAATCTGGAGCGAAACATTTTGTGTTAGATTTGGGGGGTGTAGGGAGACCATCTGTATCAACAGATATAGATGGTTTTTGTGTTGGCAGATGAGCTGGTGGTGTTGGCCCAAGGTCTGGCAAGGACATCCATCGTTGGTGGCTCCGCAAGTTGGTGTTCCCTCGGTAGGGACCTGCACACATGAAGCTGATGTGTCCCCCCCTCCCCTTTTCCCTCCACAGACTGACATGCCCTCCTGTACACCTCACCAGCAGGGTGCTTCAACTGGATCGGCAACCCCTCCCCCGCTACAGCCGCTATGGGTGCCGGCTCAAGCCCAAAGGACGGGGGGGGGGGGGGGTTAGTGCCCTTTCTGGATGCCCGGGGGGGGGGGGGCTGTGTGGGGGCACAGGTGGGGATTCTCCACCCAGAAAAGGCAGCTGGGATAAGGGGGAACAATGGACCGGAGAAGGAAGTGCCACTGGGGGGTCTCAAACGAGACAGTATGGACTATTCCACTCAGTATTTCCACTCAGTAACTGGCAGGCTGCAGACATAACACCCAGATGCTCTTCTCCTCATCTCAGGCGACTTCAACCATGTTTCACTGTCTCCCATTCTACCCACGTTCACCCAGTATGTCACATGCCACACTAGAGACAATAAAACACTGGACTTATTCTACGCAAACACTAAGGAGGCGTACATCTCATCTCCACTCCCCCCACTCGGGAGATCGGATCACAACTTGGTTCATCTCCGGCCGGTGTACAAACCCCTAGTGCACAGACAACCTCCGGTCATGCGCACAGTGAAGTTATGGTCTGAGGAGGCAATGGACGCTCTAAAGGACTGTTTTGAAACCACTGCCTGGGAGCAGCTCTGCGTTCCACATGGTGAGGACATCAATAGCCTCACTCACACCATCACGGACTACATCAGCTTCTGTGTGGACAACACCGTACCCACCAAGACCATACGGTGTTGCTCGAACAACAAACCCTGGATCAACCCTGAGATAAAAACACTTCTGAGAGAGAAGAAGAGGATCTTCAGGTTGGAGAATAGGGAGATGCTGAAGTCCGTACAGAGGGAGCTGAGGAGGAAGATCAGAGAAGGCAAGGACAGCTTCAGGAAGAAGATGGAGGACAAGCTGCAACAGAGCAACATCGGTGGGGTCTGGAGAAACCTTAAAACAATCTCTGGGCTCCAGAATACCTACCGCCAGGCCATGGGGGGCAGGGAGTGGGCGAACAATCTGAACCTGTTTTTTAATAGGTTTGACCAACCGCCCTCCCCCCCGACTGCACAACAACCACTGCTGCCTCTGAAGACATCGAGTCCTGCTGCCCACGCCCCACTCCACCATCACCCCCCCACTCCCAACACACAGCCCCCCAACATGACCCTCACTAAGACCCAGGTGAGGACGGAGCTGAGGAAGATCAAGGCGAGGAAGGCCTCGGGACCAGACGGCATCAGCGCAAAGCTCTTCAAGTCCTGTGCAGACCAGCTGTGTGGGATTGTGGAGCACATCTTCAACCTGAACCTGAAGCTGGGGAGGGTACCACAGTTGTGGAAAACATCTTGTGTGGTACCTGTACCAAAGACTTCCCACCCCAAAGATCTGAACAGCTACAGACCAGTGGCCCTGACGTCCCACATGATGAAGACCCTGGAGAGACTGCTCCTTGCTCACCTCCGCCCCCTGGTGGGACCAGCGATGGATCCACTCCAGTTCGCCTACCAGCATGGCATTGGGGTGGAGGATGCGGTGATCTTCCTCCTTCACCGTTCTCTGTCCCACCTGGAGAAGCCCGGGAATGCGGTGAGGATCATGTTCTTTGACTTCTTCAGTGCTTTCAACACCATCCAACCGATGATCCTGAAGGACAAGCTGCTGTGCGCAGGGGTGGACCAGCACCTGTCATCATGGATCCTGGACTACCTCACTAACCAGCCACAGTTTGTGAGAACCCGGGATTGTGTGTCCGACATGATCATCGGTAGCACGGGGGCCCCCCAGGGAACGGTTTTGGCTCCCTTCCTGTTCACCCTTTATACTGCAGACTTCTCACACAACACAACACACTGCCATCTACAGAAGTTCTCTGACGACTCTGCGATCGTCGGCCTCATCTCCAACGGAGATGAAGCTGAGTACAGAGGGCTTATCCAGGACTTCGTGGACTGGTGCCATCGGAACTGCCTCCAGATCAACACGAGGAAAACTAAGGAGCTGGTGGTGGACTGCCGCAGGCAAGGACAACCCCTCACACCACCAGTAAACATACAGGGAACAGACATCGAGATGGTGACATCCTACAAGTACCTGGGTGTTCATCTTTTTTTTTTTTTTTTTTTTTCTCACTTCCGCCCTCCCAAGAGAGCAGACGCTTTTTTCTTCTCTCCTGCTGATTTTTTCCTCCCCTCCTGTTACTAGATCCCAGCTTGCTGTTGTCTGCCTGCGTCTAACTGCGACCGCCGAAAAGAAATTATGGAGTTAATAAGCTGGGCTTTGAACACAATTGACACTATTTTTTCAACAAGGAAAAGTGCTCCGGGGGAAGCTGTCTGCCCCGCTGGAACGGCTCCAGTGGGCTATCTATGTGACACGGGTAAATGGAAAATGCTGTGTCTCTCTAATCTTTCTATCGAAGATATTGAAGATTTGTTTATCTTCGTAATCTTGGTGATTGGGATAATTCTGATTGGGACGGGAATTGTCTTGGTTTACCGCAAATTGCTGAAGATGGATTCAACCTATCAAAATGCTGGCCAGGCGAGGTGCATCCAACAAATTGAGAAACTGGAGAAGACCATGATAGCGACTACTGGAGAACTGTCTCGTAAGGTGGATTACATCATGGGTTCGCTCAGGTCTTTCCACGACGAATTCAAAGCTGCGCAATGAAGGATTAATGTACTGAATCTACAGAAGAAATACAAGTCTTCTCTGTGATCAGTCCTATTTGGCATTATTATTCCCCATGAAAATTCCTCCTGGCTGTCTGCAGACTGTGTTTTTTTCAAAATCATGAGCACAAGGCCTTGGACAGCCAGCTGCAGCGCCAGATAAGACTGGGCGCCAGACAGACAAAACATCTTCTGCCAAGGGTCCTTGGGTCTCTCTTATTATCATCAACACTGCTCAACACCGCACACACATTGATTCATGAACTGATTAAAGATACTGTACACTGCTCTCTTGTGTCTTGTGAATTCTATTGTATGCTAATGCATGAGGGTTTTTTTCTGTGTAGTCAAAATTTGGCTCACATATGAGCGTTTATTCTGATTACTATGTTTTTTCTCTCTCCTATTGTGTTTTCCTCCCCCTCCTCTCCCCTCTTTACCTCCACTGTTGACAGGCGCCTTGTATGGCGACGCGTCATTGGATGCGCCTAACGTGCGCGTCTAATGTCAAGTCAAATTCCTTGTGTGTTTACTTGTAAATATACTTGGCAATAAAGCTGATTCTGATTCTGATTCTGATTCTGATTCTGAACAATAAACTAGGCTGCTCACACAATACTGACGCACTCTACAAGAACGGACAGCGCAGGCTGTTCCTACTGAGGAGACTCAGGTCTTTTGGTGTACAAGGGGCGCTGCTGAAGACATTCTATGACACGGTGGTGGCATCAGCCATCACTTTTGGAGTGGTCTGATGGGGCCGTGGCGTTACAGCAGCCGATAGGAACAGATTGAACAAACTGATCAAGAAAGCTAGCTCTGTCCTGGGGCAACGCCTTGACCCAGTGGAGGAGATGGAAGAGAGAAGGATGGTGGCTAAACTGTCATCTCTGCTGGAGTCCGAGTCTCACCCTATGCAGGACATACTGAACGCACTGAGGAGCTCATTTAGCAGCAGACTACATCATCCTAGGTGCGCAACTGAGAGGTTTCGCAGATCCTTCCTACCTACGGCTGTCAGACTGTATAACCTAAGCAGGGCTGCTCGCAGAGATAGCAAAAAAACGTGACAACCTAATAGTATTGAATGCAAAAGACACAATAGACTTACACAATGGTCCCCTCCGGTATACAACTAGGAAAATACCAGTCGCTACGGAGGGTGACAATATGTATGGGTACATAATCATACCATGTAGGATAACTAAGTAGACGGTTATGCTGTTCATTCCATCTAGCTACAATGCTCCGCACTGTGTGTTTATATATTTATATATTTATTCCATCTAGCTACAATGCTTTGCACTGTGTGTTTATATATTTATATATTTATTCCATCTAGCTACAATGCTCCGCACTGTGTGTTTATATATTTATATATTTATATGTACATATGTATATTCGCTGCTCTTGTTTTTTCTTGTCTTCTGATTGTTGCTCTGAGTGTTGCTATCCCTGTGCTGTTGCAATCCTGGAATTGCCCCACTGTGGGACTAATAAAGGCTTATCTTATCTTATCTTATCTTATTCACCCCCCCCCCCTCCCCGGGGAGAGGAGGAACCACTGGAGCCGCTAGAAGCGAGAAGGGTGTGAGCAGCTGGGCCAGCATTATGTCATGTTAATGTGCCACACAGGTCTTTTTTCCAAACAAGTGCATTATGGTTGGAAGTTCCGGGTCTCAATGCATGGAATTAAAGGTATAAAAGAGGAATGCACAGAGACCCAGGAACTCTTTTTACTGTACTGTATGTTGGAGATGGAATAAAGTTCATGGGTCATTCAGCTCGTTGCCTCGCCTGCGTCCTTTCTCCACAACGCCAGTAAAAACTCCAAACACAGGACGTCTGGGTGGAACCCCAAATGGCCTAATATTCCAACATTCAAGTCTCGGTTGTACAATACTTCAAATGGTACGTTCCATATGCAAAGTTACTGTGCAAAATTAAAAAAAAAGAAGAAAGAAATAGTATAAAATTAACATATTCTGGTTACAATAGTGTTATGTGTTTTCTGCCACCCCCCCCCCCCCCATCCCATCCCCCGGAAAAATATGTTGCCACGGCGCCAAGGTCTTTAAGCCAGAGGAAACACTGGATTCAGTACAGTGCCTCCACCCATAAGAACTAGTCCACTCAATCGAATCGTTTGTGTACGTTACAGCACTAATGCAGGCACGGTAGACACAACAAGTAAGCAACATCTCCAGTAGGTTGAGAAATGAAAAGGGGGAAAAACAGATCCTAATTTTACTGGGTGTTCAAACCTGTTGTTGGCATTAGCACTAAACCTTTCTGTTGCTGCTGCAACCTGCAAATGTTTGTGCAAAAGTGTCAGTTTTTTTGACAATTCAGTTCAGTTTATTCGGTTCATCCATAGGAGACAAGGCAACAAGAAAAAGAGAAAAAAGTCACTGGATTGTGGTTCTCAATAAAACTGTGAAACAGGTTTCTACTTCAATTATCAGAGGCATTTTAGTAGTAGTTTAGGTGGACTGAGTGCCTCTCAAAAACATTTATGAGGCAAGAGCTTGATACATGATGATTCAACAGAAGCCATATAGAAGATAGTTAATTATGACTGATATTCTGAGCTGTTCAGCGCAGGCCAGGAGCTTGTCCTGTACTCCACACAGATAAAGGCACTGGTTTGGAAGAGGCGCTTTTTTTGCAACCAATCCGTTAGATTATTTAAAGTTAAAACTGTGTTATTCACCTTATTCCTAGCCCCCATGATACCTTGCGTGAATTATGTGCGCAATTTCCGGTACTAGTTTAGAACATAAGATAAGATAAGATAAGATAAGATAAGTCTTTATTAGTCCCACAACGGGGAAATTCCAGGATTGCAACAGCACAGGGAGACACACTCAGAGCAACAATCAGAAGGCAAGAAAAAAACAAGCAAGCAAGAGCAGCTAATATACATATGTACATATTACTATAAAATATATATATATACACACACACACACAGACACACAGTGCAGAGCATTGTAGCTGGATGGAATAAATATATGAATATATGAACACACAGTGCAGAGCATTGTAGCTAGATGGAATAAATATGTAAATATATAAACACCCACAGTACGGAGCATTGCAGCTAGGTGGAATAAATATGCAAGTATATAAACACACACAGTGCGGAGCAATGTAGCTAGATGGAATAATATGTAGATATATAAAAACACAGTGCGGAGCATTGTAGCTAGATGGAATAAATATATAGATATATAAATATAAACACACCCAGTGCTGAGCATTGTAGCTAGATGGAATAAATATGTAAATATATAAACACACACAGTGCAGAGCATTGTTGCTAGATGGGATGAAACAGCATAACCGTCTACTTAGTTATCCTACATGGTATGATTATGTACCCATACATATTCTCACACATGACAACATGGAGTTGTCACTGAAACCGGACACTTTTCCTTGTAAAAAACAATGACTTCAGCATCAAAAATGTGGGAACACAGCCTTTTGCACCTCAAAAAGAGTAATATAATCATACCACTTCCCACAACTATCAAGAGACAGGAAGATGACCTTAAAAAGTGGCCTGGCAGACAGCAGCTCCATTAGTTAGCTCTGCTGCTAAGGTGCTAAAGCTGTAAACAAATAGAAGCTCTGAGATATATCAATGTCTCCACCGCAATAAAGTCGGTTACATTTTGTTACAAGATGTTGGACATAATCAAATTTACCTCAGAGCAGACCACAACACCGTGCTTGGGTGTTTTAATGTCGGAGTAAATACAGACAGCTGCAGCTGTTCGTTTTACCCCACAATTAAAATGCTCATGCAGCTGTCATGCCATGAATGCTTGTTATTTAACTTAACACATACAGCCATTTTCTGACAATTCAAAATTTTATTGATCTATATTTTGTGATAATTTAAAAATTAATGCATGCTGAAGCTGCTAATATCAAGTCCATATCGTTCCAAGGCAGTGCAACAAATGCAAAAAAATCCCCCCAAAATTTTGTTATCTTTCTGAAATCGTTAAGCTTTAGGAAGCAATCTGCTACTATTTTTTATTGAAGATAAGATAAGCCTTTATTAGTCCCACAATGGGGAAATTCCAGGATTGCAACAGCACAGGGATAGCAACACTCAGAGCAACAATCAGAAGGCAAGAAAAAACAAGAACAGCTAGTATACATATGTACATATTAATATATATATATATATATATATATATATACACACGTGCGGAGCATTGTGGTTGGTGGATGTGCAGCAGAAAGTCTAAGCTCTCTCTCCGCGGATGCGGCAGGCCAGCTGGATGTCTTTGGGCATGATGGTGACCCTCTTGGCGTGGATGGCGCACAGGTTGGTGTCCTCGAAGAGACCCACCAGGTAGGCCTCGCTGGCCTCCTGCAGAGCCATGACGGCGGAGCTCTGGAAGCGCAGGTCGGTCTTGAAGTCCTGAGCGATCTCCCTCACCAGGCGCTGGAAGGGCAGCTTACGGATGAGCAGCTCCGTGGATTTCTGGTAGCGACGGATCTCTCTCAGAGCCACGGTACCGGGCCTGCAACGGTGAGGCTTCTTCACTCCGCAGGTGGCCGGAGCGCTTTTTCCGAGCAGCCTTGGTGGCTAGCTGATTCCTGGGGGGCTTTTTCCTCCAGTAGATTTACGGGCGGTCTGCTTGGTTCTTATATTTCTTGCACGCCGCCTAAACTCCAGCCCGGCACCCGCGTCATTTTCGCTACAGTTCCTCGGTATGTCGAGTTTCTCCGTTAGCACCGGGTGGCAGTTGAGTGCTAGCTAGCTCTTCCCTGCTGTATCGTCTCCTGCTGTAAACAGAGGCTCCGTCTGCCGACTCGGGAGACCTTTGGGGCGATCTGTGTGTCCGTGATATATATATATAGAGTGAAAGGTGTAGAAAGAAGAAGGAAGATAAAAAAAAGGCATTTGCAAAAGGCAGCCAACTCGTGTGGCGCCGCCGGTCCGGCGGAACCGGAACCGGAAAAAAAAAAAATTAATTATTATTTTACTTCACGCAACCTTGCATCTGGTGACATATGACGCATAAATGTCAGATCTGTGACATTCATACAAGTGAAAACATACCTGGTGCTCGTGTCTGTCCTGTGTCTGTACCACCGATCACACCAACAGTCCTTTTTAGTTTTCAGTGCATGAGCTACACATTGCCATTGAGGCCACAGATTTAGCTGTGCTTTTTTGTGAAAAGCCTCCATTTATACAGTCTATGGCACAACCACGAACACCAGCAACAAGTACCAGAACTACGCCAAAACATTTTAAAAAATACAAAAACTACAAATGCTGAAATTAGCTGCCACTTAACTGCAAAACACGTATGTGGACTATACATTAAAACGAATTTGAAAAACTTTTAAAAATGCCATTTGAAATGCCCCACTACTCCACTCTTGCTGACTGATTTAACACTACTTCAACCCGAAACTAGAAGTTGCCCCCATAATCGTTTCTACAGCAGCGCCCTCAGGAATAAGGTGGATAGGCACAATATAGAATAGGCTTTTATTGTCATTGTACAATTGTAAAGCACAACGAAATTTCAGGTGCTCCACCAGGCTACTGTGCAGTAAAGTAAGAGAGAAGAATTTGAATAAAACACAGTTACAGAACAGCCACCTCCTCTATATATAGGCAAGGAGTGTGTGGAGAGGGTGGAGGCTTTTAAGTTTCTGGGTGTTCACATTTCTCACAACCTTACCTGGGCAGTTAACACCATAGCTACGATAAAAAAGGCTCAACAACGTCTACACTTTTTGAGGCTCCTCAAGAGGAATGGCCTGAATGCACAGTTGCTGGTTTTATTTTATCGCTCTGCTATTGAGAGCATTTTGTCATATGGTATCACGGTTTGGTACGGGGGCTGTTCAGCCGCAGACTGCAAAGCCTTCCAGAGAGTGATCGAGACTGCGCAAAAAATCACTGGCTGTTCTCTCCCTTCTCTGGAAGAAATTTCCAGGTCTCGGTACCTCAGCAGAGCTACTGCCATTATTAAGGACATCCAGGTCATGATTTCTTTCATTTGCTCCCCTCAGGAAAGCGGTACAGATCCCATAAAACCTGGACTACCCCCAGGTTTAATCATAGTTTTTTCCCAGCAGCAGTACGTATTTTGAACGGATTTATGTAACACGTACAGACTGCTGATGTTATTTTAGGTTATTTTTGGTTATTCTGTAGCAATAACCTTGTGTATAAGCTGGTCTTATTTATTTATTGCTCAGTATGTTTTTATTATTGCTATGTACATACTGTATTTAACTTTTTAGGTATTATTGTTTTAAGCATTATTTATTGTTGTAATTATGAGAATGTTAAATGAATGAGTGAACTGTGATTGTGATAGTTTGTTTTAGGGAGCAGTATCTCAATTTCGTTGTACTGTTTTTTAGCAATGGAATGACAATAAAGGCACTTTGACTTTAACATAGGACTCACGATGCCGTCATATAGACAATAGGACTGGCTACCTATGATGTCGCCATGAGGTCCAATGATACCTGCCTTGATGTATTTATGTCATATAGACCATCACTCACGATGCTTGCCTTCATGTCTTTATGATGTCATAAACACCATCACTCACCAAAGAAGAGATAATCTTCTTCTTCTTCTTTTAGATTTGATTGGCGGTTGGCAACCAGCTTACAGGTGCATTACCGCCACTGACTTAATTATCATCGCTCTATATCTTTGTATAAGGAGTTCTGAACAACTCCCTATGTGCAAAAAAATTACCCGTCCTCAGACTCTGTCCGAGGTGCGGTGCGGCATCTTCTGCCACACACTTTATATATAGAAGAGATACTCACACCCAATTACCAATAGGACACAGCACTTGAAACCGAATGGGAGTTGCCAGAAACAGGAAAGAAGAGATACTCATCACCCAATTAAGAATAGGACACACTAATTTAAACCAGGATCAAATGCAGGCATCATAGGACTTGCTATGCCATCATCAAAGATCATAGGACATAGGACAGCTTCCAAGATCAAACGCAGGCATGACTCACGATCATATGGCTCCCTATGACATCATCACAGATCACAGGACTCACTATGACACCATCAAAAATCAAAGGCAGGCATCACTGAATGAGTACTGATGTGCTTGCTTACACCCTTGCTTACACCTGCTTTCTACGGGCATGCAGAAATACTTGCTTATACTTGGTTTCTATGGGCATGCATGGGTATGCACAGCCATGCACGGGTATGTACTACAAAAAAAGGCTTCTGTGATGGTGACCCCATGTTTGAGGCTGAAGTTAGCCATTAGGTACAGTTTTCAGACTAAGTGACATATTAACAAATACTGGCTGAATGTTAGAGTGTAAAAGCCTAACTAAAGTGTTATCAGAGACAGAGGTGTGTGGTGTGAGTGGCTGGTGGAGTGTAATCAGCACAAAAACAGTCCTGAATGACTGAATGGCTAACTCTGCTAATGGCAGCTAACAACTGCTAATCAAGGATGTGTCCGTCCACAGTTTAATAAAGTAAAATATTGTCCTTATGAGATATACGGTTAAGGGTTGGAAGATGATCAGGCTGGGTAAACAAAAATATACAATTATATAATCACAAGATTAAAGTGCTGATGACACGTTTTTGACTTCCTCTAATTTTTCAACACATACAGTAATACAATATGACGGAATAGGTTGGTCTGTGCAGTTCTAAGTCAAACAGGCTTTTTTTCAAGCGAATATCTGACGTTTTCATGAGCGCCACGTCACCCATTGCGTCAGTGGCTGGAAGCCCCCCGGCCATGTTGTAACGTCATCGATGGAACACAGCGCTTGGCTGCCCTTTGTAAACACAGGATGGAAGCGGTTGAAAACATTGACGATAGTTCCAGCACATGTAGTCTGGAATTGGTTTGTGTTGTCCAATCTTCAGACGATTATAGTTCCGAAGAATGGGATGACAAGAATCTGGGGGCATCAAACCGTATAGGTTTAAGCCGTGCCAAGCGGGCATTGTGCCTAGCAAGTCTGATTCAGTGACAGTCAGCTGTTCATGTTTTGTGTGCATTACCTGCCATGTTGTCAGCCAGCCAATATTGCCAACACTATCATGACATGTTAGCCACTCCACACAGCTGTGGTTCTGTTGCGCCCCTTGTAGCGATGTCGGCTCTGGGGCGCAACCGTGGTTAACACATCTCCTCTCCATGTTCGCTGGGCGATGTCAGCCTCGAACGCCTACTCTTTGTGTTTCTGTGTATTTTTGTAAGTCTTCACCTTTTGGGATCAGTCTTTATGTTCAATACATGTGCTGTGGTGAATCCTGTGCATAAATCCTCGTGTAGATCCTCGTTATTTACACGTAAATCCTCCCTCTCTGTGCACTCTTACGCAGGGCACAGAGAGGGAGCATGAAATAACGAGGATTTACGTGCAGGGTTCACCACAGCACATTTAATATAGAACATCAGACAATTCTCAAAAAGGTGAAGACGTAAAAAAAAAAAACACACTTACTTATGGTGTTCAGGGGTCAGTGTCGCCCAGCGAACGAATGAGAGGAGATGTGTTAGCCACAGGTGCGCCCCAGAGCCGACATCGCTTCAAGGACGCACGAGAACCACAGCGAACATGGAGTGACTAACGTTGTGAGAGTGCTGAAAATACTACCAGACTAACAGCACAGATGACAATATTATTGACGAGCAGTGCGTGACTGGCAAACGGCCGCCAATATGTACACGCACTGCTGGTGATGGTGTGATGAGAAGCACCTGGGTGAGGACCGGGAAACATGATCAGCTGAGCTTGAATCAGCTGGTGATAATGAGAGAGGCAACGTGGCCAGACCAGTGAGATGTCAGCATGGGATCACACAAAGTAGGTCAAAGCTGTGCGTAAATCCATTAATCCTTCTCCTCCTCATGCGCTCCTCCTGCCTAAAAGCGCACGAGAAGCGCACCAGGAGGCTTATGACAGTTGGAGCTGAAGCATGTGATGTGGTCCTGCTGTTTATCTAAGCCTGCGACACAACGCAAAGGCATAGCCGTAAAATTAAAACAAGAAACCAGAGAAACTGTAAGGTACAAAGCTGCTGTCATTCTAGTTAACAACACCGGAGTCCGTTCTGTCGATTATGTCATTGGGGGTGCTTCCCTTAATTCGGTGGGCAGCACCACAGTCCAATCAGCGGCCGTGGTTTTTTGATGATAACTAGTTTATGCAGGCACTGTTGTAAATATTATATTGATCATAGACAATGACTTTTGGGTTTACACAACATGCTAAAAAATGTCAAAAACGTGTCATCAGCACTTTAAGGCTAGCACACTCTTCTCTGTATCTCACAGCAGTTGCTCAGAGCAGCTAGCTTTAGCAGACAAATCTACTTGGCTAAAATAAAACAAAATAAGTCAAAATAGTAGGGGTTATATCAAATTAATGAACGAGCTTGTAGAAGAGCTTGAAATGATGAGGCGATTTGATATATAAACCAAAGTTTATTTATCAGCTCTCCTAACAAGTCTCATTCAGTGCAGAGGTGGCAGAAGGAAAAGAGACCGAATATCTCTGGCTCACTGACTTTATACTTGCACATAACAAAAGACATGCATAACAAAGGCTGACATCCCTCATTATCTTAATCCCTCCACTGTCTTGGTATTTCCTCTCCTCGCCCAGGGGGTGAGGGTAGCTCCTCCGGTCTCCACCGCAGTGTCTGGGAGCGTCTTTGTTCTTCACTTGGCGGTTGAGAGCCTTTGTCCTTTCAGAGGTGTGAAGTTGCTTTACATATGTAATTACCAAACATTTCCACATGCTTCAACATATGTAGGTTATGGAATATATGATTAATATAGCCCACAGCCCCCCTCCAAACGACTAAGAAAAGACAATAGAAAGGTTCACAGTCTAAGATAATTACTATGACATACTAAGTGTTACATCTCTTGCCACAGAAGAAACTTTCCAGCAGCCATGCCCCTAAGAGAGTTCAGTGGTAATCATAACAGCATAGTAAAATCATAAGTCAGTCCTAAACTGTTGCAGCACAATTAGTGAACAATTGTGGAGTGGTTTGCATCAGTCCCTGTGCTGTCTGGGTTTTAATCTTCTCCCAAAACTGCTGTGGGTTCGTTTAGGCGTCCTGCTGGGACCTTCTTGTGAGGAATCTGCAGCGTGGGAAGAAGAGTGGTTAATTGTTCCCTGCAGGGGGGGCTGAGTCTTTTCTCTTGGGGGGTCTACCCCGCTGAGGTGCTCTCGCCAACTGTGCAGGCTCGTCTTTCAACAAGAAGGCAGGTTTAAGTCTGTCAATGCTGACTGTTTCTTTTCTATCCCCAAAATCAAGCACAAAGTGTTTATCACCATGTTCCAGCACTCTGAATGGCCCATCGTATGCTGGGCGGAAAGTTGGTTTTAAAGCTTCATGCCTAACAAAAACGAACTCGGCATTTTTTAAAGCTTGAGGGACAAAAACCCGTGGAAAGGAGTGATGAGCTGGACCGGGGAGAGAGTTCGGTCCGTTGCTGCCTAAAAACCTTGGGACTGGAAGATGCCCTGGCTCTGGGTTCTCTGGTAAAAATTCACCTGGAAGCCTGAGAGGCTGTGCAAAAACTAATTCTGCCGGAGAGGCATCTAGATCCTCTTTAGGCGCAGCACGCAACCCCAATAAAACCCAGGGAAGTTTATTTACCCAATTTGTATCCGTTAGTGAGGCTCTGAGGGCAGCCTTTAAAGACCTGTGAAAACGCTCGCATAACCCATTAGCCTGAGGGTGATAAGCGGTGGTGCGGTGAATTGTTGCCCCTAAGCTGCTGGACATGGCTGACCAAAGCTCTGAGACAAACTGAGGCCCCCTATCTGACGTGATGTCCGATGGGACGCCGAACCGTGCTACCCAGTTTGTCAAAAAGACGCGAGCGACTTCCTCCGCTGTGGTTGCCACTAGAGGGACTGCCTCTGGCCAGCGTGTGGTGCGGTCTATCATTGTTAACAGGTGTGTGAAACCCTGGGAGGAAGGTAGTGGTCCCACGAGGTCGACATGAACGTGGTCGAACCTTCTAGCAGGGATTGGAAAAGGCTCCAGAGGGGCTTTTGTGTGTCTGTGTATTTTGGCACGCTGACAAGAAATGCAAGTTTTTGCCCATTCTTTTACGTTTTTGCGCAGGCCTGGCCACACAAACTTTTCGGCGACCATTTTAACCAAGGCGCGCACACCTGGGTGCACGAGGGAGTGAATTGCGTCGAAAATACAGCGGCGCCATGTAGCTGGTACTAACGGGTGAGGTCGGCCGGTTGAAACATCGCATATTAGGGGGGGCACGCCGTCGGGTAAACCCTTTTTTCTCCAGCCTTAACCCTGTTGGTCCAGACAGGAGTGCGCGCACGTCCGCATCACTGCTTTGTTCCTCTGCCATGGCTGCATAATCTATCCCTGCATGGATAGGTGCTGCGTATGTGTCTGCGTTAGTGAAGAGTTCTGCTGCTGAGGCAGTATAATCTGTCTCCTCGCGCTCTGGTGATGTCACAGCGCGAGAGAGGCAGTCTGCTACCACGTTAAGTTTGCCTGCCACGTGTCGAATGTCTGTGGTGAACTCTGAAATCGCAGCCAGCTGTCTTTGTTGCCTGCCTGACCATGGTTCTGAAATTTTAGCCATAGCAAAGGTGAGCGGTTTATGGTCTACAAAAGCCGTGAAACTCCACCCTTCTAACCAGAACTGGAAGTGGCGGATGGATAAATGAAGCGCTAGCAGCTCCCTGTCAAAAGTGCTGTATTTACGCTCAGTTTGGTTTAGCGATTTGCTAAAGAATGCTAAAGGTTGCCAGATCCCGCTGACATGCTGTTCTACAACTGCCCCTATAGCCAGGTCCGAAGCGTCTGTGGTTAGCGCGATGCGGGCCGAGGGATCTGGGTGAACTAACAATGTGGCATTAGCTAGAGCGCTCTTTTCTTCCACGAAGGCGTGTTCGCGCTCCGGGGTCCATTCGACCGCGTTGGAAGCTTTCTTTTTTTTGAGCGCGTCATATAGTGGCTGCATGAGCTGAGCTGCGTAGGGGAGGAAACGGTTGTAAAAATTAACCATTCCTAAAAATTCTTGTAGCGATTTGACCGTCTGTGGCTGTGGGAAACTTTTTATCGCGTGAACTTTGTCTGGAAGTGGAACTGCCCCCTTCGGAGAGACTTTGTGTCCTAAAAAATCAATTTGTGACACGCCGAATTTGCATTTGGCTGGATTGATTATTAGCCCGTGCTCTTCTAGCCTCTGAAAAACCGTAGTGAGGTGCTGCTCGTGTTCTTCCTCAGACGAGCTGGCTACCAGCATGTCGTCGAGGTAGACAAAGACAAAAGGAAGGTCGCGTAAGACCGCGTCCATCATTCGTTGAAAAGTTTGAGCAGCGCCTTTGAGGCCAAAAGGCATTCGCAGAAATTCAAAAAGGCCGAAAGGGGTTATTACAGCTGTTTTAGGAATGTCCTCTGCTCGGACTGGGACTTGATGATAACCGCGGACTAAGTCTATTTTTGAAAAAATGCGCGCACCCGCCAGATGTAGTGAAAAATCTTGAATGTGAGGAATTGGGTAGCGGTCACGCGCTGTAGCATTGTTTAATCTGCGGTAATCTCCGCACGGTCTCCAAGAACCGTCGGATTTCGGAACCATGTGAAGTGGCGAGGCCCAAGGGCTCTTCGAGCATCTAACAATGCCCAATTTTTCAAGGGTCGTAAACTCGTCCCGTGCTATGTTGAGCTTGGCCGCGTCTAAGCGGCGAGCTTTGGCAAATACGGGTGGGCCCGTTGTGGGAATAAAGTGTTCAACCCCATGTTTAGCCACAGTGGCTGAGAATTTGGGAATTGTGAGTGCTGGAAATTGGGTGAGGAGTTGCTCAAACTTACCTCCTGCCGTGGTGACGTTAGCCTGCACAAGTGGTGGAGAAACTCGAGCTGAGCATGGAATAGAAGCAAAGGACAGTGCATTAACCAAGCACCTATTTGCTAGATCCACTAATAACCCATGTGCACACAAAAAATCTGCGCCTAACAAGTTAAACCTCACCGCAGCTACAACAAATGTCCATCTGTAGTTGCGGCCGTGGATGTGGAGGTGCAGGCTCTTTTCACCGAAAGTGTCGATGTTAGAGCCGTTGGCTGCCACCGCTCCGTTGCCCCGGGTGCCCATGGCTCGATCTGCGTGGGAGGGCGTGACGAAACTCAGCTGAGCTCCTGTGTCGATGAGGAACTGCTTGCCGGTGTGTCCATCCGTCACATACAACAGCTTATTCTTCTCGCCGAGAACTACTGCCGTTAACGGCTCTCGGCTTTGGCGTTTAAATTTGCAGGGGGGAACACATTTGTGAGCCTTCTCGGCGAAACGGTGGTGATAATAACAGACGTCGCTCCGTCTGTTACGTTTTGGCCGTGTCGCTGTCACCGCAGGCTGGATCTGCTCAGTGGGTTGTGGCTCTTCGTGGTTCTGGGCATCGGCGTTGAGGTCTGCGGATGCTGCTGTGGGTGTCTGCTCCTTGCAGGTGTTGACGAGCCGTTGAGCTTCGTTGGCGAGCACGCGGAAGTCTTGCTGGGTGTTGCATCTCATGTTGGCGAGTGTCCCTCTCATGTGTGGCGGCAGCGTGCTGAGGAATATGAATTGGAGGAGGAAGTTGTCATTGTCTTCTTTAAGCTGCAGCAAATCCTCCATGAGGGCTTTAGGCTTGCACCCTCTGTGGCCGTAGACCGCCAGGATCTTCTCGGCTCTCTCTTCAGCTGAGGGGATGTAATTTGCCACGATGGTTGTTTTCAGTATTTCATACTTGTCTTGGGCCGGCGGCCGCTGGATCATGCTCCGCACACACCTCGAAGTGGTGGCGTCGAGTTTGGAGACGATATGATAGAATTTCGTATCGTCAGCTGTGATGCCCGCCAGTGCAAACTGGGCTTCAGCTTGCTGAAACCACGAGGCGGGGTCTTCTTGCCAGAAGTCTGGCAGCTTGACAGCGACGGCATTCGTGTATACCATCACTGCTGTGTCCGCAGGGTGAGAGTGCCTTGCTTCAGCTCTCACAGCGGTGCTGGTGCTCGGTTGAGCCCTCTCAATCCCTTCTGCCGGGGGGGAAAGACGTCCATCTGTTCCCCTGTCTGCGTGGGCGCTGGCGTCTGCCTGGGTCGCCACGGATGAGTCGATTGCGGGGGAACGCCTCAGGTCCATACTCGTGTCAGGGGTCACCAGTGTAGAAGAGCTTGAAATGATGAGGGGATTTGATATATAAACCAAAGTTTATTTATCAGCTCTCCTAACAAGTCTCATTCAGTGCAGAGGTGGTAGAAGGAAAAGAGGCCGAATATCTCCGGCTCACTGACTTTATACTTGCACATAACAAAAGACATGCATAACAAAGGCTGACATCCCTCATTATCTTAATCCCTCCATTGTCTTGGTATTTCCTCTCCTCGCCAAGGGGGTGAGGGTAGCTCCTCTGGTCTCCACCGCAGTGTCTGGGAACGTCTTTGTTCTTCACTTGGCGGTTGAGAGCCTTTGTCCTTTCAGAGGTGTGAAGTTGCTTTACATATGTAATTACCAAACATTTCCACATGCTTCAACATATGTAGGTTATGGAATATATGATTAATATAGCCCACAGAGCTGTTCTAAATATGGTGACTACAATTTACAAAAAAAGAGTCACAAAACCCTGTTCCCCAATTTGTATCACTAAGCTAGCAGTGCTAATATTGCTCTTTAGCTTCCTCCAATATGCTAACACAATCTTAAAACTGGGAGCAGACTGGAAGGGCTGTAATTCTGAATAAATGCTGAAAAAACGTTTGTTTGTTTTTTTTTATAAAACATATAAAACACTACTATTATAAAAACCTAAAATGGACAAGGCCTCCGTTTTACTGAGAGCAACATCTCTTAGTAATAATTCATGTAATTAAAAACAGCTTTTCTGGTCTTACCATGCTAGTATATCTGCTGTGACTTTGTCATTTTACAGTATATAAGCAGGTATACAGTATATAAGCAGGGTAAATTAGCACTATACACTTACTAAAAATATTTCTCAGTTCAGTTTGATGAGATTTGAGGTTGACAGCAGCAGAAAAAATCTGAACTGTGATGAGAAGAGGAGCTTCAGGCAAAATCAAAGATGTCTTCTTCAAAAAGTCTCCCCTCAAACACATCCTGGGAGCCACTAAACTGAACCAACTGCACATAAAAAGCAGCAGTTAAAAGAATGTGCATGTCAGAGTTTGTGGCAGATTTTATTTTAGTGGGGTGTAAATATGAACTGAGTCACCACTGATGGGATATAGTTGATATCTAAAAGTTTCATGTATAAAATTCCTTAGAATCAGCTAATTTATTTTGCAATTACTTAATTTTGCACAGAACTTTCATAACTGACAGGGGCGTAGCACCAAATTTTGCTCCCAGGTGCACACACCCGGGGGGGGGGTCATCAGTTTTTTTTCTCATCAGGTTTGAAGTCATTGTTTTTGTTGTTTGTATATATCATGCGGATTATATAAGAGGGCACATAAGATAAGCCTTTATTAGTCCCACAATGGGGAAATTCTAGATACATGTGGCTTGTTTATATTTTAGTCTCATCTAAGAAAACTAAACCCACAAATTGCAAAACTAAATTCATAAGAATGGATTTGCGAATTTACATTTTTTTAAAATTACAAATGAACCCAAAACAAGTTACAACCTACCTAACACATGCATAATTTAGAATTTTTGAGGGGCTAAATCTGGTTCATCTGACTAAGCCTTAATTTAAACCAAAAGATATTTGCTAAAAATTGCAGTAGGGGGTTCCTGCACAAACGGAGGCTGCAGGTTTAGGACCACAGGTTCAGGGCCCTTAGGTTTTCGTCAACAGTGCCATCTACTTAGGGGGACTTCCATTATCAAGTATAACAATGGATGTCCACAGCGATCAAGACATAAGTGTGGTGTCGGATTCCGACACCTTATTGTGAAGTGTGGGGTACTGACATGCACTTCCTGTCGCGTCACTGCTCCGGCCATATATAAGGCAAGGGCACCATCTTGTGCCTTGTTGGCTGGGTGACCATGCTGGTGCATACCATGTATCTGCTGTGCTGTATATAGTTCAATAAAGCTGTGTTTGCCAACCATCATCCTGCCTCATCTTTCACCCAGGTATTTTCATACATAACATTTGGCGATCAAGGATTAACTCATGGAGGCGTGCATCACCCCACTTCGTCCCTTTCTCGAGCTCCCGGGCAAACCAGGCCTATCAGGGAGGCCTATCAGACGTATGTTATGGCGCTGGGCCACGGGGAGCTGGATGGGGCGAGAGCACAGGCACTCCTTGGTCACATCCTGGGTATGGCGGGCCGGAGGGTCCTACAGACTGTCAGCAAGGTGGACTCATGTGAGGACATTGTGAAGCTGCTAGCTGAACGTTTCTCCACCACAGACAATGTGACTGTTCGGAGGATTCGTTTTCGGCAACGATATCAGCAGGTAGGTGAGCCTGTCCGCCAATATGTCATTGACTTGAAACAGCTAGCCAGCAAGTGTCGTTTTGGACCACTTGAAGATGAAATGGTTCGCGATCAACTAGCAGAGCACATGTATAATGCTGAGCTGCGTGCTAGGCTATTAATGGCACCTAATGACTTAACGTTAGCTAAAGCTATGGAGCTAGCTCTCCGGTGGGAAGCCATTGCTAAGCTAGCTGTGGATCTAACTTGGCGCTAGCCACAAAAACAGCCGGAGCCACTTGCCTAAGCTAATGTTATGGACCCTGATAGCGAGGATAGCTCGGACGAAAATTTTTGGGAAGTCAATGTTGCCAGCCAAAGGTCGGTCCTGGGAAAACCCCTTTGCAAGGGTTGTGAGTCCGCGACACACCGACATGAAGCTAAGAAATGCCCGGCTAGAGGGAAATGTTGTGGTAAATGTGCACGCTGAAATCATTACGCCAGGGTGTGCCGTTTGTTTTGCCCAGGGAACCTACGGGAGAAATCACCCCGCTCGCCCCTGATGGACACTGGGAGCGAACAGTACAAAGAGCTAATGGACACCATGGCGGTCAAGTCAACCAGCTTTCGCCCAGGGTCAGTACCCATGCCGACGAGCGACACCCCAGATGCCTCTGGTACTTGGCCACAGCTGACTGGGGGGTCTGCAGCTACTACGGTGAACACTACAACGTTTTTAGAAGAGGACGGGGCCAGACAGTCGAGCATGGAGTTACCACATGCTCAGCACCAACACATCGGGCCGAGTAAAATTCCACTCCAGGTTATGGACTTGGTGCGGGTTTGGGGTGAAGGATGTCGTTATGTCAGGAACTGGATTCAAGGAGAAGAGCAACTGTGGAGCTGAACACTCGTTTATTATATTACAGGACGCAGTGCACCTGACCACACATACACCTGCTGCAGAGGTAAAGGTGGAAGAGAGCACCCCTCCCATCTGCAGCCCTTCTTATACGCACGGGGCTGGCGGAACCGGAACATGGAGCCACCACCCCGTGCCACACAAATAATAGCTCCAAATACAACACAGTATGAACAATAAATAACTACGCTACATCACCCTCCCACCCACCCCTGCAGAAAAGGTCCAAAACACACACATACAATCAGCCCACCCCAGTTTGGAACCCGAATCATCCGCTAAACATAACTGAACTAAAAATTACAAAAGGGGCCTATGACATTCACACAAAGTAACTAAAATTAGGGAGTACGTTTAGACTGCCGTTCTACCCCACACACAGTGAAGTGGGTTATTCTGCCACCTATGATATATAAAAGTTCTGTAAAAAAAAAAAAATTACTGCCATGTCTCCTACTTAAACATAAAACCAAAATAATCCCAGAACTATAAATACATGATAACAACTATCATCATATATACATCCATGGCTCGGTGAGGATGACCCGAGGCACCCCAGACCCTTCACCAGTCAGTCCGCCCCTGGAGGTAGCTAACTTCCCGGGCCACAGCTTGTTGCCGCAATCCTGGTGCACCTTCTCCTCCACACTTCCGAATGCTCCAATCATCTGGGGCCGGGCCCAATTGCCTTCTTCGGGGCACACTGTAACTCATTAGAATGGTGCCACAGGCCATCCGACAGCAGAAGATAACCATCATGCAGCTCGCCCATCACCTGCAGCCGGCCCTGGTACTGCTCCATCTTCTGCTTTTTTCTCACTCGCCTGGACCTCGCCTCTGCCCGAGCCCGAACCCAGTCTGCAACTCCAAGCGGGACCCTGCACGGCCTGCAGTGTCGCTGCCTGGCACTTACTCTCCCAGTGCCACTCGGTCCTGCCCCGACTGCTTGTAAATCCACTGCAGACCCTGCCGATGTGGCCGCATAAGATAAGATAAGATAAGATAAGATAAGCCTTTATTAGTCCCACAACGGGGAAATTCCAGGATTGCAACAGTACAGGGATAGCAACACTCAGAGCAACAATCAGAAGGCAAGAAAAAAAACAAGCAAGCAAGAGCAGCTAATATACATATGTACATATTACTATAAAATATATACTGTATATACACACACACAGACACACAGTGCAGAGCATTGTAGCTGGATGGAATAAATATATGAATATGTAAATACACAGTGCGGAGCATTGTAGCTAGATGGAATAAATATGTGAATATATAAACACCCACAGTACGGAGCAATGTAGCTAGATGGAATAAATATGTGAATATATAAACACCCACAGTGCAGAGCATTGTTGCCAGATGGGATGAAACAGCACAACCGTCTACTTAGTTATCATACATGGTATGATTATGTGCCCATACATATTCTCACTCTCCATAGCTGACATAACGTTCGGCTCAGGAGACGCACACACACAGGCTCAAAGTAGTTCAAATAGTTTATTAGCAACAGGGGTGAATGGATGAGTGTCTGCGAAATGTTAATGTGTTGGTGGCGGCGTCTGCTTCAGGCACAGAGGCAGGAGACCGTACAGCCGGCAACCCTATGGGAGAGAACACAGAGACACAGGGTGATGGGCACACACCAACACAGGAGGTGTCACCATGGGTTGAGATGCCGTCTCGGCACTCAGCCCATGTTTTCCCTCATCCCTGCTTCCCATTGAGCAGCGTCTCAGCTGGCCCCCAGCTGGCAGCATTATGGACAGCTGGGGCCAATTAGTCTTCATCAGCTGGGGCGCTGCCAATGAGGATAAATAGGAGCAGCCTCGATGACTCGGGGCTGCGACATAAACACATTGCTAAGCTGAAGCCCCTTCGTCTGGTGTCAGCTTATACTCCTCTTGCAGCATTCCTGTGTTTGTATCCCGCTGTGAGTATGTACGTCTTGCTACCCCCACGTCCGGTACGAGCTGCTTACCTCTGCGCTGTGCAACCTGTGAGTGTACGTCTGCATGAGTATCTGTGCTCTCCTCATCCCTTCCCCTTTACCCTGAATAAAATATCACGACTCACTGGCTTGCCCCTGGCTCTGATTGCCCGGCTCCCTAGAGCCGGATATGACAGTATGTCGCAGCCAGAAGAGTTGCCGGCGGCCGTGGGTCGCTGTGGAAATGTACCTTTCTGTCGGGGTGTCAGCGCTGCTAGCATGCCGTTTCCCAGGAGTCACTTCCGGCGCCAGGGCGACGAGCTGAGGTCCATCTCGGAGGCTGTCGACGGGACGCTCTTCACCCTGCACGACGCCTCCAACGCGAGACGCTGGCATCCGGGCCGTGCTGAGGAACTCCTGGACTGTCACCCTCACTCTCTGTACCATCTGGAGGACAGTGCCAGGATAGACGCTGCAGGTACACAGCGAGAGAAGCTCCACGGGGTGGATGGAAATCCCGGCAGGGAGTCGAAGTGGCCGACGTCTTTCCCCGCTTCGGAGTCCCGTTCCTGCCGTTATTCCAGTCCGGGAGTTTGCGCCAACCAGTGGACTTCCCCCGACCTGCGCCACGTCACTCGGGATTCCCTTCAAGGAGCCGCAGCTGACAGCAGTTATGTCCGGGGTCGAGTGGCTGTCGCGAGCTCTACTGTGTTTCCTGTCACCACCTTCAGGCATGTGGCGGCGGCAGTGAGATTGATGGTGAGGACTTCAGGGCTACGAAGCTTTCCCGTGCTCGACGCCTTCCTCGTCTCGATCTCCGATCTGGAGTGGCGAATCCTGGGTTTCCCCCTCGCTTCGTCCCCTGGGAGTAGTCGTCATCACATCGCCGAGTCACCTCTGCACGAACCTCGTCCGGATCCAGTTCTGGGTCATCGTCAGGACCGTTCCTCCCACGCAGCTGTCATCCCTTCGCCTCGTCAGTGTGGAGATTCTACAGCCTCGTCCCCTGAGCCTCGTTCCCCCGCTGTCATTCCTGGACATTCGAGCTGGCTCACCCCGGCTGTTTCCCCCTCCTCCTCGACGCGCTTCCTGACCGCTGTGTGTGCCTGGAATCCCGGCCTGGTGAGCTCTCTGCTGGAGACAACGCGAGCGACCCTCAGACGAATTCCCGGGGGGTCCTCCGTTATCGCTGGGCGGGGAGAGGAAGAAGCAGAATCCACTACAGCAGGCGATACTCAACCTCCAGGGGGCAGGCAAGTCATTGTTTTTTCACACCTGCTTAATGATTTGCTCTGTCACATCCCTGGAGGAGAAGTTCAGGGTTCGCAGCTCCCTGAACTCTCCCCACCTGCTGTAACCTGTATGCCTAATCCCGCATCCTCTGTGTCTCTCTCCGCCGAGCGGTCCCCGGCTCCAGGTCAACGTGGTGGGATATGGAGAGAGCCTGTGGTTCCGCAGCTACATTGCGGACGGAGGAGGGGGACTGACTGCTGCGTGGAGCCTACGCCGACGACTGAGCGTCCCCGGGTCTCCACGGAGGAGCGGTTCGGTCCGGCGGGACGAGATTCTTCTGGCTTCACGCCGAGTGGATCGTCGGCGGGGTTACCTGAGCTGGAGGGATCTCAAGCTGCGCTGACCATCGTGCTGGCTGCGGGGCCCGACGCGGCTAGATGGGAGCCTGACAACGACCTCCTGACGACGGATCCTGGATCTTCGCAGTCCTGGACGGCGTCAGAACCCGAGATCAGGCGAGTGCTCTCCTTTCTTTTCTCTCTTTTTATCCCCGAGCACTTCAGCCTATCTCCAGGGGAGACGAGCCGGGTGCAGCCGTCCGCTGCGTCTGAGCTCGTCTCGCCGGGTTCTGGCGCTGCCGGTGATCCTGATCCCGGTTCTGTTTTCTCTTCTGAGCCTTCTTCCAGGGTCACCGGCAAGGAGTTGCTGTTCCTCGTGGTGCTGGAGGGTCCGGGTTCAACGTTGGAGGTCGGTTCTGGTGCAGTATTCAACGTGGGTTCGCCCGAGACCCAGTCGGGGTCCAACGTGGGTTCGCCTGAGGCCCGATCGGGGTCCGACGTGGGTGCTGCCCCAGTATTGTCCAGGTCCGGTGAGGAGGTGGCAGTTTTCCTGCGGCCTGACGCCCGCCGCCCTCGTCATCGGCTCTCCCCTGAGCCTCTTCCACCGGGATCCGCTCTGATCCTTCGCCCGTCTCAACGGTCCTGGTGGTTGAGTGATGCGGGTCGACAACCCGACCCACAGAACTTTCGGTTCGGTGATCTGGTTCCCCCTACTGGTCTGTTTCCCTCTGGGCAGCCTGGTTCGGCTGCCGGTGGACTGGATTCCTGGGATCTGGGTCCAGAGTTCGCCGTCCGAACACTTCTCTTCCCCTGATTCGCCAGCTGGACAATGGGCGGGGAGATCTCCGGAGCCATCTCGGCCATTTTTGGACTCTGCCTGCCATGCACCTCGGGTGTCACTTTCTTTTATCGTTATTAAGGTCACTTGGGTGTAGTATTTTTGTCCTGTTGGTGGATTCGTATTTATAGTGCTGTGTGTTTTCCATCGCTCATGCTCAACATTTTACTTTTTGTACTATGTTTTTAGTCCCGTTTTTGCATTGTAGAGTTATGTTTTGTTTTCCGTAACACCATGCTCTGCAGTTATCCATTTATTCCAGTCACTTTCATTTCTTTAGGTGACTGGGTATTTATATATTTGTGTGTGTGGGTTTTTCTTTGCCTGCACTCAGTATTTCTCTTATGTCCTGTTTGTTCATTAGAGTCATGTGCCTTGTTTTTCGTAACACCATGCTCTGTAATTGTCTACTTGTTCCAGTCACCCTCACTTTTCTTGGTGACTGTGTGTATGTACTTAAATTAGCGCTGTGTATAGGTTCCCTTTTATTTAACCGTACTCAGCATTTTTGCCCTGTACCTTTTTGGTGGTTCTTTTTTCTTGCTCTGGGTCGCGCATGGTTGGTACTCTCTGGGTAGTATGTAACCGGCGTGCTGACCCAGTTCTTCTCCCCATCTGTACCTGGGTTAATTATTCTGTTTTGTCAGTATTGTATTTGGGTTTTTCTTTCCCGCTACCCTACATTGCCCCATTGGTGTTGTCCTTCCCTTGGCTTCTTCCCCTCCGGTCCGCCTCCCTTCCTCCCACCCTAGGTGGGGGGGGGGGGGAGCTGGGATGTTCCTGGTCGTTCAGGAGCCCGACCTTGAGGGAGGGGCTCTGTCACCATGGGTTGAGATGCCGTCTCGGCACTCAGCCCATGTTTTCCCTCATCCCTGCTTCCCATTGAGCAGCGTCTCAGCTGGCCCCCAGCTGGCAGCATTATGGACAGCTGGGGCCAATTAGTCTTCATCAGCTGGGGCGCTGCCAATGAGGATAAATAGGAGCAGCCTCGATGACTCGGGGCTGCGACATAAACACATTGCTAAGCTGAAGCCCCTTCGTCTGGTGTCAGCTTATACTCCTCTTGCAGCATTCCTGTGTTTGTATCCCGCTGTGAGTATGTACGTCTTGCTACCCCCACGTCCGGTACGAGCTGCTTACCTCTGCGCTGTGCAACCTGTGAGTGTACGTCTGCATGAGTATCTGTGCTCTCCTCATCCCTTCCCCTTTACCCTGAATAAAATATCACGACTCACTGGCTTGCCCCTGGCTCTGATTGCCCGGCTCCCTAGAGCCGGATATGACAGGAGGAGAATAGGTGAGGGAGAAGCTTACTTGCTAGGAACAGATGACTGGCACAACAAGGACGGAACCCGGGAGACAGCCACCTGCAGGGCTCGGTGCAGCAGCGAGGAACGACGAGGGAACGGATTGTCCACCGCCGAGGAATCCACCTGTGCACAGGGGAGCAGACTGGAAAAGATGAGGTAAGGACTTCTTACCACACAGCGTCGTGCTGAAGAGTAGGTAGCTTCACGTTGAAGGGGAATGAAGTCTGACGGCTTCAGGCCGAAGCTCAGGGCGAGGCGGCTTATATCCCTCGCCGCTGATGATGAACAGGTGTGTGAGCAGGTGGCGCCGCTGATGAGCGGCGCGGCGTGACAGTACTCCCCCCTCTAGCAGCACTTCTGGCGATGGCTTCTCTGGGTGCGCTCGGTGGAAGTCCGCGATGAGCGATGGGTCCAACACGAACGACGAGGGTACCCACTGTCGATGCTCGGGCCCGTAGCCCTCCCAGTCCACCAAGTACTGCAACCCACGACCCCGGCGCCGGGAGTCCAGGATGGAGGCGACGGACCAGGCCGGATGGCCACCAATCATCCGGGGCGCGGGTTGCGCAGCAGGAGGAGGGCAAAGGGGGTCGGTGACTGCCAGCTTCACCTTAGACACGTGGAAGGTGGGATGGATGCGGAGGGAGGGGGGAATAGCCACGCGCACAGCCACCGGGTTGATGATCCGGGTGATGGGGTAGGGACCCATGAATCGCTGTGCCAGCTTCCTCCTCTCGCCTTTTAAGGTTACGTCCTGGGTTGACACGTAGACACGTTGCCCAACTCTGTACGCCGGGGCAGGTCTTCAGTGCCGGTCCGCCACAGTTATGTTGCGCTCCGCTGTGCGTAAAAGCGCATTGCGCGCGGCAGCCCAGATGGAGCGGAACCGCCTGAGATGCGCCCTAACCGAGGGGACAGTTACCTCACTCTCCTGCACCGGGAACAGCGGGAGGTCATAACCCAGGGATGCCTTGAAGGGGGACATCCCTGTAGCAGAAGAGCGAGCGGTGTTGTGGGCGTATTCAACCCAGGCAAGATGGTTACTCCAGGACGTGGGTTTAGATGCTGTTACACAGCGGAGCGCAGCCTCCAGCTCCTGATTGGTCCGCTCACACTGCCCGTTGGATTGGGGGTGATGGCCGGAGGAGAGGCTCACCTTGGCTCCGATGGCGTTACAGAACGACCTCCAAACCTCAGAAGAAAATTGGGGCCCCCGGTCCGAGACCACGTCCACCGGAATCCCGTGCAGCCTGACCACGTGTTGGACGAGGAGATCCGCCGTCTCCAGGGCAGTTGGAAGACCTCGCAGGGGGACGAAGTGCACAGCCTTGGAGAAGCGGTCCACGATGGTCAGGATGGTGTCATAGGAATTGGAGGCTGGGAGTCCGGTGACGAAATCCAAAGCGATGTGTGACCAGGGCCTGCCAGGGACGGGCAGGGGCTGGAGCAGACCCGCTGGGGGGGCATTTCCCGACTTGTTGGTGGCACAAATTGGACAAGCCCGGGCGTAGCGGGCTGCGTCCTTCCGCAGGCCTGGCCACCAAAAGGACCGCTGGAGGAGGTCTATCATCCGGGAGGAGCCAGGGTGACAGGTGAGCTTGGAGGTGTGCAGCCAGTGGATGACCTCTCCACGAACCGCGGATGGCACGAACAGCCTCCCCTCCGGTCCGCCGCCAGGGTCAGGTTCCACTTCCTGCGCCTTCCGGATCTTGCCCTCTATGTCCCAGGAGATGGCTCCCACGACGCACGACCTGGGCAGGATGGTGTGGAGCGACTCCTCCGACTCCTCAGGGGTGAACTGCCTAGAGAGGGCGTCAGGCAGACCGTTCTTGGAGGTGATGGAGAACTGGAACCTGGCGAAGAACAAGGACCAGCGTGCCTGGCGGGCGTTCAGACGCTTGGCAGATCAAAGATATTCCAAGTTCTTGTGGTCCGTAAGGACCACGAACGGCAGGTCCGCCCCCTCTAGCCAGTGGCGCCATTCTTGCAGCGCGAGCTTGATGGCCAGTAGCTCTCTGTCCCCCACATCGTAGTTCCTCTCCGCCGGGGACAAGCGCCGGGAGAAGAAGGCGCAGGGCCGTTTGGCGCCGTCGTCAGGCGACCGCTGAGATAGCACCGCCCCCACTCCTGTGTCCGAGGCGTCCACCTCCACGATGCAGTGCAGCGCGGGGTCGACCTGGCGAAGGACCCGAGAGGAGGAGAACTCCGCCTTCAGCGCCTGGAAGGCAGCAGCGGCCTCTTCGGTCCACCGGAACGGGACCTTAGGGGACGTGAGGCGGGTCAGTGGTCCGACGATGGAGCTGAAATTGGGGACAAAGCGGCGGTAGAAATTTGCAAATCCAACGAACTGTTGCACCTGCTTCCGTGACGCAGGTGTAGGCCACTCTACCACCGCCTTTACCTTCTCTGGGTCTGGGAGCACCTGGTCCTGAGAGATGACGAAACCCAGGAAGGATGTCGTTCTGGCGTAAAATTCACACTTTTCAGCCTTCACGTATAGCCGGTTCTCCAGCAGTCTTTGGAGGACCCGCCTCACATGGACCTGGTGCTCGTCCCTGGACTTGGAGAAGATGAGAATATCGTCCAGGTAGACGAACACGAAGAGGCCGATGAAGTCCCAGAGGACGTCATTGATGAGGCGCTGAAAGACGGCAGGAGCGTTGGTCAACCCGAACAGCATTACCAGGTATTCAAAGTGGCCGTTCGGGGTACGGAAGGCTGTCTTCCACTCATCTCCCTCCCGGATCCGGACGAGGTGGTATGCGCTGCGTAGATCCAGCTTGGTGAACCAGGTCGCCCCCTGGAGGGAGTGGAAGGCGGTGTCCATGAGGGGCAGGGTGTAACGGTCCTTCTCAGTGATGTTGTTGAGAGCTCGGTAATCTATGCAAGGGCGGAGGGATCCGTCCTTTTTCCCAACGAAGAAGAACCCTGCCCCCACGGGAGATGACGATGGGTGAATTATCCCAGCGCTCAGTGATTCTTTCAGGTAGGCGTTCATCGTCTCCTTCTCCGGCGCTGACAGGCTGTAGAGCTGACCAGAAGGTAGGGGAGCCCCCTGGCGGAGGTTGATGGCGCAGTCATAGGGCCGATGAGGGGGGAGAGACGTAGCTTTAGTCTTGCTGAACACCATACCCAGGTCGTGAAATTCCGGAGGCACCAGAGACAGGTCCGGGGGTGCAGCGTCCGTAGCAGGGGGAGAAGCGGACGAAGAGCAGGCAGCGAACTGAAGGCAGGTGCCCATGCAGAACGTGCTCCATGCCGATACCCCAGCTGACTTCCAATCCAGGACCGGGTTGTGGAGGCGTAGCCAGGGATACCCCAGGATGACGGGCGACACAGAGTTGGGCAGGACGAGAAAGGTTATCTCCTCCCGGTGGTTTCCAGAGATGATCACCGGGACCGGGATGGTCTGGTGGGTGACTCTCCCAAGGGAAGCACGGGAGAGGTTGACCAGGGAGATGGGGTCCTTGAGCGCCTGGCAGCGGATGCCCAATCGGGTTGCCAGGCTTTGAGAAATGAAGCTGCCCTCTGCGCCCGAATCCACCAGTGCGTGGGTGAGGTGCCCAGTGGGGTTGTGGCAGAAACGGATGGGCAGCTTTAATTGAGTGAGGGGACTTAATCGACTGACGTCCGCGAGGCCCCCTACAGTGACTCGCGGACCCCCCCGTTTGGCTTCTGTGGGCAAAGCTCTACCGTGTGTTGATCATCTCCGCAATACATGCAGAGATTCAACGCACAGCGGCGTTGTCTCTCCGCCGGGGAGAGCTTTGTCCAGCCCGTCACCATCGGCTCCGACTCCTCGGGGTGTGATGGCGGCGGCGTCACCAGGGGGCGAGCTTGGGGCAAGCGCGACGAGGCTCCGCGAGGGCGAGAAGATGACGACTTCCGCCCCGAGGAGCGCTCGCGCAGCCTGTTATCCAAGCTGATGGCAAGGGAAGACAGCTCCGCTAGCGTCTCAGGGAGGTCCCGCCCAGCCAGTTCATCCCTCAGATCATCATTGAGGCTGCGGAGGAAAAGACCGCAGAGGGAGCGTTCCTCCCAGCCTACTTCCTCCGCTGCTACCCGGAAGTCGACCGCATAGTCCGCGGCCAACCGGCTTCCCTGCTGGAGAGCGAGAAGCCGGTCGACCTGGACCGTCTCGGTTCGGGAGTGGTCAAAGACCTCCAGGAAGTGCCTCACGAACTGGTCATAAGTGAGGGTGGCGTAACTGGGCCTCACCATAACGGCGTAGGTCCAAGTCAACGCGCGCCCCTCCAGGAGATTCCCGATATAACCAATCCGGCTGTGATCCGAGGGAAAGTCTCCGGGCACGCGGTGGAATACGGACTCACACTGCATGATGAACCCCCGCGCTCCGCCAAGCTCTCCGCTAAAGCGGGCGGGGGTCGTAATGGGTGTGAGCCGCGCCGGAGCTACCGGAGCCTGCTGGACGGCCACTGGAGCGGCAGGAGCCGCGCCACCCTGATGAGCCAGGGGGAACGGCTGCTGGGGGTCCAGGCGGTCCAATCGGTTATTAATGAGGATCAATTGATTTAGGATCACCTGTTGCTGATAAGCTATCTGATCCACCCGAGCCTCGAGGTTGGTAAGCCGGTGTGCGAGCCCGCCGTCTGCCGAGCCGCTCTGCTGAAGCCGTACTGACATAACGTTCGGCTCAGGAGACGCACACACACAGGCTCAAAGTAGTTCAAATAGTTTATTAGCAACAGGGGTGAATGGATGAGTGTCTGCGAAATGTTAATGTGTTGGTGGGGGCGTCTGCTTCAGGCACAGAGGCAGGAGACCGTACAGCCGGCAACCCTATGGGAGAGAACACAGAGACACAGGGTGATGGGCACACACCAACACAGGAAGAGAATAGGCGAGGGAGAAGCTTACTTGCTAGGAACAGATGACTGGCACAACAAGGACGGAACCCGGGAGACAGCCACCTGCAGGGCTCGGTGCAGCAGCGAGGAACGACGAGGGAACGGGATTGTCCGCCGCCGAGGAATCCACCTGTGCACAGGGGAGCAGACTGGAAAAGATGAGGTAAGGACTTCTTACCACACAGCGTCGTGCTGAAGAGTAGGTAGCTTCACGTTGAAGGAGAATGAAGTCTGACGGCTTCAGGCCGAAGCTCAGGGCGAGGCGGCTTATATCCCTCGCCGCTGATGATGAACAGGTGTGCGAGCAGGTGGCGCCGCTGATGAGCGGCGCGGCGTGACAATAGCGACCGGTATTTTCCTAGTTGTATGCCGGAGGGGACCATTGTGTAAGTCTATTGCATCTTTGCATTCAAAAAAACTATTCGTTTGTTACGTCGCATGTCCACTGGCCCACCACGGCCGTGCTCTGGGAACACCTGTGACCATCTTTTGGCCACTGCTCGCTGCCACAGGCTGTCCACCATGCTGCCCAGTACCCTCATCCAGGGCGACTTGGCACCGGGGCCCTCCCGCGGCGACCCTGAGCGCGACCCTTCACTTCCGCCTCCCAAAGAGAGCAGACGCCTTTTTCTTCTCTCCTGCTCTGACTTATCTCCTTCCTCCTCTAACTAACTGGATCCCAGCTTGCTATCGTCTGTCTGCGTGTCCTTACTGCTGATCATCGAACAAAACTATGGATTTAATAAGCTGGGCTTTGAACGCAATTGACACTATTTTTTCAACGAGGAAAAGTGCCCCGGGGGAGGTTGTTTGCCCCGCAGGAACGGCTGCTGCGGGCTATTTGAGGGACACAAGTAATTGGAAACTCTTGTGCCTGTCTGATCTTTCCATCGAAGATGTCGAAGATTTGTACGTCTTCGTAGTAATGGTCATCGGGATCGTTCTGATTGGATCTGGGATTGTCCTGGTGTACCGTAAATTGATGAAGATGGACTTAACCTATCAAAATGCTGGCCAAGCGAGGTTTAACCATCAAATTGAAAAAATGGAGAGGACTCTGACAGCGGCAAATGGAGAACTGTCTAGGAAAATGGATTACATCATGATTACGCTGAGAGCCGTCCATGAAGGATTCAACGTCCAGCAATGAAGGATTAAGTATTGAATCTGTAAGAGGATATAAAGTTTCTTTCTCTGGGATCAGTACTATTCGACTAATCTGACCCCCCTCACACAAGTCCTCCAGATTATCTGCAGTTTTTTGTTTTCAAAACATTTGAGCTGCACTATCTCCACGGACAGCCAGCTGCATGGCCCAAGGACAATGCCAGCAGCTAAGACAAAACATCTCCTGCCAAAGAGACTTTGTTCTTAACTGATACAAACACCTACACTCAACACTACACCCACACTGACTCAAAAACTGATGAAAAAGATCACTCACTCACTGCTCTCTTTGTGTCCTTGTGTACTTTTTTGTCTGCTAACTGTGCATTGAGGGCTTTTTTTTCTTGTAATCATAATATTGATCATATATGACCAGTATTCTGACAATCAATGGTTTTTTGCTCCTTCCTATTGTATTATCCTTTTCTTCCCTATGCATCCTGTACCCATCTGATGACAGGCGCGTTCACAGATGCTGCCGTGTCACCGGAAATGCAGGTCGTTTTCTGTGTCAAGTCAAATCCCTCGTATGTTATCAGTTTTCATATCTGTTAATGTACTTGGCAATAAATCCTTTCTGAGTCTGAGGCAATAAATCCTTTCTGAGTCTGACAAGGCCTGTCCACTTTCTGGAGTGCCCAGCAATTGTTCATCCCACACAGCATCATCCCAAACTCTCGGAACCAGTTGGTCCCACAGTCTGCAGCCCGACCGCTCTTCCCCAGTGCTGCACTTAATGGAAAACCCGGGGCTATAGAATAAGTTGCAGCCCATGATGTTCGTGCCGTGGGCTGTCACGACCAACTCCACATCGGTCATCTCAGCCGACTTGTACCGAGCCGTCAGTCTGACGGTACCCACCGTGGCCAACTGTCCTCCTCCATAGCCACAAAGTGGCGCCGAGGCACCTCCAATTCTGTAGTGGGGAAAACATTCTCTAACAGTAGCCCAGTTCAGAAGCAAACTCTCCGCCCCCGTGTCAGTCAGCATCGGTACCGGTACTCCGTCCATTTCTACTGTGCAATGTGTGTGGCCACTGGTACTTGGGGACACAGTATGAATCACCGTCAGGGAGGGAGGAGTCGAGCTCTTGTGTGGGCTATCTTGTTTCGCTGACTGGCACACCCTCGCAAAATGATGTACACGGCCACAACTGCCACAGTGCTTTCCTCTTGCCGCACACTCTCTGGCCTTGTAGCGATGTTTCATGGACCCACAGCCCATACACCTGGGCTTCCCTGGGGCAGACCTCAACCGTATAGCGTTGGCACTCTCGGCATCGTCCTCGACACTCTAATTGCTGTCCGGGTCCACTACCTGTGTGGCCATGGAAGATCCCAACACTCGTGGTGACAGATATTCACGCATCTCCCGAGTTAGCTTATCCACTGCATCCAGCTGGAGAGCCAACTCAACGGCCTTGGCCAGTGTCAACTCACCCGGAAATGTGAGCAGCTTAGACTGGACCGCAGCACAGCTGGTGTGTTCCACCAACTGGTCGTGAACCATTTCTTCCTCCAACCATCTGAACTGACACTCAGCGGTAAGCTGTCTCAAGTCCAATACAAACCACTGGATGGGTTCGCCAACCTGTTGGCGGCGCAGTCGGAACTTAATCCTCCAGACGATGATGCTGTCTGGCACCCTGAAATGGTATGCCATTAACTCGACCACCTCTCCGTAGCTGTCCGTGTCACCAAGCGTTCCCAAAATAATCTGGCCCTCCATACCCAGGTTGTGCACAATCAATGCACGCGTCCTCAGCTTCTCTATCCTTTCCAGGTCCAATGCCCCATGTACGTTTAAAGGCTTCGTATCACCAAGGCCACGGCACCAGCGGCTCACCTTGGAGCTCCAAGAAAGGCCGAATTGGTGCGCCACATGCTGCCATGACTTTTCTTCTCATCACCAAATGTTACGTCCGGAACTGGAGTCAAGGAGGAGAGCAATAGTGAAGCTGAACACACATTTATTATATTACAGAGTGCAGTGCACCTGACCACACATAGACCTGCTGCAGAGGTAACGGCGGAAGAGAGCGCCCTTCCCATCTGCAGCTCTTCTATCCGCACGGGGTTGGTGGAACCAGAACATGGAGCCACCACCCCATGCCACACAAGTAAGAGCTCCAAATACAACACAATATGAACAATAAATAACTATGCTACAGACGTCCACGGCGAAGATGGGCCAAACGACAGCCAGCAAAACATTGAGGGTGTCTGCGCATTGTGGCTGAGCTGGGTGTAGCGTGCTTCAGGTTGTCTCATGGCTCATCGAGGCACGACAATTAGCTTTGGCGTGTCCAGGAAGACACTCCAGGTGGCAAGGCTAGACGGGAGTCGGTGATGGCCGTGTGGAATCCAGGCTCTGTTATTCAGAGGACTGGCCATCGCTCTGGAGGTCTGCGGTCCCCAGGGGCGCACCTGCTGAGGGGCTGCCCTGGACCCCCCCATGCAAGTTCCAGTTTTTCCACCTCAATGACTGTGCGATAGCACTTTATTCATAGTTTTTGTGTTCTTGCATGTATGTTATGATATGGCGTATTTTAGTTTAGGAGCACGGCAGTGTATTTTAGTTGAATAAAGGACATTTTTTAGTTTACCAGTGGCAGAATAGTCTACTGTGCTGTACAGGTTGTGTGGCAGTCCACCCACCAACTCTACTTTAGGTTATTTTTGTGTAAATGTGTTAAGCCATTTTAATATATTAGTTCCCATTATTTTAGAGCATGATTCGGGTTCCAAATCGGGGTGGGCTTCAATTGCTTATGTGGTTTTGGACTTTTCTAAGTGGGGAGAGAATGTGGTGTCGGGTTCCGGTGCCTTATTGTGGAGTGCGGGGTGGTGACGTACACTTCCTGTCACGTCACTGCTCTGGCCATATATATGGCAAGGGCACCATCTTATGGCCTCTTGGCTGGATGGCCATGCTGGTGCATACTTTGTATTTGCTGTCCTGTATCTATCTATAAATTCAAGGAATCGCTGTCTGTTTGTGTATGTGTGTGTATTCCTCAGCTATTTCTCAAACCGTTCGTCACACTGCCTAAGATTTTAAATGTGCTTTGCTGAAGCTACGAGGGTGTGCATCCCTGAATATGGAGCCACTCAGTGAAAATATGTAATTTTTATCAGTAAAAGTTTAGCCACCGCTGTGTGACCACTCAATGTCTTCACCACCATGGCTTCAAGAAGTGTGGGCGGGATTTCGGATTGACTCTGTGCTTATTGGAGAATACGCCGCATCACGACTATCTGATTGGATGCCACACAGCATCACCACCTGTCAGTCACCACAGTGTTCCCGGGACAAAACAAGGAAATGAAAGTTTGAAAGATAGAAAAGATAATACTGAAGATTATACTATAAAGTTGCCCTGATTGCATAGGTCTAAAGGATAATTCCCCATATGTGGAGAATGAGGTGCGCGAGCAGACTGGGCGGCGCGTCAGCGGGGACCAGGTCTGACAAATCAACACAGAAAATGCTGGGAGAAGCAGCACCCCTCATCCCCTACCCCCATGTTCTCCATGCCAAATTATCAATCACAGCAACTTTATGGTATATTTTGACTGAGCAATGGGAGTCTCGGCTGCTGCATTACCCGTGTGCCAGTGATGTCTTTTGCAGCACCATGGGTCCCCACCAGCACGAATGCAGGACGTATCAACCATACGTTTGATAAATTTTCAGCATGGGGCACATATTTTTACCAGTTTATAAAATTTTTCACTGGGTCTGAGGTGTGTGTGGAAAAAAATGGCATTTTGGTTAATGTTTACAGGGTCTAAAATGCGATAGTTTAGGCGGAACAATAATAACAATAATAAATAATAATAATAATCTCGCACCAATAAAAGACAGATGCTTACAATAGAACGGCGGCACTCAGTCTTTGCCAGTCACGCCTATTTTGTAGTTATTGTTCATATATGTGGTTCATGCTGGAGCTCTTATTTGTATAGTACGGGATGACAGCCCCGGTTTCCGGTTCCGCCATCTCCAGTGGTATAAGAGGGGCTGCTGGTAGAGGGACAGTCTCTTATATAAAGTGTGTGGCGGTAATGCACCTGTAGGCTGGTTGCCAACTGCCAATGAAATCTAAAAGAAGAAGAAGAAGGGACGGTCTCTTTCGCCTTTCTTCTGGCAAGCGGCTGCATGTATGGTCAGGTGTACAGAGTCCAGTTCCATTAATAAACAAGTGTTCAGCTCCATTCCTGGCTTCGTCATTGTCTACAAGTTACAACATAACAACGCCCTCAAGGTTCAGATCATTGTCTGGCCTCAGTATCGCCCCAGCGCGACGATATAACCATGCCTCAATCTTAGCATTAAAGTTTAAAAAAACCTTTTAATAACAAAATATTGCTAAAATAAAAACTGATGCACTACAATAGATAGAGATAGAAGCAGCAGATAAGCTAACTTGGGATTTAAATGAGGTTCAAGATCCCCCATAGCCGCACAGGTAGTGGACCCGGACAGCGATGGGAGTGTCACAGATGACGCCGAGAGCGTCAACGCTGTACGGATGAGGTCTGCCCTGGAGAAGCCCAGGTGTATGGGCTGTGGGTCCACGAAGCACTGCCACAAGGCCAGACAGTGTACGACAAGAGGGAAGTGGAAATTGTGGCCGTCTCCACCATTTTGCCTGCCCCAGCGCGACGATATAACCACGCCTCAGTCTTAGCATTAAAGTTTTAAAAAACCTTTTAATAACAAAATATTGCTAACATATAAACTGATGCACTACAATGGGTCTCAAATATTTGTGAACATGTCCTGTTATAGTACTGCATGACTTTATTGACGAATCGATACACAGAAGAAATTCAACATTACATTGAACTCCATCACTGAACAGTGATATAAACTAAAATAGTTATAATGATCACTGAACAACTACCATTTCCCAAAGTGAAGATACACTATTATCTTGAATATAAGTGATAAAAGATCAGACAAATAAGTGATCTGACAAACAAATAAACAAGGGATCTGAAACAGTCGCTAATATTGGATGTCCCATTCATTTTCAATATTTAGGTATTCTGTAATTAATAGTCAATCAAATAAATGTTAGTGCATTTACTCCCTTTTATATTTGTGTTGTCATGCATGTAATGTGTAAATGTCGATGTGTAGATTTAGTTTGTGTGGAGGTTGATTAACGTCATCTGGTGGTGACAGTTTGGTACTGAAACAGTTAATTTCCACGTCCAGACAGTTGGTTCAGTGTTCAAGGAGTCTTGACAATTGGTGGTGTTTGACCCACGTAAGCTTGTAAGTTATTTTGGTCAAAATCTATGTTGTTGTGTATGCTGCATAATATTATTATTATGTTTGTTATAGATAGTACATCACAGAGTGAGTTTGTGGTTGAAGATAGCTGTTATGAGAAAGTGCAGTAATGTTAACAGGCTGTTATTGCTATAAGATTAGCATGCTAGCGGTATTAGCATTAGCATGCTAATGTAACTGGGGGCGGATGCCTGGCATTCCTGGAGCTTGTTGGCCCTGGGCATTTGTGCCCTGTGGGGGTTGGTGGCACTGCCTTGCCTGCTTGGGGTTTCTGGGGTGGCGGGGAATTGCTGCGACCAGCCCCCCTCTTTGTATGTTTCCTGACAAACCACTCACATGCACACACTTATTTTGCGCACGCTCTCATATACATGCACATGGACGCACACGCACAAATGTCTCCCCTTTAATAGGTGCTGATACCAGACTCGTGTTGAGACCTTTTCAGTGAATAAAGCAGTTTGCCTTCTGTTTGTTTTAGTTGTTGGTTTGTTTGTCTTTTTTCCCTGTTCCTCTCTCTTTTCTTCCCCCCTTTGCACACTTCCTTTCCCCATTCCCTATCCTGTCGGGTCCTTCATGGGTAAAATAATTTAAATAAAGTATTAAAAGTTATTACCTGTAATAACTTTTGGGACAAGGGGGGAAAAAAAGCATTAGCATGCTAACGGCTTTAAGCTAACTTTGTGGAGATGTGTTGAAGGACGAGACTGAGTTTATTCCTCAGGTTCAGCTTTATTCACAATCACATACTCCAACATTCCAAAGCAGAAAAAGAGGATGAATCTTCTCACATCTGTCCTTTTATACCCAGGACATCAAACCTACAGTCATATGGTGTTTAATCAAACATATAGTCACATGGTACTTAATCCCAGTCACAATGTAACTTCTCCCGATCTTAACACCATCCACCCCCTAGTCTCCGGTGGTCAGGAAATCTCTCAAGGCCATCTCCTTGAAACAAAAGGCCAAATCTCACACCCTCCTGTTACCTCGAGGAGGCTCAGTCCCTTTGTTCCCCTGAGACGTGAAGCACACAATAAACATACAGTAATATATCTGTGGAGCATATGAAACCAACATATGTGCCCCACAACTTTCCTATAGCTTATATGTGTGTTAGCTAGGTATGTTAGCATCGCGATTAGCATTTATGCTAACATTAGCATAATAGAAGGAGGTCTAATGCTATTTTATGCTATTTTGTGCTGGTTTAAGTAGAAGTGGTTCATTTGGGTTTATATTATACCACATTAAGCTTTACAGTTAGAGCTTGCTATTGAATGAGATACTAATGTGTGTTATTATTCTGTCTATTTCAGTTTTACAATGAAAATCCATGAAAATGAATGTGATGTATGGATGGATGAGCACATTTTCTCCATTAAAGGAAAACTCAAATCTAATGCCATCGTGTGTTTGTTATGTATGTAAATAGGCTGGTACGGCCAAGATGGCGGACGGGTTGGTTGAGAGATAGACCGGGGTGGCTACTTCCGGTTTCCGGCGGTGACGCCGCCCTAAGTCTGAAAGAGTGGGCCTCTTTCGTCGTGAAGCCACCTGGCGAGCAGGAGAGTGCTGTAAGCCTCTGTATATAGTTATTGTGCATATTTAATAAACCCTGTTAACCAAGGTGAGACGTGCTCTTGTGGAGAGCGTGAAAAGATGAGGCTGAGTTTATTTCTCAATTCAGGTTTATTAATCATTCACGTATCTCCAACATCCTCTCAAACAGAAAAGAGACCCTTCCTCCCACATCTGTCCCTTTTATACCTGGGACATCAAAGTACAGAGTCACATTGTCTTTAATCCCAAGACACAATACATAAACCCCTAGGTCTTCTCCTCTCCCCCAAAACCCTGGTGGTCAGGAAGTCTCTCAAGGCCATCTCAAAAGATCACATTTCACATCCTCCTGTTATCCTCAGGAGGCCCAGACTTATTGTTCATTCTGAGACGTGGGCAACAGTAATATACATATGCAGCCTAAGCAACTCAAATATGTGTGCCACATGACCCCCCCCCCCCCCAAACGTCCAAAATGAAACAATACAACACAGTCTGCACATTATGGTAAAATCACAAACATCAATCCAAGTGCTGTTTGGGTTTCAATCGTCTTCCGAACTTGCTGTAAGTGGGCTTTACCACTCCCGCGGCGCCATCCTGCTGTGAATCTGCTATCTGAGGATGAGAACTGTTAGTCAATCCCTGTGGGGGCTCTGGGGCATGCTCCCTGGGAGGTCTGCCGCGTCAAGGAGCTCTCGCCAGCGGCACAGCCTCGTCAGCCATCACAAAAGCAGGTTTGAGTCTGTCCACGCCAATTCTTTCCCTCCTGCCTCCCAAATCTAGCAAAAAATGCTTATCACCTGTTTCCAGCACTCTATATGGAGTGTGACCTCATATGGAGGTCGCAGGGTTGGCCGTTGAGCATCGTGTCTGACAAAAACAAACTCAGCATTTTTTAAAGCCTTAGGTACAAAAACGTGTGGAAAAGTGTGATGAACGGGGCCCGGAAGCGTGCTCGCTCCAGTGTCGCTCAGTAACCGCTGAGCAGGGGGGCGCTCCGGCGCAGGATTATCTGGGAGAAACTCCCCAGGCAGCCGAAGCGGCTGCGCAAACACCAACTCAGCTGGGGAGGCTTTTAAATCCTCTTTAGGTGCAGAACGCAACCCCAATAAAACCCACGGTAGTCTGTTCACCCAATTTGCATCCGTAAGCGACGCTCTGAGGGCTGCTTTCAATGACCTATGGAAACGTTCGCATAAACCATTAGCCTGGGGGTGATACGCGGTAGTGTGGTGGATCGTTACCCCCAGGCTGCGGGCCATCGCCGACCAAAGCTCGGAAACAAATTGAGGACCTCTGTCGGATGTAATATCCGAAGGAACTCCAAAACGCGCTACCCAAGCCGTTAAAAACGCGTGCGCCACCTCCTCGGCTGTGGTTGATGCCAGTGGGACCACTTCAGGCCAACGTGTGGTGCGGTCCACCATTGTCAAAAGATGTGTGCACCCCTGTGACGGCGGGAGGGGGCGTACGAGGTCGACGTGCAGATGATCGAACCTCTTAGCTGGGATGTGAAACGGCTCTAAGGGGGCTTTAGTATGTTTGTGTATTTTGGCCCGCTGGCAAGCCATGCAGGCTCTTGCCCACTCCTTAATGTGCTTGCGCAGGCTCGGCCAAACAAACTTCTCTCCTACCATTTTGACCGACGCGCGCACCCCCTGGGTGCGCCAGAGAGTAAATGGAGTCAAAAACACGGCGGCGCCACGCGGTCGGGACCACCGGGCGACCACGCCCGGTGGATACGTCGCAGATTAGTGGGGGCATACCATTTTGCAGCACCCTGCTGTCCAGCCTTAACCCTGTTGGTCCAGACTGGAGCGCGCACACGTCCGTATCGCTAACCTGCTCCGCGGCCATGGCTGCATAATCTATCCCCACGTGGACTGGGGCCACGCGTACTTCCGCGCCGCTACTTTGCTCTGCGGCCATGGCAGTATAATCTACCCCTGTGCGGACTGGAGCAGTTACGGCACGCGAGAGACAGTCTGCCACTACATTAAGTTTACCCGCTACGTGTTGAATATCGGTAGTAAACTCTGAAATTGCAGCCAGCTGCCTCTGCTGTCGGCCCGACCACGGCTCCGAAACCTTGGCCATCGCGAAAGTCAGCGGCTTGTGGTCGACAAACGCGGTGAAACGCCGACCTTCCAACCAGAACTGGAAGTGGCGAATGGCTAAGTGGAGCGCTAACAACTCCCTGTCGAACGCGCTGTATTTTCGCTCGGCATGGCGCAAAGTCCTGCTGAAGAAGGCAAGTGGCTGCCAAGCCCCGGAAACCTTCTGCTCTACAACCGCCCCTATGGCCACGTCTGATGCATCGGTAGTGAGCGCCAGGCGGGCCGTTGGGTCTGGATGTGCCAACAACGCAGCGTTTGCCAGGGCTGCTTTAACCTCCGAGAATGCGCGTTCCCGCTCCGGGGACCATTCGATTGCATTTGTGGGTTTTTGTTTTTTAAGCGCGGCAAACAATGGTTGCTTGAGCTGCGCTGCGCAGGGGAGGAAACGGTTATAAAAATTCACCATTCCCAAAAACTCCTGTAATGCTTTGACCGTTTGTGGTTGGGGAAAATTTGTTACTGTGCGCACTTTGTCGGGCAGCGGGACCGCTCCTTCTGGAGAGACGCGGTGCCCCAAAAAATCAATCCGCGTCACCCCAAACTGACACTTCGCTGGATTGATTATTAACCCGTGGTCTCCCAACCTCTGGAAAACTGCCGTGAGGTGTTTTTCGTGTTCCTCTTCGGACACGCTGGCTACCAAAATGTCGTCCAGGTAGACAAACACAAAAGGGAGATCGCGCAACACTGCGTCCATCATGCGTTGGAACGTCTGCGCGGCGCCTTTAAGCCCAAACGGCATGCGCAAAAACTCAAAAAGGCCAAACGGAGTTATTACCGCTGTTTTGGGAATGTCCTCAGCTCGTACTGGGACTTGATGGTACCCGCGGACCAAGTCTATTTTAGAAAAAATGCGCGCCCCCGCTAGATGAACTGAAAAATCTTGACTATGGGGGATTGGGTAGCGGTCATGCGCTGTAGCATTGTTCAACCTGCGGAAATCACCGCAAGGTCGCCACGAGCCGTCAGCTTTAGGGACCATGTGGAGCGGGGAAGCCCATGGGCTATTCGAACGCTGAATGATGCCCAACTTTTCAAGGTTGGCGAACTCCTCGCGCGCTATGGTCAGTTTAGCTGCATCCAAGCGCCGAGCTTTTGCAAAAACGGGGGAACCGGCGGTAGTAATAAAATGCTCCACTCCGTGTTTAGCGACAGCTGCTGAAAATGTGGGAACTGTGAGTGCTGGAAACTGAGCGAGGAGGGTGTGGAACTTACCGCCTGCCGTAGCGACGTTGGCTTGTGCTGTGGGCGGGGTCACTCGAGCTGCACAAGGGATAGAGTAAAACAAGAGTGCATTAACCAAGCGTCTATTAGGAAGATCAACCAACAGCCCATGTGAGCACAGAAAATCAGCACCTAACATGTTGAAACTCACCGCAGCTATAATAAAAGTCCACTCATATGTACGGCCGTGCAGGGACAGAAGCAGAGTCCTTTCACCGAAGGTCTTAATGCTCGAGCCGTTCGCCGCTGATGCTCCGTGACTCCCGGGGCCTGCCAGCCGGTCAGCGTAGGTTGGCATGATGAAACTCACTTGGGAGCCTGTGTCCACGAGGAATTGCCTCCCAGAACACGCATCCGTCAAGTAGAGCAGCTTGTTCTGTTCACCGAGGGCCGCAGCTGCTACCGACTCCCGGTTCTGGCGTTTCCCGAGCTCTTGAACTGACACGGTGGTATACACTTGCGTGCCCTCTCTGCGAAGCAGCGATGGTAAAAACAGAGGTCGTCTCCTCCGCGATGTTTGATCTTCACCGCCGCCGTTGCCGGTGGTTCTGCCTCCGCAGCCTCTGGCCCCCTGCCATTCCCGGCCATCACGCCGAGGTCTGTCGCTGCTGCGGTGGGCGTGTGCCGTCTGCTGGCATTGAGAATCCGCTGTGCCTCCTGGGCCAGCGCGCGGAATTCCCTCTGGGCCACCAACTGCGAACCTGCCAGGGTCGCCCTCGTCTCCGACGGTAGGGTTCTCAGGAAAATGTGGGTGAAGAGGAAATCGTTGTTGTCTGAGCCTCTCAGCCTCAGCATGTCTTCCATCAGGTCGACAGGCGTGCTTTCTCCCAAGTCGTTCAGGGCCAAGAGTCGCTTAGCTCTCTCCTGGGCTGATGGAGTGAAACGCTGAATGAGCGCAGCCTTCAACCTGCCTTATTTGTCGCCAGCGGGTGGGCGCTGCACCAGGCTCTGCACATGTCGAGCTGTGCGGTTGTCGAGCTTGGTGATAACGTGGTAAAATTTCGTGTCATCTGCCGTTATTCCCCCGAGAGCGAGCTGAGCCTTGGCCAAGAGGAACCAGGAGTCCGGGTTGTCCTGCCAGAATTCTGGTAGTTTGACTTTTGCCCGGCTGGTTCCCGACGAGTCCGGTTTGGGGGAATCGTTTCTGCCCATGATACGTCGTAAGGTCACCAGTGTGGAGAGCGTGAAAAGATGAGGCTGAGTTTATTTCTCAGTTCAGGTTTATTAATCATTCACGTATCTCCAACATCCTCTCAAACAGAAAAGAGACCCTTCCTCCCACATCTGTCCCTTTTATACCTGGGACATCAAAGTACAGAGTCACATTGTCTTTAATCCCAAGACACAATACATAAACCCCCAGGTCTTCTCCTCTCCCCCAAAACCCTGGTGGTCAGGAAGTCTCTCAAGGCCATCTCAGAAGATCACATTTCACATCCTCCTGTTATCCCCAGGAGGCCCAGACTTATTGTTCATTCTGAGACGTGGGCAACAGTAATATACATATGCAGCCTAAGCAACTCAAATATGTGTGCCACACTCTTCATTACTATATTATGGACATTGTGGCCGCACATGGCCAAAACATAATGAGCAGCATCTTTGATAAGAACAAAGGGCAGAGTTTCCTTGGAGATAACAGGAAGCTGTGAAATGTGATCTTTTGTATGTCAGAGACGGCTTGGAGGATGCTTTGTGTGCCAGAGTCTGTGAGGGGGATGTTAAAGGATTAAGGAAGTGCATACAATGTGATCTTTTATGTGAATGCAATGTGACCTTTTGATATGTAGAAGGACCTGAGTATATAAGTGAAGAGTTCTGTGTGAGATGCCTTCTTTTCTACTATGCTCATGAGAGAGAATGTGTAATAAACTGCTTGAGACCAACTTGCCTCATTATTTACACATTCTACACTGGTGACCCAAGACGAAGCATGCAACACGAAGAGAATTCCCTGGAGCCAGCCTCATTGGGAGCCCCCAGCCAAGCGTATGCCGTTACAGTCCAGCTACCGGACTTTTGGCAGCACAACCCGCGCTCCTGGTTCCACCTGGTTGAGGCGCAGTTCGCCCTCCGGGGGATATCGGTAAATGACACGAAATTCTACCATGTGATCGCAAAGCTCGACAACCACACGGCTCAGCATGTGGAGAGCCTTCTGGAGCAGCCACCAGCCAGCGACAAATACGGCGCGTTGAAGGCTGCACTCATCCAGCACTACACACTCTCGGTTGAGGAGAGAGCAGAGAGACTCCTAGTGTGGACCGGGTTGGGAGATTGCACTCCCATTGACCTGATGGAGAGGATGCTGAGGTTGAAAGGCTCGGATGACGACCACTTCATCTTTACCCACCTCTTCCTCAGGAACCTTCTGTCAGCGACGAGAGCGGCCCTGGCCAGTTCGCAGTTGTTGGCCAAGCGGGACTACCGTGCACTGGCCCGGGAGGCACACCGGATCATCATGGCCAGCAGAGAGCTCGCGACCACGGCGGCGGCGACTGAGCTCGGCGCGATAGCCGGAGAGGGCGAGGAGCCATTGACGGCGGTAGCAGAACCACCGACGACAGCGGCGGTGGGCGCCAAGGAACGCGGAGGAGACATCCTTTGTTTCTATCACCGCCGCTTTGCAGAGAAGGCACGCAAATGTATATCACCGTGCCAGTTCAAGCGCTCGGGAAAACGCCAAGACCGGGGGTCGGTAGCAGCTGCGACCCTCGAGGAGAAGAACAAGCTGCTCTACTTGACGGACGCACGCTCCGGGAGACATTTCCTCGTGGACACCGGCGCCCAGCTGAGTTTCATCATGCCGTCCTACGCCGACCGGCTGGCAGGTTCCAGCGGCTCCCAGATGGCAGCAGCAAACGGCTCGGACATTAAAACCTTTGGTGAGAGGACTCTGCTTCTGTCTCTACATGGCCGTACATTTGAGTGGACTTTTGTCATAGCAGCATTGAATTTCAATATATTGGGGGCTGATTTTTTGTGCTCACATGGGTTGTTGGTTGATGTCGCTAACAGGCGCCTGGTTAATGCACTGTCTTTTGATTCTATTCCCTGTACAGCTCGAGCGTCCCGGCCAACAGCACAAGCCAACGTCACAGCTGCAAGCGGTAAGTTCCACACACTGCTCACTCAGTTCCCAGCACTCACGGTCCCGACATTTTCGGCAGCTGTCGCTAAACACGGGGTGGAACATTTTATTACCACCACCGGGCCGCCCGTTTTTGCAAAACCTCGGCGCTTGGACGCAGCTAAACTGGCCATAGCGCGTGAGGAGTTTGCCAACCTGGAGAGGTTGGGCATCATCAGGCGTTCAAACAGCCCATGGGCTTCCCTGCTACACATGGTTCCTAAAGCTGAGGGTTCTTGGCGACCTTGCGGGGATTTCCGCAGGTTGAACAACGCCACAGCGCACAACCGCTACCCAATTCCTCACATCCAAGATTTTTCCGTTCATTTGGCAGGAGCGCGCGTTTTTTCTAAAATAGACTTGGTCCGCGGTTACCACCAAGTCCCAGTGCACGTTGAGGACATACCCAAAACAGCGATGATAACTCCGTTTGGCCTATTTGAGTTTTTGCGCATGCCATTCGGGCTTAAAGGGGCTGCACAGACGTTCCAGCGCATGATGGATGCGGTGCTGCGCGACCTCCCTTTCGTATTCGTCTACCTGGACGATATTTTAGTAGCCAGCGCGTCTGAAGATGAACACGAAACCCACCTCACGGCGGTTTTCCGGAGGTTGGGAGAGCACGGTTTAATAATCAATCCAGCGAAGTGTCAGTTCGGGGTGACGCAGATTGATTTTTTGGGGCACCGCCTCTCTCCCGAAGGAGCGGTTCCGCTGCCTGACAAAGTGCGCACGGTAGCAGATTTTCCCTGACCACAAACGGTCAGGGCATTACAGGAGTTTTTGGGAATGGTGAATTTTTATAACCGTTTCCTCCCCCGCGCAGCGCAGCTCATGCAACCACTGTACGCCGCACTCAAAAAGCAGAAACCCGCGAATAAGATCGAATGGTCCCCGGAGCGAGAGCGGGCGTTCTCGGAAGTCAAGGCAGCCCTGGCAAACGCTGCGTTGTTGGCACATCCAGACCCAACGGCCCGCATAGCGCTCACTACTGACGCGTCAAATGTGGCCATAGGGGCGGTCGTGGAGCAGCGTTTAGCCGGCGCTTGGCAACCGCTCGCCTTTTTCAGCAGGACTTTGCGCGATAGTGAATGTAAATACAGCGCATTTGACAGGGAGTTGCTGGCTCTCCACTTGGCTATTCGCCACTTCCAGTTCTGGCTGGAAGGGCGCTGTTTCACCGCGTTCGTTGACCACAAGCCACTAACATTCGCGATGGCCAAGGTTTCAGAACCTTGGTCGGGCCGGCAGCAGAGACAGCTGGCCGCGATCTCAGAGTTTACTACCGATATTCAGCATGTCTCAAGTAAACTGAATGTAGTGGCAGACTGCTTCTCACGCGCCGTGGCGGCCCCGGTCCGCGTGGGGATAGATTACGCAGCCATGGCCGCGGAGCAGGTTAGTGACGCGGATGTGCGCGCGCTCCAGTCTGGACCAACAGGGTTAAGGCTGAAGAGCAGGTTGCTGCAAGACGGTATGCCCCCCCTAATCTGCGATGTCTCCATGGGGCGACCGCGTCCCGTGGTACCGGCCGCGTGGCGCCGCTGCGTTTTTGACTCGGTTCATTCTTTAGTGCACCCGGGAGTGCGCGCGTCAATCAAGATGGTAGGAGAGAAATTTGTGTGGCCGAGTCTTCGCAAACAGGTGAAAGAGTGGGCAGCAGCCTGCATGGCGTGCCAATGAGCCAAAGTACACAGACACACGAGGGCTCCCTTGGAGCTGTTTCACATCCCGGCTAAGAGGTTCGAGCATGTTCACGTGGACCTCGTGGGCCCCCTCCCGCCATCACAGGGGTGCACGCACCTTCTGACATTGGTGGACCGCACCACGCGATGGCCGGAGGTGGTTCCACTGGCTTCAACCACAGCCGAGGAGGTGGCGCGCGCATTTTTAACAGCATGGGTGGCGCGTTTTGGAGTCCCGTTGGACATTACGTCTGACAGAGGCCCTCAGTTTGTTTCCGAACTTTGGTTAGCAATGGCCCGCAGCCTGGGTGTCACAATTCACCGCACAACCACGTACAATCCTCAGGCTAATGGGTTATGCAAACGTTTTCATAGGTCATTGAAAGCGGCTCTCAGGGCGTCACTGACGGATGCAAATTGGGTAGACAAGCTACCGTGGGTTTTATTAGGGTTGCATTCTGCGCCTAAAGAAGACTTAGAAGCTTCCCCAGCTGAACTCGTTTTTGCGCAGCCACTTCGGCTGCCCGGGGAGTTTCTCCCGGATAATCCTGCGCCAGGCAGTTTCCCGTCTCAGCTGTTGCAGCGTAGCATTGACACAGGCACGCTGCCGGGCCCCGTTCATCACAGTTTTCCGCGCGTTTTTGTGCCTAAAACTTTGAAAAACGCGGAGTTTGTTTTTGTCAGACATGACGCGCATCGCCCCCCACTGCGACCACCTTATGATGGACCGTTCAGAGTGTTGGAAACAGGGGACAAGCATTTTTTGCTAGATTTGGGGGGTAGGAGGGAAAAGGTTGGCATAAACAGACTCAAACCCGCTTTTGTGGTGGCGGACAAGCAAGTGCTGTTGGCAAGGGCCCCTCGACGCGGAAGACCCCCACGGGGGGCTTCCCAGAGTAGAATTTCCCCAGGACACCCACAGGGACAGACAAAAGGTTTTCACCTCCAGACAGCAGCTCCCCAGCATGACAGCGCCGCGGAGGCGGTGAATCCTTGTTACAGCAGATACGGGAGAAGACTGAAGCCCAAGCAGCATGTGGATTGATGTGTAATGATTCAGCATACAGACTGTTATTCTTTTGTTCAATCCAATATGCTCGAGGGGGGTGGTGTGGCCGCACATGGCCAAAACATAATGAGCAGCATCTTTGATAAGAACAAAGGGCAGAGTTTCCTTGGAGATAACAGGAAGCTGAGAAATGTGATCTTTTGTATGTCAGAGACGGCTTGGAGGATGCTTTGTGTGCCAGAGTCTGTGAGGGGGATGTTAAAGGATTAAGGAAGTGCATGCAACGTGATCTTTTATGTGAATGCAATGTGACCTTTTGATATGTAGAAGGACCTGAGTATATAAGTGAAGAGTTCTGTGTGAGATGCCTTCTTTTCTACTATGCTCATGAGAGAGAATGTGTAATAAACTGCTTGAGACCAACTTGCCTCATGATTTACACATTCTACAACATAACAAATGGCGACGAGGTAAAAGTGGTAATGGAACGCTCCATTGCCAGCTTTTGGCCATTCCTCGAGGCTCCAGGCGAGCCGCTCGTACTGTAGCCTAGGTGGTTCACTGCTTTTACCAACTACCTTGTGGCACTGGGTTTGGGAGACATGGAGAAGCTCCGTGCGCAAGCTTTGTTAGTCCATAATTTAGGAATGGAAGAGCAGAGGATTCTTGAAAACTTGGGTGGAGTGGGCAGTTTTGATGATGTGGTACAGCTAATGGTGTGCTACTTTAAGGCGCCAGAGGACATCATTGTGAAACGCATTCACTTTCGACAGTGCCGCCAGCGGTCGAGTGAGTCCGTACGAAGGTTCGTGACAGACCTCCGAGAGCTGGCGAGGGAATGCAGATTTGGGATCCTGGAGGACGAAATGATTCGGGACCAGTTGGCGGAGCACGTCTGTTGCACGGCGGCCCCGTCCAGGTTGTTAACTCACCCAGGAGAGATGACGTTAGCGGAGGCCATCGAGCTCACTTAACAGTACAAGGCAGCAGAGACCATTGCGAGGGGCCTAACTGAAGGGTCCCCTCTGGAGAAGAATGCATCTTGCACTGAGGCACTTTGTCTGGACCCTTGTGATGGCAACTGCGGAGAGGATGATTTTGCCTCAGTGGTCAGGATAAGGTCTGCTCCTGGTAGGCCAAAATGTTATGAATGTGGGTCCACTGAACACCGCTATAAGTCCAGAGTGTGCCCGGCGAAAGGAAAGCGTTGTGGCAAATGCGGGTTGTTAAACCATTTTGCCAGTGTGTGCGTAAACTTTGTACGCAGGAGCCGTGGCAGAGATCCAGGTGCTGCGCAGAAGGCTCCGACCGTTGTGCACACTGTCTCCCCAGAAACGACAGGAAGGATTGGCTACAACTTCACATTGGATGGAGTCGAGGTCCCACTCTTAGTGGATACAGGAGCGGTAATCTCAGTCCTGAATCTTGAAACCATGGACATACTGTTTCCCCACCGGCAAATAAGAAGGCAACGAGTGGAGTATTATGGTTATGGGCTGAACAGGTTGGCTATATTGGGCTATGTGGAGATGGAGGCCTGGTATAAGGACAGTGTGGCGCCCAGAGCTCACATCAACATCTCTCTCTGCATCCGAAGTTAACGTTATGGGTTGCAACCTATTTTACAGCCTGGGGTTCTCCACTGCTCACGTCTCCGGTGAGGAATGGTCTGGGTGTGGACTGTGGGGCCGACCTGTTCCTGCTTTGGAGGGTGCTGAGGTGTGGGATCTGGACTGGACGATCAACGTAAATTTGGGAGTGCACACACCACGCCACACAGAGTCCTCTCGGGACTGACCCAATGCTATCACGCAGGCTACCCTGGATGAGGGTGACCGCATGGCGGGACCCCCGATGAGGCTCAACAGGACGAGGTGCCAACGCCAGGAGAAAACGGGGCTAGACCACGGAGCGTGGTTATCGTAAAGCACTCCCAGTGATGACCTGCCAAGAGAAGACCCAGGAGAGCCCGCGAGTCGGAGCCACTGGAGTCAGGGGCCAATCGCAGGAACAGTGATCTGATGAAAAGGAAGTGGGCTCCCTCGAAGACAGAGGTTGATGCACGAGTACGCAGAGATCACAGTCCACGCCAGCAGTGGGACAACCAGAGTCGGTTCCAGGTGGAGTCTGGTTGGATGGAGGGGTTTGGGCACAGGTCTATACACGTCTGGAGACATCCGAGGGATCTGCGGCTGCCAGAGGTGGAGAGGAGACAACGCAGCAGGAGCCCCGATGTGAAGAGACGGGGACGCCTTGAAAGAGATCTATCCGGGGACTGTGGGTTTATTTTTGCATGCTTGTTTTGTTTCTTCAGCCCTGTGTTATGCTGATTTTCCTATTTGGTGCTCCGGTAAAATTTTGTTAAGAAAAAAAAAAAGAAAAGAAAAGTGATTTGAGCCCTTGAGTGGTAAATTTTCTATTGCATGATTGGTATAAGTTTGTGTGATTTTGACTGTTAGGGTTCACCTGAGTAAATTATGTGCTATTTTATAAATGAAAGTTTCATTGGAATGTATTTTATGCACTGTTTTTGGGGATGCTGTCATTAGAAAACTGTCTGATGTGCCCGATTTTGCAGTGTTTTTGAGCCTAGTAGATTAATTTAAATTGTGGTATTTTTAGTCTGGCTGATGGCCTCTCTGTTTGAATATACTTAAGTATTTTTCTGGAGTTCGCCTGACATGTAGGACTGTTATTTATTGGATTTGGCGTTTTCATCTGAATTTGGCTTAATTGACTTGTTTTTATTTGAATAGCCCTTTATGTATGTATGTACTGTATATATGACTCTGTGTGCCTGTTGTGGGGTGGGAGTTGGGGTTGGGGGCCGCCTGTAGGAAATGTCTTGTGTTTTATTGTATGTGTTGTTTAATGTGTTTTAGAGGGTTTACTTTTAGTTAGAAACACGGCCTATTATATTTTATTTGTATTCCCCTGATCCAAGCGGCAGAATAATCCGCTCAGCCGTGTAGGGGGTGCTGGTGGTCTACCCAGCCCCTCAGCCTTGGTTGTGTGAATGGATAGGTGTTTTATTTATTTCTTGTACATAGTTTGGGTTAGTGCGTGTGTCAGGTGATAAATTTGGGTGGGTTATTTGTGTGCTTGGCATTTTTTTGAGGGGGGGAAAAATGTTATGTACTATGTAAATAGGCTGGTACAACCAAGATGGCGGCCGGGTTGGTCGGGAGATAGACCGGGGTGGCTACTTCTGGTTTCCGGCAGTGACACCGCCCTAGGTATAAAACAGTGGGCGGAAAAGGCTCTGCCTCTTTTGTCGTGAAGCCACCTGGCCAGCAGGAGAGTGCCATAACCCTCTGTATATAGTTATTGTGCATATTTAATAAACCCTGTTAACCAAGGTGAGATGTGCTCTTCATTACTATATTATGGACATAACAGTGTTCACTGTCTGTCTAGCAAGATAAGCATCATTCAGTCAGCTTCACGTCTTGTGAGGACAGAACAATATTTGTCAAAGTCTAATATGTGATTGCCTACATGTAGGCTACACCTCTTTGTACTCCACTTTCAAACACAGCCTACATTTGGGCTTGGAAAACCTGATTGTGATATCTGTTTCAAACAGGAATACTTGGTTCTACGGGCAATGCAATAGTCTCTATAAATGCAAGAAATCTCTGTCTGTGTGTCTATTTGTTCCACGCATATCTCTTGAACCATTCGTCAGACTGGCCTCAGATTTTATATGTCCTGTGCTGAGGTTACGAGGGTGTGCATCCCCGAATTTCCGCCCGGAAATGCGGAATTTTAGGAGGGAAAATCTTTAATGAACGTCCATAGGGGAGCTATGACATCATAGATGCACAGATGTTGCCATGGTTACTGTTGCCAGGCAGACACATCATCAAAGATCAAAGGCAGGCATCACTGAACGAGTGCTGACTTCAAAGGATGGTAACCATGTCAAAGATCAAAGGCAGGCATCACCATGGTTACTGTTGCCATGGTAACAGTAACTTTCTATGGCCATGCAGAAATGCTTGCTTACACTTGCTTTCTACGGGCATGTAGAAATACTTGCTTATACTTGATTTCTACGGGCATACACGGGTATGCACGAGTATAGTTCAATAAAGCTGTGTTCGCCAACCATCATCCTGCCTCATCCTTCACCCAGGTATTTCCATACATAACAGCAAGTACTTAGTTTGATTTAAGTGTTTTGTTTCACTTTAGTATCCTTTCTGGTGTCTTGATTTGAACATACTTAATGTTAGCTATCCCTAATGTAAGAAGACCCTTTATAAAAAATAAAATCCTTATTTATTCCCCATTTCACAAAGCACTCTGTCTCAAAGATGGCTAATATAGCAAGACAGTCACAAACTCTGACACTATAGTCGAAACTTATATCAAAGTTGTTTGTAAATGTTTTAGTTTCTGTTGTGGAGAAAGGAAGCAGGTGAGGCAACGAGCTGGACAACACAAGAACTTTATTCCTTGCCCAACATTCAGTACAGAAAAAGCTCTCTCGGTTCTCTGTGCTTTCTCCTTTTATACTTTTAATTCCATGGATTGAGACCTGGAACCTCCGACCATAATACATTGTTTGGAACAAAGACCTGTGTGGCACATTAACATAACATCACGCTGGCACCGCTTCTCACCCCCTTCTTCTTCCAGCAGCTCCGGCGTTCTCTCCTCTCCCCAGGGGGCACATAGTCCTTACTGTCCCGACTGAAACCCCCCGGTGACACTTCCTCCTTCAGCCCATTGTTTCCCCTTTCCCCAGCTGCCTTCTCTTGGTGGTGAATCCCCCACCTGTACCACCACACAGCTCCCCCCCGAACATCCAGAAGGGGCACCCATAGCGACTAGCAGGGGGTCGCCGTTCCAGTCGAAACACTCTGCTGGTGAGGTGTACAGGAGGGCATGTCAGTCTGTGGAGGGAAAAAGGGAGGGGGGCAAAACACATCAGCTTCATGGGCACAGGTCCCTACCGAGGGAACACGAACTTGCGGGGCTGCCAGCGGTGGGCATCCGCACCGGGGAGCCTGAGCCAACACCACCAGCTCGTCTGCCAACGCAAAAGCGGGCTTCAGCCTGTTGATGCAGACGGTCTCCCTACACCCCCCCCCCCCAAGTCTAACACAAAATGTTTCGCCCCAGGTTCCAACACCCTGAACGGTCTGTCGTATGGTGGGTGCAGTGGGGTCCGGTGCACATCGTGCCTGACAAAAACAAAGCTGGCATTCTGTAAACTCTTGGGAACGAAAGTGCAGGGAAAACAATGGTGGGCTGGGCTCGGTACGTTAAACGCCTGCATACTGTACAAAAATTGTGTGGGCGGATCGACCTTGGGCGCGGGATTTTCTGGTAAAAACTTTTCGGGGATCCGCAGTGGCTGAGGAAAAACAAGCGCTGCTGGGGAGGCTGCCAAATCCTCCTTAGGCGTGGAACGCAACCCTAAAAGAACCCAGGGCAGGCGGTCGACCCAATTTGTATCCATGAGCAAAGCTCTGAGTGCTGCCTTAAGCGACCTATGAAAATGCTCGCATAACCCATTAGCATGGGGGTTGTACACGGTAGCATGGTGAATTTTGACCCCCAGGCTCTGGGCCATCGCGGACCAGAGTTCCGAAACGAATTGTGGAACCCTGTCGGAAGTGATGTCCGATGGGGACACCACTGGTTTTATCAGATCCTTCTCTCTTACTTAATTGTGCGGTAGCCTGGTGGAGCACCCACAGTTTCATTGTACTGTACAACTGTACAATGACAATAAAGCCTATTCTCTTCTAAAACAAGCTAAAACAGTGTAATTATTTCCATTCAAATAATGAATCTGTTTGTGACCAAAGACGTAATTTAGATGTGTGCTGTTCATAATTTGCATTTTAGAATTATATGAAAAATAATATTGAAATTTCATTTTATTTCATTTCAAAAAACACCATTCACAGATGTGGCTTAGATTGCCGACCACAATTACATTATCACTGCCTCCACTGACATTTTAGTCATGTTGAGAAAATCAGGTTTCATAAAACATCTGTCTTTTTGTAAGAACCAGCCAGCTACAACCATGCCCACCATCCCAAAAGTCACTTCCATCAACTCTAGTAGCATCAGCTGCCTCGCCTCCATCGTCCACCTGTAAGATAGATAGATAGAGAGACATAGACAGACAGACAGACAGACAGGCGTACTTTATCGATCCCAAACTGGAAAATTAGTGTAACAGGAGCATGACAGTAGATGATCAAAATGACAGAAACACACACAGCATAATAGACAAAGGGATTACCCATGGAAAGTAAAACTGCCTAAATAACTTATATACATTGTAGGTGAATAGATGATGACCTGTATAGATACATGAATCACACCCACTGTACAATGCAGGACTATCAGGTGCAGGGTGAAATGTGAGGTACCAATTAGACTGCAAGGTGCAGTATGGCAGCATAGTTATGACCAGAATACAATATCAGAGTGGGTTATTGTACAATGAAATGGCATGTGGCAAATGTACCTTAATGATAGGAAAGTCTAAATCTGAGTTTTATTTAAAGTCATTCACAGCAAATTTAAATAACCCATCAAAATTCTGGAAAATAATTAAATCCCTATCAAATGCTAATGTTGGTTCAAGTCTTCCTGACAACATTATGGTTTGCTCAGATGAATTAAAGGACAAAGCTGCTATTGTGAATCAGTTTAACAAACACTTTATCAGTGTAGGATCTATATTTGACAGCATTTATGAAAATAGCTCTGACCCATGCTCTTCCACCACAGTAACTGATGTAAGTCTGGATTTGTTTGATTTTAAACCCATCTCAGTCACCCAAATTCACAAAGCCCTAAAAGACATTGACCACAAAAAATCTGCAGGTCCAGACAACTTGGATCCTTACCTCTTAACGGTGGTTGACCCTCAGGGCCAGCAAAGCCTTCTCTGCTGGCCTAAACACTATCAAGAGTTACATTGACAACCTTTACAACATATTTGTTCCATGAGGATGTATTAAATTATTCCCAATAGTCTATTCTCTTCATTTTGTAGCTTTTCTCTTGGTTGCACTCCTTCCAGTAGTGTAATGCATGTTAGAGTTAGTTTTTTTGTCGAATCATACTTCAACCATCTTCAGAAATCAACAGTGTGGCTCTGTAGGTTAAATTAATTGTTAAACTTATCCTGTTGCTTTAACCAATCAGATGTCTTCTGTACGTCCAGGGGTATGCATAGAAGGCATCCAAGAATGTCAGCATTTTCACATATTTGGCTGCACATATTGGGCTGCATGGTGGTGCAGTGGTTAGCACTGTGGCAGCACAGTTTACCCTCGGCCGGGGAATCGCGGGGATCGTGAGATCGTGGGTTCGATCCCTGCCCCCGGCCAACAGTGATCTGTGTGGAGTTTGCATATTCTCCCCGTGTTGCGTGGGTTTACTCCGGGATTTCTCCGGTTTCCTCCCACATGCCAAAAACATGCAGGTTAGGGATAAGGGGCGCTTGCGCACGCAGCGACCGGCAGCTGGTGGCTTGTCACCAGACTGCAAAACAAATCTACCTCCGGGTACAAAATAAGTAATAAAAAAAAAAATATATATATTTTGATTAGATGGTTATACTCCTCCACCCACAATGCAGAGGATCCTAGCTAGTAAAATGCCAGTGCAAAGACTTGCTTAAGCAGCTATAATATACTGTATTGTGGTGAACACTCAATGGACCTGTTGGACCGGTTCTGTGACTCGCATTTCAGGTCAGAACAAAGGCAGGAAGCTTAGCCTTGTTATGCAAGGCTGGAGACTGTGGGGGGTCGATTAAAGGATGCGTGGGAAACAGTGGAAGTGATATCATGGAGGGAAATGCATTGTGACTGTCTTTATTATGCAAGGTGGTCTGTGGAACATGTGATCTATGAGGTGTGAAGTCCCTGATATTTAAGGACAAGAGTTACTGTTTCATACTCTCTCTTTTTTCTGCTTTGAAATGATGGAGATGTGAATAAAGCTGACTCTGAGAAAGAACGCTGCCTCGTCATTTTCACATCTTCCACAGTATCTGTTTAAATATAATAGTTGTTTTTCCACCCAGAATGACTGACAGGGGAGAGGAAAATGATTTGGTCGCTGATATTTTAAAAAATCAATTTTCCAGATGAATTTTTCAAGAAAAGCTAGTCATTGTGAAGAGAGGTTGGCCAACCCTGAAGCTAGCAGGCCCGTCTCAGCCGGGGAAAGGATTTGTCGGTCACTTCCATTTTAGCAACGAGCAGTATCTTTGGATTACAGCCTCCGAGGAGTGCTGCAAATTATCTTGCTGGGAATGCCTGTTGTTTGCAGCTGATCAAGTAGATACTTGGAGCCAGACAAGGTATGCAAACTTGAGCTGTCTGTCACACCATGATGATTTAGGCAATGTTCACCAAACGTATAAAAACTGGTCTAAATTGCTGCGATACGCCGAAATTTTCACTTTGGCCATATGCATCGCATATCCATAATGACTTGGACATATAATTAAGTAATAGTAGCTTAAACCAACTAATGCTTAGCGTGTTGCCAACATTCACAACTTATGCGCAACAATAGTTTTAACTTCTGCATAGCACAGTCATGCCAAACTGCCGTTGCCTCCCGATCCATGAATCCTAGGTGTGGGAGAGATCATCTCTGTTCAGCCCAGATGATTCTCCCCTCCAAACACCATGGTGGGGGACGTGACCAACCTGGCAGAGCTGTCAAATCTGTCAGGTCAGTCGCACCTAAAACAGCTGATGTGACATGTCAGGAACATCAGATAACAGTTGTCACAACCAGGCTCAAAGGCACGCAAACTGATGGCTATAAAAAAGTTTATTTTCAAAATAGTGAAAAAATAAAACAGAGATAATACATGGAGCATGCTTTTGCTGGGAGGCGCAGCCAACAGCAAATTAAACAGCTGCATGTTGTGTGTGGATTTTGCCCTTGGGGCTTGCTGTAGCTGACGCCAGGCAGTCAATGTAGTGGCGTCAGGCAGGCTACGGCCAGTGTGTGTATATGGAGGCAAATGCTTAATAAAGTTAAGTTCGTTGCTCAGCGCAGCATGGCTCACATCTTGCTTTATAAAGACATAACATTTGGCGACGTTGGATTAAACCATGGGGCGTGCGCAAGACCACCTCCTCTGTTCTTGGAGTCACCGGGTGTGCCAGCTACACCGTGATGCCGCTGTTTGGAGGCGTTTGATGACTATGTCGTTGCAGCTGCCTTGGGCGGTGGCAACGAAAAGAGACAGAAGAGCATGCTAATCCACTGCCTCGGCAGAGAAGGTCAAAGTCTGTTTCGCGCGCTGGGTAGCACGGGCTCTTTGGACGAGTGCTTGGGCAGGATGGGCAAATATTTTGTTGACCAGTGTAACATCACGGCACAAAGATACAGATTATTCAACTGCTGTCAGAAAGCGGGTGAGTCCACTCAGCACTTTCTTATGGAGCTCCATAACCTAGCAAGCACATGCACCTTCGGGCCTGTTGAAGAAGAGCTAATCTGTGACAAGCTAGCATATAGCACGAACAACGAGTGGCTAAAGGAGAAGCTATTGCTAACTAAGGATGACTTCACATTGAGCCAAGTAATGCAGATGACTAGCCAAATCGAGTCCACTACCCAGCTAGGTATGCAAGTAATGGCTATGGAAAACCTAGCCACCCAAGCTCCCTCTCGACGTCAGGCCGCTAGCAACCCAGCTAACTCCTCAGGGTGGACCCCCAAAAGGCAGCGGACCGTGGCACGGGCAGGAGCGGGAACTCGGGAACTGTGTGGCGGTTGTGGCTCTCTTCGCCACCAAGTGGGTTCGTCCATCTGTGCCGCTAAAGAGAAAAAGTGCTACAGCTGCGGTCGTGCTAATCATCTGGCTAGGGTTTGCACCAACTCTAGCAAACCAAGGGACTCGGGACTTGTGGGCATTGCTTTGGTGTGTGTAGGAGGTGCCAGGAATTGGCCACTAAAGTGGTACGTTTTACAGCTCGACGGCATCGACGTTCAGGTTCAGGTTCAGGTTACTTTATTTGTACCCGTAGGTAGATTTGTTTTGCAGTCTGGTGACATCCATATTTACAAACCACTAATTACATTCAACATAGACACAAACACAGGCACACATAAAGCTGACTATAAACATGATAAAAATACTCAAAGCTCCATCAAACAGGGTATAAAAAGACAAAGAGATGAGGGAGAAACCAGAGGTAAGAGAGAAGGGTCATATTAAAGTTAAAAGTTAAAAACTAGTCAGAGGTTAAAAAACTCAAAGGTCTAAAACCCAATAAAATATTTAGAACCCAAGTGACATCATACAAAATAAGTAAATATAAAATGAAGTTAATAAATAGGTACCTAAATTATGCCACTCAATGCCACTCATGATGGATTCAGGTGCTGGTAAAGCCATACTAAGCATGACCACGGTAAGAAACCTATTAAGGCGGGTGCTGTGAAAATGTTTGGCTATGGGCACGCTAAGATTGGCATGGTGGGCACGGTCAGTTTCTCGGTGGTGTGTAGGTCAAAGACTATTCCCGCATTTACCTTCCAGGTTTCGCACCATGGGACTGACTTGTTGAGTATTGACTTATTGGGAGAATTAGGATTCTCCATCACGGACCCAGCCAACTCAGAAGTGTTGACTGTTTCTCCCGGGTGGCATGTTCGCTGGCCAGCGTTATTTGCGGGCCTGGGTTGTGTGAAGGCTTTCAACCACCGTCTGCTTTTCGACCCATGGGTGACGCCCAAAATCCAACCACTGCAGTGGCTTCCCCTCGCCCTGTGGGATGACGTTACAGCAGAACTAAACAAGCTGCTTAAAGCCGACATTATCGATAAAGTGGATGCCTCGCCATGGATCTCAAAACATTGTGGTAGCCAAGAAGAAGACAGCCAACATCCGGCCGTACATCAACCTAAGGATGGTTATTAAAGCGGTCATCCCTAACAAATACCCACTGCCCACAATGGAGGAGCTCACTGCGATGTTCAGCGGATCCACAGTGTTTTCTAAGCTGGACCTCTGCCAAGGTTATCTACAAGTGCCCCTCCACCCAACCAGCCACGTCCTGATTGCTTTTGTGACCCACATGGGTGTTTTCAGGTACACCCGCATGCCTTTTGGCTTGAGTTCGGCACCAAGCTGTTTTCAAAAAATCATGTCTACAATCCTCGCTGGCCTCAGGGGTGTAGTGGTGTACCTGGATGACATCGTGGTCCACGGCGTGTCACGTGTGGCACATGATGAACGCTTGGAACGAGTAATGGAAGTGCTGCTGGAGCACATGGTTACACTGAACGGGGAAAAGTGCATCTTCATGGCGGAATCCATTGAGTTTGTTGGGTTCCAGCTGTTGGCTGAGGGCCTGAGCCCCCTGCACTCGAATGTGGAGGCGGTCCTGCGTCTCCCTGACCCCACAACACCTGCGCAAATTTCCTCATTTCTGGGCATGGTGAACTTCTTTGGGCATTTCATTTCCCATTATTCAGAGACTATTGAACCTCTCCGAGTGCTCCAGAAGCAGGACGCTCCATGGCAGTGGACCCCGGCCTACTCTGTGGTGGTCGCTAAACTGAAATCTCAACTTAACCTCCCCACCAGTGTTGGCACACTTTGACCCCAAATGGCCCACTTTCATGATTTCTGACTCGTCTGGTTCAGCAGTGGGGGCAGTTATGTTGCAAGTGCAAAATGGTACAAAACACCCAGTGGCTTTCACGTCGAGGTCCCTCATATCAGCTGAACAGAAGTACGCTGTGGGTGAAAGAGAGGTGCTCGCCTGTGTTTGGGCATGCTAACGGTGGCACATCTACCTCTACGGATGCTATTTTACCCTGCGCATGAACCACCGGGCACTGACGACGCTGCTATAGATGACTGGTTCAGGATATAGGCCCCTGCAGATCCACAGGTGGACGGAGCGGCTGCAGGCCTACAACTTCACTACTCAGTTTACCCCTGGTAAAGAGAATGTAGTGGCGGACCTCCTATCCCGTGTCACAGCCAACACCGCACAGCCGGATGACAACAATTCCTTGGAGGCGGATCTGATCAACATGCTGCACGAGCCCCTCCGGAACATGGTGTTGCTCCAGGAACTCCAGGCGGAGTCGGAATGGGACCCGGTGTTGTCACAACTTTGCTCTTTTATCAGGGGGGTTGGCCACAAAAATGCAGGGTGACTTGGCACCTTTTTACAGGTTTAGGGATGAACTGAGTTGCTGGAATGACGTGTGCATGGCAAGAGGACACTGCACGTTGATTCCGGTGTCGCTGAGATCGCGCGTCTTGGCTATGTTTCATGAGGGCCATCTGGGGGTGGTCAGGGTGAAACAATGTTGCAGAGATTTGGTTTGGTGGCCTGGCATTGACAGGGACATTGAGAATATGGTTAAGAACTGTGTACTGTGATTGGAAAGCGGGAAGACCGGAGTGCCACCTTCTCCACCTCTACACCTGTTACAATACCCGGAGGGCCCTTTTTTTTTTTTTGTACTTATTTTGTACCCGTAGGTAGATTTGTTTTGCAGTCTGGTGACAAGCCACCAGCTGCCGGTCGCTGCGTGCGCAAGCGCCCCATATCCCTGGCCTGCATGTTTTTAGCATGTGGGAGGAAACCGGAGAAATCCCGGAGTAAACCCACGCAACACGGGGAGAACATGCAAACTCCACACAGATCACTGTTGGCCGGGGGCGGGGATCGAACCCACGATCTCATGATCCCCGCGATCCCCCGGCCGAGGGTAAAACTGTGCTGCCGCAGTGCTAACCACTGCGCCACCATGTCCAATTGGACATCTGTGGCGAACTGCACACAACCCTTGCAAATAGCCGTTTTCTACTGGTGGCTTACGATCTGTTTTCAAAATGGCCGGAAGTGTTGCCCACTGGATCGGTCATGACGGATGTGGTCACTGGCTTCCTCTCATCACTGTTCGCCAGGTGGGGGGTTCCGGACGGCATCACAACAGAAAACGGGCCCCAGTTCACCTCTGGGGGGGTTTGAGGAGTTTTTGAGAGAAAGGGGCATGGAGCACATTAGGACCGTGTTCTATCAACCGCAGGCTAATGGGGGTGTGGAACGTTTCAATAAGACACTGAAAAATGGTCTGCAGGCCCATCTGGCAGATGGCTTCACATTCTCTGACACCCTTCAGAACACGCTCCTCCACTACAGAGCGACAGCCCATGCCACGACGGGGTGCTCTCCAGTGAAGCTTATGCTGGGGCGTGAATGACATCTGCACCTGGACCAGCTGCGGCCCCCCACGACCTCTCCTCCGGTGGACACGCAACCATCATGAGATCGGGTCGTCACTCAACAGCAGATAATGAAACAACATTTCAACAAAAAGCACAGGGCAAGTGCTCATGGACTCAGTGTGTTGGACTGGGTCAGGATCAAGCACCACAACCTTATGCATAAGCTGCAACCTTTCTGGACGGGACCACTACAGATCATGAAGCAGCTGGGCTGGGACACGTTCCGGCTCTCAGACGGGTCATGATGGCATTCCAGCTGCCTCAGGAAGTTGTTGTCTGCCCAGGGTCCGGGAGCTGCAGCGGATGAGACTGATGTGGGTTGGGACTTGACTGATGGGACTTTGGGGGACACTCAGGTGCGGCCAACGGAGCTTGGAGCAGTTTCTCCGCCTGTGAGGCGCTCAGCTAGGAAGCGTCAGAGGCCCAGGCACCTTGATGACTTTGTAGTAGGTTTAACTGTAGTTGAGGCGTGTTGGCCTTGGGTGGCAGAATAATCCACCCCAACACGGGGGGGGGGGGGCATTTTGGTAGTCTACCTAGATGCCCAGTTAGTTCATTAGGCTTTGTTAGTTTTGTGTGTGGTTTATTACATGTTTGATGTTAAAAAGGGGTTTGCTTGCTAAATTTATGGAGTATTTTGGTTTATGTTTTCACACTTTGTAAAGGGCGGGGGGGGGGTGTTGTGTGGGGATTTGGCCCTTGGGGCTTTCCGTAGCTGATGTCGGGCAGTCGACATAGTGACGTCAGGCAGGCTACGACCAGTGTGTGTACGTATATTGAGGCAAATGCTCAATAAAGTTCAGTTCGTTGGTCGGCACAGCATGGCTCACGTCTCGCTTTGTTAAGTCGTAACACTGCACGCTGCGCTTCAGGCGATCAGCTGATTGGATCCTCCTCCTCCGGTGTTCTGACATTTTGACATATCTATCAGAACAACACAGGACAGATGATCATATAGACTTCAGTTAAATGTAAAAAACCCCGACAGGTCCTTTTATACGAATAAGTTTTTTTTTTTTTTTTTTTTTTGTTTAGCTCTGTGTGTGTGCATGCGTGTGTGCGTGTGTGCTGCAGGCAGAGAGCTCTGTACGGGTTTTTCCTGTGAACCAGCACTGCAGATATGCCATTTGCTCCACAAATGCGGGATGTATCAGCAATACGCTGGATACGTCGGAAAATTTTCAGCATGCTTAAAATTAATTATCAGAGGAGCTTGGCGAATAATGCTGTATACCAGTGTGCTTCAGAGTGCTCTTAATTTTGATAAAACTGAGCCATAATTGATTCCATGTACCCCAGTGTATTCTCCAAATTTTTCATACGTTTTGCAAGCACTGCCTAAATCATATAGGTGTGACAGGGCCTTAATCAAGGCAGCAGCGAGACACCAAAGCACAGCCTCCAGCTGGACAAGCAACAGTACTTTTAAACCTTTGGGGTAACAAGAGTGGATATGCAGCTCAGTGACCATGTGCACAGGGAAGTGGAGCTCTACAATGAAACGGTAAAGATTTTTAAAACTATAATTTTATTGTTAAAGTTACCTTTAACATGCTTTGTGTGGACGGCCCTATAGGCTATTTTGATGGTGCTTGGTATGAATGGCACTTAAATTGGGTAGATCACAACTGAAGGCCTAGTTGTAAAATACACGGTCTGCCACTGACTGAAATATTAATGAATAGTGCCAGTTCTATTGATTACTTTCAGTGTCCCTGTCAAATAAACTAATCTACTACTACTACTACTGAGACTGTGGTGTAATGTTCTCATTAAATCCACTAGGTGGCACTGTTGTAGAAAATGAGGACGCATGAACAGTTGCGTTGCTGGAAAATATAAAATAAAATTGGTGCAGTCTACCCCAAATATCCTGATACTTAAGAACGCGCTTCAGTATATCCTGTTCCAATATTGACACAAACATAAAAGCAGCAAAGACTCTGCGCATTGTCAAAAAAAAAAAAAATCAGAAATGAATGGATTAGTTTTTCTGAACGATCGTAAAATATTAATTTCTCAGTTGTTACAAGTGCCTTGCCCCTTGCACCATGTGGTTATATTTACCTTTTTGTTTTTTATTTTTATTATTTCCATTTGTTCACTGTTGTATGCATATTTTGTTACTTTAATATGGATGGGGGAAAAAGACCGGTTGTGCAGGAAGTAGGTGGCGCTGTTGTGAAAACCTGAGGGTCCTAAACCCACAGTCCTAAACCTGCAGCCTCCGGTTTTGCAGCAACCCCCATCTCAAAAACTGGGCTGTGTTTATTCTGTTTGACCATATTTAAAGGGGTAATTGACTGAAAAATTGTATTTTATAAGTTTTAACCTTCTGAAATGTGCCTATTGGTCACGTGATTATTGAAAAAATAGTGTAACGTCAGGGCTGTGTTAAGGGGGGGGAGCAGGGATTTCCCCAGCATGCTTTGCAACAGAGGATGTTATTTTGTGTGTTTGCTTAAATGTTATTACTGAGTTATTATACTTCTGTGTCATTATAACTGCGTTATAATGACCCAGCAGTGTTTTATAGGCAGGATTAGGGCAAGATGTATCATGTGTTGTATAACCATGATTGAAACGGAGGTCTGGGAGGCTGACCTCCCCTCCTGTCTGTGCTCAGGGTGTTGTTGAATAAAGCCTGTTCGTCACAACCATCTGTTCCTCTTCTTTGTGTGAACCTCGCCTACGTCACACTGGTGCTAGGAGTGGGATTCGAACAGATGGAAGCCAGGATCAGAATGGAGATCCAGCAGCTGGAGCGACTCATCGCTCAGCTGACGACGGACGACGGGGCCGAGACACCAACCCCCGGAGCCGCTCACCGGGACGAACGAAGCAGCGGACTCGACGGGGCCAGCACACCCCGCCCTCTGCCTTTTTCAAGGCAGAGCGTGTGGAGCAGAGCAAACCAGCCCCGCTTCCCGCCCTTTTCAGGGCAGGACGGGCTGGCGATTCCGCGGCGATCAGGGGCGGCGACTGTCCCACCCGTCCGGCAGCTGGCCAAGATTCCCCGCTTCAACGGCTAGACCCCGTTGGATGACTACCTGGTCCAGGTCGAGCTGGCCGTCGCGCTGAACGGCTGGTCACCAGAGGAAACCGCCGTGCAGGTCGCGCTGGCCTTGGAAGGGAGGGCTCTCTGCACGCTCTCTGATCTCCGGCCTGAGGAGCACTGCAGCTGGCCAGCGCTACAAGGAGCACTCCGGAGACGATTTGGGAGAACGGCAGACGCTGAGCACACCCAGGAACAGCTGACTCACCGCTGTCGAAGCAGCCAGGAAAGCCTAGGAGCCTACGCGGCGGACATACGGCTGCTAACATGGCACAGCTACCCGGATTTCGCACCAGAGGTGGTAGAGAAGCTCGCCCTCCGGAACTTCATCCAAGGTCTCCGCCCGGCCCAGCTCCAGAACCATACGGATCCACGCCATGAGTGATTGGAAGACTGCGGTGGCAGAAGCAGAGTGGGTGGAGCCGCTGATGAATTGCACAATCGAAGCGTCGACGCCAAGACAAACAACCTTCCAGGCCGCGGCTGAGAGCGAGGGGGAGGAGGAGGAGTTACGGCAGACCACGGCGGTGCGTCCACGGAGAAGACGGCTGTGGCGGCACGTGGAAGGGTGCTCCCGCTGCAGGGAGCCAGGACACATCGCACGGTACTGCCCTGCACCCACCCCACGACAAACTGATGAACTGTCACCGCGCGTGGGCCGAATTGGACACTCACCAGGGATGTATCTACAGTGCAGCCTGGAGAAGACGTCGATCCGGGCCCTGACTGACACCGGCTCTACAATCTCCTTGGTCTGACCCGGTGTGCTGCCAGGCACGAACGAGACGGCCAAGCGCTGCGTCACCACAGCTACCGGTGAGCGCGCCAGATTGCGGGGGCGGAGAGTTCTCGTGGTGGGGGAGGCCGGTCAGAACATAAAACACCCGTTCTGGCTGGCTGACATCCAAGACCCCTGTATTATTGGACTAGACCTGCTCACAGCCTGGAACGCCAAGTTCAACACCGCCGGACCGTCCCTCCAGCTGGGAAACCGGACTATCACGCTCCACAGCAGAACCCAGAGAAGGAACACGGAGGCCTGCGCGATCGAGGGACCGCCAGGACAGACCGGACCAGGCGGGCCACCGCGAGGACCGAACACAATGACGCCACCAGCGTGGGCAGAGAAAGCATGAGCACACACAAGGACAGCAAGGGGAGGGGTCAACGTGTCAGCAGAGACGCAGCAGGCGGTCGAGGAATTATTTCAGCGGAGCTGCAGCGGGCTGGAGCTGGGACAGAGATGCCAGCTGCGGGAACTGTTGGACTGTTATAGGGGTGTCTTTGCCACGAAGGATGAGGAATGCAACCGGACCGGCTTGGTGCAGCACGAGATCGACACTGGTGAGACAAGGCCGATTCGATTCCGCCCACGCTGGCTGCCCTTTTCAAGGCGGGCAGCAGCAGAACAAAAAGTGTGAGAAATGCTGGAGGCAGACATCATTGAGCCCTCCAGCAGCCCCTGGGCGGCGCTGGTGGTGCTGGTCAAGAAGAAAGACGGTTCGTGGCGGTTCTGTGTGGATTACTGGCGCCTGAATGTCGTCACCCGAAAGGATTCCTACCCCCTGCCCCGCATCGATGACGCACTGGACCACATCGCCGGCTCCAGCTGGTTCAGCTCACTGGATTTACGCAGCGGCTATTGGCAGGTAGAGCTGTCACCTGAGGCCCGCCAAAAAACAGCCTTCTCCATTGGGCAGGGACTGTACCAGTTTAAAGTGATGCTGTTTGGACTTTGCAACGCAACACCCCGGCCACCTTTGAGCGCTTGATGGAGCGAGTGCTGGCTCACGTGCCCCGGAGTCGCTGCATTGTTTACCTGGACGACCTGCTGGTGCATGCAGCTGATTTTGACAGCGCCCTGTCAAATCTCCGAGAAGTACTGGACGCCATCCGACAGGCTGGGCTACGGTTACACCCTAGAAAATGCCACCTATTCCGGCCGGAGACCACCTTCCTGGGCCACGTCGTCAGCGCAGCGGGAGTTGCCACCAACCCAGAAAAAGTGGCGGCGGTGAGAGACTGGCCAGTGCCGCGGAACGTGGGAGAACTGAGGAGCTTTCTCGGACTGGCCTCCTATTATAGGAGGTTTGTGAAATACTTCGCCACCATCGCCCGCCCGCTGCATCAGCTGACGTAGAAAGGACGCACGTTTCAGTGGAGTGAAAACTGTGCTGCTGCTTTTTCCCAGCTTCGCGCAGCGCTCATCGGAGCCCCCATCCTGCAGTATCCTGACCCGAATCGCCCTTTCATCGTGGACACGGACGCCAGCAACCAGGGCATCGGGGCGGTGCTATCCCAGGAGGGAGAACACGGAGAGCAGGCAGTCGCTTTTTTCAGCCGCACTCTCAGCAGAGCCAAGAGGAATTACTGTGTGACTCGCAGAGAGCTGCTGGCTGTCATTCAAGGACTGCGTCATTTCCGCCCGTATGTGTACGGGGGGAGGTTCCAGCTCAGGACGGATCACGCTTCCCTGACCTGGTTATTGAATTTTAAAGAGCCGGATGGACAGTTGGTGAGATGGCTGGAGGCACTGCAGGATTATAATTTCCAGATTGTGCATCGGGCAGGCCGCCTCCATGCCAATGCTGACGCGCTGTCACGGCACCCCTGTGCGACAGAGGAGTGTCGTCACTGCCAGCGGGCTGAAGATCAAGACCAAGCCGTCCCACGGGCTGCTGCTCTCCGGACCGCTGCGAGCAGGAATAATGCAGCGACGCGCAGCCCCTCCTCGGATGATCAGGCAGCCCCCCCAGCGATGACGTCACAGAGGTCCTTGGCACGCAGCAGCTGCAGAGCGAGCAGGATAGAGACCCGGTCATTTCTCGGGATCGGCAGTGACTGGACGCAGGACAGCGGCCCACCTGGGAGGTTGTGTCTGCGCTGGACCCAGACACTAAGGCCCTACACTCCCAGTGGGCCAACCTCCGCTGCCACGAGGGTGTGGTGTATCGACAGTGGCAGACTCCAGCTGGGCAGCGGCACGTCTGGCAGCTGCTGGTTCCTCGTCGACTCCGGCCCGAGGTCCTCCAGTTGGTTCATGGGTCAGTAGGAGCGGGCCACTTCGGGGTGACAAAGACGTTGCAGCGTCTTCGAGCCCGGTTCTACTGGCCCGGTTGTCATCAGGACGTGGAGCTCCACGTCCACCGCTGCGACACGTGCACAGCTCAGAAAGGGCCAACTCAGCGATCCCACGCTCCCCTGCAGCAGTACCGGGTGGGAGCACCGATGGAGCGGGTGGGAGTGGACATCCTGGGCCCTTTCCCAACCACGGACCGGGGGAACCGCTACGTGCTGGTCTCGATGGATTATTTCACTAAGTGGCCAGAGGAGTACGCAGTCCCGGACCAGAACGCCGCTACGACGGCATCAAAGCTGGTGGACGAAATGTTCTGTTTGGTGCACCGGAGGAGCTGCACAGCGACCAGGGTCGGAACTTCGAGGCGGAGGTTTTCGGAGAGGTCTGCAAGCGGCTGGGCATCCGGAAGACCCGGACCACCCCGCTGCATCCACAGAGCGACGACCTGGTCGAAAGATTCAACCGGACCCTCACCACCCAGCTCGCTATCCTAGTGGACCAGCGACAGCGAGACTGGGACCTGCATCTGCCTTTTGTTTTGTGGGCGTACCGGACGGCAGCTCAGGAATCTACTTGGTGCACCCCTGCAGCGCTCATGTTTGGACGCAAGCTGCGCACACCGGTGGATTTGGTACTCGGCCCCCACTCCCTGAGCCAGAGGTGGAGGGAAAACCCGGGTTGGATTATTTGTTTTGTTTAAAGGAACGTCTCCACACAGTACATGAACTGGCTCAGGTGGCCCTGGCAGCGGTGGGGGGTCGGCAGAAGCGAGCGTATGACTTCTGCTGCCAGGGGAGGGACTTTGCACCGGGAGATCGAGTCTGGGCTTTCTACCCTGAGAGAAAGAGAGGACAATCACCGAAGTTGGCGAGCCATTGGTTGGGACCATGCGTGGTCCTGCAGAGACTGTCGGATGTGGTGTACAGGGTGAGGCTAAAGAAAAGGGACCGGGTCATGGTGCTCCACCATGACCGTCTCGCCCCGTATCAGTTATCCGCCCCGCTGGTGGTCGAACCGGAGCTTTCATCCTGACCAGATACTCCGACCGAGACTCAGATGGACACTAGGGGGGCTGTACGTGCTGGTCGTTGGCATCGAAGGCTGCCCCGACACCTGGACGAGTTCATATTGGACTTTTGAATTGGACTTTAATTTTTCTGGGGACAGAAACCAGTCCGGGGGCGGGGGGGGGGGGGTGGCAGTGTAACGTCGGGGCTGTGTTAAGGGGGGGGGGGCAGGGATTTCCCCAGCATGCTTTGCAACAGAGGACGTTATTTTGTGTGTTTGCTTAAATGTTATTACTGAGTTATTATACTGCTGTGTCATTATAACTGCGTTATAATGACCCAGCAGTGTTTTATAGGCAGGACCAGGGCAAGCTGTATCATGTGTTGTATAACCATGATTGAAATGGAGGTCTGGGAGGATGACGTTCCCTCCTGTCTGTGCTCAGGGTGTTGTTGAATAAAGCCTGTTCATCGCAACCATCTGTTCCTCTTCTTTGTGTGAACCTCGCCTACGTCACAATATCAAAACACTCACTTCTCTTAAAGGGGTAATTGACTGCACTTTTCCAACATTTTAACAGCTCACACATGTCTTAGTGAAATATTTGTGGCCTAAGTTGGTCACATTTTCTTTAATTTTTTAATTATTGAAGCAAATTTGTGCTGTTTTTTTTTCCTGGCTTTCTTGAAATGCTCTGATTTAGTCTATCACTTTAAGAAACATCCTTCCCCTATTCAACTCTGCTCTCCCTCTTACGTCAGTTAGCCATTAGCTGACTAGTTTCTAGCCTCCTTGCTCGGATGAGTGGCGCTGGTTCACTGATCCACAGTCAACTGTGTATCTTGCGACACTCTAGCCCATCTCCCAATAATTTTGAAGTGATTCTGCAACAAATCGCTATCACCGCACACTGGGCAGCCCCCCGATCACTGCAACCTGAGGCTGTAGGCCAAGCCATGGGAACTCAAAGGGCAGTGTCTCACTCTGTGGGACTCCACTCCACTCCCACGGCCAGCCGGGGAACACCTCGTCACAAGGTGGCTCCCCTACGATGCCCCCGAGAGTAGAGCAGAGTCGCACAGAGCCCCAGAAGACAGTGGGGGAGCTGGTCGTGAGAGCCAGCAACCTCCAGCCAGCAGCTTCGGGTCCCGGTGTAGGTGGTTGCCACGACCGGCATGCCGGTGCTGGAGAATTGCTGTGGAATCACGGTGAAATTATTGGGAGATGGGCCAGAGTGATGCAAGGTATATTGTGAACTGTGGATTGGTGAACCAGATGGTAACAGGGATGGCTATTAGGGTGACTAAGATCTGAAGAGAATAACAATATAAGCTGCGCTTGGTGTGAGTCTTTTGGTACCAGTGTTAGCTGGGGGGCTAATAGCTCAGGGGCTGCCATAGGCTACCTTTAGCACTCATTCCAGTTGATAGTTGACAGACAGTTAGGCGGGCCAATAGTACAGCAGTGGGCAGGGTCTCAAGGACAGCGGTGGGTTGACTTTTTCTAATCACGATGTTTACGATGGCCTATACATACTCGGCAAGAACAGAGAAATTTGTTCTCTCTCCCAGGGTTGCAAGAACAAAATGATGCCATTTTGTTCTTGCAGCCCTGGTTTGGGAGTTCTTGCAGCTTGTTCTTGACACATCACTGTGGCAAAATTTCTTGTGTAGTGTCCAAGAACTATTGTGTGATTGGTCAGAAATGTGGATTTCCAAGGAGTTCTGCACTTGAGTTTTTTGTGATGTGTTATGTCTGGAAATGAGTGCGGACACATCCATGTGTTAAGGTTGACTTTATTGAAGTGTTAGGTTACCCAGATGGTACATAACAGTGGAGAGCTGGTAGTAGATAGGGCACCAAGATAGAGGACTGGCTCTGGGCAGCTGTATAATATACCCCTGACGTGCTGACATCACCTGTGCATGCGTGCGTCCGCAGCGCAGTGTGCCATGTAGTTTCCCATACACTACCTTTACTCCCCCTTTGAAAAGCTTAGAACATTATACCTATATGAATTAGCCTTAGCAAGGCTGGCAAGTAAAACATACATATTAGCGTGTCAGTTAATGTAAAACTGAACATGCATGACTGGGCTGAATGGCCGGTATAAAGATTAACGTATTGGCTAATGTGAAACAGAACACATACCTGGCTGGGTTATAATGAATCACTTAAAGCACATTTCAACCATAACATTTGTAACTGGGCAACCGGGTAGACTGCCGGTGTACCTGGATGATCATGTGGGTTATTCTGCCAGTAACATAGTCCTCAAGATGAAAAGGTCTCCATCACACTTGTGCCAGACGAGGCTCGGGCTGCGCTAGGCAGGGTGGTTCTGGCGGGTGCCCTGCTGGAGCTGCGAACCGTTCATCAGCGAAGTCCCAGTCTAGGTGGGCAGGCTTGGTCGTGGTCCATTGATCAGGAGCGGAAGATGGTGTTATCCTTCTGTGGCAGCTGGCGCTCCGTCATGACCCATCAGTCAGAAAAAAGGTGGCTGGTTCTAGCTGAGTGGTGATCCGCATCAATGTTGGCCAGAAGGACTGCAGCTTGTACGAATGATTGGGTCGACGTACCAGGACCCAATTGAGCACCATGAGCGGAGGGTGCTCTGCTTGGTGTTCCTTCTTCATGAAGTGTTGTTGTCACTCTGCAACCCTGTTGTTAGAGGTAGAGCATCGCCGCTGGAGTGTCATCTGATGGGGGGCGTGGCCGGTTCTGTTCCGCTATGGCTTGCAACTCCTGCAGTGATGCGGCAGCTCAAGGAGGCTCGTGGTGCGTGAGGACTAGCTCCAGGTCCTGTGTGGATGTGGTCAGCAGCTCCTGTGGCGGCTCTGGGTGCTGTGTAGATGTGGTCTGGAGCTCCTGTGGCGGCTCTGAGTCTACAAGGTACTGCTCGGTGTACAGTGCAGAGCAGGGAGTGGTTGCGTCCACGGGGTCTGTGACGGAGAAGCCCAGTTCGCTGAATTAGTCCCACCCCAGGATATTATTGCCAGGGTGTGTCACCTGGAACAGGAACACTGAGAGAGTTCTGTCACCGTAGTGCACTGAAAAGGTGACACTTCTGCTGGTCTTGGAGCATCCGTCGTCTGGCAGTTCCACCGTGTCTGGTCGTCGGGGAGTAAGCCGTCTAATCATGGCTTCGTTTATCAGGGACCTTGAGGTGGCAGTGGCCAGTACCATTGATAAACCGACGCTGTCCAGCTTCACTATACACCACTGTGCTGACCAGTTGTTTGGGCCCACAAAGTTGATGGTGTCCATGCTGGATGTGGGGTCGAAGGGCTGAGCAGCTGGAGCAACGGCCTGTATCAGTGGAGCTGAATGTGGGCAGCGCAGGTTGGGGTCCTTTAGCTGCAGTGCTAACTGGAGCCACTTCGAGTTCTAGCTGGGATGCTAATGCCACCGCGCCTGCCAACGGCAGATCATGCGGTGCTTCCAATTAGCTTCTCCCGTAGCCTCGGGTTCGTGGTGTACAACACAAACTAGTCTAGCAACACCCCGTCCTCCAAGTGTCCGAACTCGCACGTGCTAGCCAAACAGTGGAGGGCAGCTGCGTACTGTAGGACCGACTCATCTGGTTGCTGTCGGAGCTGGCAAAACACGATTCTTTAGGCCATTACGTTCTGTGGAGCTGTGAATAGTTCAGTCAACCAAGCTACACACTCATCGTAGGTGTCTGCACGTCTGAGCAACCAAAGGATGCACCAAGGCTGTTAATTAACATAGCTTGTAGCCTAGCTTCCTATAGGTCGATAGCAGTAACATACTTTTCAAACGATTCATGCCAGCGGGACCAAGGAATAGGTGGCTCACCAGGAACTGCAGCAGTGGTGTAATTAAAGTCTCCATCCTCGATGTTATGTGGGTCATCCTCGTTGCCAAATGTTATGTCTGGAAATAAGTGTGGACACGTCCATGTGTTGAAGTCAACTTTATTGAAGTGTTAGGTTAGCCAGATGGTATAGAACAGTGGGTAGCTGGTAGTAGGTAGGGTGCCAAGACGGAGGGCTATACCCCTGATGTGCTGACATCATCTGTGCGTGCGTGCGTCCACAGCACAGACTTGGACTTAGACTTAGACTTAGACTTAACTTTATTAATCCCTTTGGGATGACTCCCTCTGGGAAATTTAAAATTTCCAGCAGCGCATAAAAGGAGCATACAGATCAGAAAAGCAAAAAAGAAAAAAATAAACACTTAATAAACACTTAACATAATATACACAGTATAAATATAAGGCTAAATATGGCTTGTACAAGTATGGTTAAGTTAAGGTTATTTCACTATGAATGCCCTACTGTCCTCTGTACTCTATGCCCCCCCGCCCCCCGTGCGTTGTGTAGTCTCCCATACACAACAGTATGAAATGTCCTGGCCAGAATTAACTTTGTTCTTGTTCTTGCCACCTCAAGAAAAAGAAAAAATTTCTCTGTTCTTGCAGAGTATATAAAGGTCTTTACCTGGAAGAGTCAAAAACGTTTCTGGGAGTGAAAAAGAAGATAAATGTGTATGTTTTGAGATTTTTTTGATAATTACATGACCAATAGACACAGACAGTTAAAACCTACAAACACACCATTTTTCAGTCAATGACCCCTTTAAATAGGTGTTAGCTTAAGAGCTAACAGCTGCATAAGTGACCAATCTACCAAGCATGGTTTATATTATTATTTTCTTTAGATTTCAGTCACTTTAATAGACATCGCTGTTTTCACCTGGTACACTAATCCACAGTTGATAATATTGTAACATCGGGGCTCTAATAAGGGGGTGGGGATTCTCCCGGCATGCTTGCGCCACAGAGGATTCAAAGACTGTTATTATTCGTGTGTTCTAAGTGTTATTGCTGTGCGATTATAACTGTGTTATAAGACCAGTTAGCGTTGCTTCCCTGTGTGTGATAGAGCATGCGTTGTGTCACCATAAGTGAGATGGGGGTCTGTGTAAATGACCTCCCCTCCGTTCTGTGTTGTGAGAGTGTGTATAAATAAAGCCTGTTTCGTCACAGTCATCTCTCCTTATTGTGTGAACCCTTGCAACGTCACACTGGTGTCAGGAGTGGGATCACTGGCAAGATGGAAGCCAGAATCAGGGCAGAGATTCAGCAGCTTGAGTGGCTCATCGCTCAACTGGGGATGGACGACAGAGCTGATACACCGACCTCTGAAGCTGTTCACCGGGATGAATGGAGCAGCGGACCCGATGGGGCCAGCATACCCCGCCTTCTGCCTTTCTCAAGGCAGAGCGGGCTAAGCAGAGCAAACCGGCCCCACTTCCTGCCCTTCTCAGGACAGGACGGGCCGGCAATTCCACTGCAACCAGGGGCGGCGATCGACCAAGAGGCGACCGTCCCACCAATCCGCCAACGGGCCAAACTTCCCCGCTTCAATGGTGAAACCCTGCTGGACGACTACTGTATCTGGTCCAGGTCGAGCTGGCTGCTGCGCTGAATGGCTGGACACCCAAAGAGACCGTCGTGCAGGTCACGTTGGCCCTGGAGGGAGGGGCTCTCTGCACGCTGTCTGACCTCCGGCCCGAGGAACGTCGCAGCTGGCCAGCACTACAAGGAGCACTCCGGAGGCAGTTTGGGAGAGCAGCCAATGCTGAGCACGCCCAGGAACAGCTGGCCAACTGCCGGCGAGGCAGCCGAGAGAGCCTGGGAGCCTACGTGGCGGACATACGGCTGCTGACGCGGCGTGGCTATCCAGATTTCGAGCCGGGGGCGGTGGAGAAGCTCGCCCTCCAGCACTTCATCTGGGGGCTCTGCCCGGCCCAGCTCCAGAACCACATCCGGATTCACGCCGTGAGCAGCTGGGAGATGACTGTGGCAGAAGTGGAGCAGGTGGGACCATTGATGGATGCAGTTGATGCATCAGCACCGAGGCAGAGAGCCTTCCAGGCCACAGCTGAGAGCGAGGAGGAGGAGGAACTGCTCCAGACCACAGCGGCGCAGCCAGTGAGAAGACAGCAGCGCGAGGAAGGGTGCTTCCACTGTGGGGAGCCAGGACACATCGTGCGGTACTGCCAAGCACCCACCCCGCGACAAACTGCCCCCTCGCCAACTTTAAACTAGAGTGAGGTGGTATGGACGGGGACCTGCTCCCTCCCACAGACATTTTCCCCGATGAACTGTCACCACGTTTGGGCCGACTTGGACACTCGCTAGGGATGTACCTACCGTGCAGCTTGGACAACACGCTGATCCGAGCCCTGAACAACACCGGTTCTACCATCTCCCTGGTCCATCCCAGAGTGCTGCCCGGTACGGATGAGGCAGAACCACAGGGGTGGGAACCCACCGGGCGCTGCATCACCACAGCCACCGGTGAGCGCGCCAGACTGGGAGGGCAGAGAGTTCTTGTGGTGGGGGTGGCCAGCCAGAATAAAAACCACCCATTCTGGCTGGCTGACATTCAAGATCCCTGCATTATTGGACTCAATCTGCTCGCAGCATGGGGCGCAACAATTGACAATGCCAGATCATCTCTCCTGCTGGGGGCTCGGACCATCACGCTCTGCAGCGGGACCCAGAGGAGGAACCTGGGGGCCGGCGTGATCGAGGGGCCGCCAGAATGGACTGAACTGGGCGGGTGGCCGCCAGAACTGAACACAGCAGTTCCACCAGCACGAGCAGAGGAAGTGCAATTACCGATAGAGACAGCAAGGGGGAGGGCGACAGCGGAGCGGGTCAATGTGTCAGCAGAAACACAACACGCGGTTGAGGAATTGTTCCAGCAGAGCTGCAGTGGACTGAATCAGAACAGAGACACCAGCTGCGGGAGCTGTTGGACTGCTGCATTGACGTCTTCGCTGCCAAGAATGAGCAGTGCACCTGAACCAGCTTGGTGCAGCACCAGATCGACACTGGTGAGGCTGGGCTGATCCGGCTCTGCCCTCGCCGTCTGCCTTTTTTGAGGTGGGTGGCGGCAGAATAAAAAATTCGGGAAATGCTGGAGGCGGATGTTATTGAGTCCTCCAGCAGCCCCTGGGCGGTGCCGGTGGTTCTGGTTAAGAAGAAGGACCGTTCATGGTGGTTCTGTGTGGATTACCGGCACCTGAATGATGTCACCTGCAAGGATTCCTACCCTCTGCCCTGCATTGATGAGGCGCTGGATTACGTCACCGGCTCCAGCTGGTTTGGCTCGCTGCACCTCCGTTGCGGCTATTGGCAGGTAGAGCTGTCACCGGAGGCCTGCCAGAAAACAGCCTTCTCCATTGGGCAGGGACTGTGGCAGTTCAAGGTGATGCCATTTGGGCTTTGCAATGCCCCGGCCACCTTTGAACGTCTGATGGAGCGAGTGTTGGTTCACGTGCCCCAGAGCCACTGCATTGTTTGCCTGGATGACCTGCTGGTTCACGCAGCTGACTTTGATGGCACCCTTTCCAACCTCCAGGAAGTATTAGACACCATCCAACAGGCCGGGCTGCAGCTGCATCCGCGGAAATGCCACTTATTTCGGCGAGAGACCACTTTCCTGGGCCAAGTCATCAGCGCAGCGGGAGTCACCACCGATCCAGAGAAAGTGGCAGCAGTGAAAAACTGGCCCGTGCCGTGGGATGTGGGAGAGCTACAGAGTTTTCTCAGACTGGCCTCAAATTATAGGAGATTTGTGAAGGACTTTGCCACCATCGCCAGCCCACTGCATCAGCTGACACAGAAGGGTCGCATGTTTGAGTGGAGTGAGAACTGTGCTGCTGCTTTTTCCAGGCTTTGCTCAGCGCTCATCGGAGCCCCCATCCTGCAGTATCTCGACCTGAGCTGCTCTTTCATCGTGGACACGGACACCAGCAACAAGGGCATCGGGGAGGTGTTATCCCAGGAGGGAGAACATGGAGAGCAGGCAGTTGCTTTTTTCAGCTGCACTCTCAGCAGAGCTGAAAGGAATTATTGTGTTACTCACCAAGAGCTGTTGGCTGTCATCCAGGGGCTTCATCATTTTCGCCTGTATGTGTACGGGGGGAGGTTCCAGCTCAGGATGGATCATGCTTCCCTGACCTGGCTGCTGAATTTTAAAGAGCCAGATGGACAGTTGGTGAGATGGCTGGAGGCACTGCAGGATTATGATTTTCAGATTGTGCATCGGGCAGGCCGCCTCCATGCCAACGCTGACGCGCTGTCTCGGCGTCCCTATGCTGTAGAGGACTGTCGGCACTGCCGGCGGACAGAGAACCGAGACCAAGCCGTCCCACAGGCTGCTGCTCTCTGGACTGCTGTGAGCAGGAATAACACAGCGGCGCACAGCTCCTCCTCGGATAATCAGTCAGCTCTCCCCAGCGATGACGTCACGGAGGCCCTTGGCGTGCAGCAGCTGCAGAGCAAACAGGATAGAGATCCGGTAATCTCCCAGGTTCGGCAGTGGCTGGATATGGGCCAGAGGCCCGCCTGGGAGCTGTGTCCGCACTGGATCCAGATACCAAGGCCCTACATTCCCAGTGGCCAATCTCCGCTGTCACAAGGGTGTTGTGTATCGGCAGTGGCAGGATCCAGCTGGGCAACGTCATGTCTGGCAGCTGCTGGTTCCCCGGCACCTCTGCCCCAACATGCTCCAGTTGGTCCATGGGTCGGTGGGGGCGGGCCACTTTGTGGTGATGAATACTCTGCAGCGTCTTCGGGCCTGGTTCTACTGGCCCAGATGTCGCAAGGATGTAGAGCTCCATGTCCACCGCTGCGATACCTGCATGGCTCAGAAAGGGCTGACTCAACAATCGCATGCCCCCTTGCAGCAGTACCAGGTGGGAGCACCCATGGAGCGGGTAGGAGTGGACATTCTGGGCCCTTTCCCGAACACAGATCGGGGGAACCGCTACGTGCTGGTCATAATGGATTACTTCACCAAATGGCTAGAGGCCTATGCAATCCCTGATCAGAGCGCCGCCACCACAGCATCCAAGCTGGTGGACGAGATGTTTTGTCGGTTCAGCGCACCGGAGGAGCTGCACAGTGATCAGGGACAGGACATCGAGGCAGAGGTCTTCAGGGAGGTCTGCAGGCAGCTGGGCATCTGGAAGACCTGGACCACCCCGCTGCATCCACAGAGCGACGGCTTGGTCGAACATTTCAATCGGACCCTAACTACCCAGCTCGCCATCCTAGTAGACCAGCAACAGCGAGACTGGGACCTGCATCTGCCCTTTGTTCTGTGGGCGCACCGGACGGCAGCACAGGAGTCCAACCAGTGTACTCCTGCAGCGCTGATGTTTGGACGTGAACTGCACACACCAGTGGATTTGGTGCCCCCCCCCCCCCCCCGGAGCCGGAGGTGGAGGGCAAACCAAGGTTGGATTATTTGTTTTGCTTGAAGGAACGTCTCCACACGCAGTATGAACTGGCTCGGGAGGCCCTGGCAGCGGCGGGGAGTTGGCAGAAGCGGGCATACGACTCTGCCAGGGGAGGGACTTTGCACCAGGGGATCGAGTCTGGGTTTTCTGCCCGCAGCGCACAAGGGGACTGGCGCTAAAATTAGCAAGCCATTGGTCGGGACCGTGCGTGGTCCTACAGAGATTGTCAGATGTAGGGTGACAGGGTGATGCTGCAGAAAAGGAACTGGGTCGTGGTGCTTCACCGTGATCGTCTCGTTCCATACCAGCCATCTACCCCGCAGGTGGTTGAGCCGGAGGCTTCATCCCAACCAGATACTTCGGCTGAGGTGCGAATGGACAATAAAAGGCCTTTGCGTGCTGGTCGCCGACAACAGCGGCCGCCCCGACACCTGGACGGATTTGTGTTGGACTATTGAGTTGGACTTTATTATTCTGGGGACAGAAACCAGTCCAGGGGGGGGACAGTGTAACGTTGGGGCTGTAATAAGGGGGTGGGAATTCTCCCAGCATGCTTGCGCCGCGGAGGATTCGAAGACTGTTATTATTTGTGTGTTCTAAGTGTTATTGCAGTGCCATTATAACTGTGTTATAAGACCAGGTAGTGTTGCTTCCCTGTGTGTGATAGATCATGTGTTGTGTCACCATAAGTGAGATGGGGGTCTGTGTAAATGTCCTCCCCTCTGTTCTGTGTTGTGAGAGTGTGTATAAATAAAACCTGTTTCGTCACAGTCATCTCTCCTGATTGTGTGAACCCTTGCTATGTCACAATATATCTCATCATTCTGGCTTATTTTGTTATATTTTCGCTGTGATGCTACATCAAACCCTTAGCACCACCAACGTGGCTAATTGAAGCTACTGTAACAGTTTAGCCATTAGTTTTGGGTCATTCACATAGGTTTCTGTGCTTATTGTAATCCAGGGACTGGTCATATCCTATCACCCACTGAAACCATACACTCCTGTTCACCAGTGATGCTTTATTTCATTCATTTTTTAAGACAGATTTACATTAGTTGGCTCCTGCTAGATCTGAGCTGGGATCTAGCCAGCTAGCTATTAGCAATGGTGACATAAGAGGGAGGGTGAAGTTAAACGTGGCTCTTAAGGTGCGTTTAAACCAGGAGTGTCTAACCATGTGCCATGGAGGGCTAAGACCTGCAGGTTCTCTCTTCTACCCAGTCTCTTCAGCAGGTGTTTTCACTATTTGTTTTATTCTTATTAAAGACAAAGATAGAAAGGAGATGTTTTTACCTTCTTTTCTTTACATGTTTCGACTGTTCACTGCAGTCTTCATCAGAAGTGAACAGTCGAAACATGTAAAGAAAAGAAGGTAAAAACATCTCCTTTCTATCTTTGTCTTTAACCCTTTAAGGTCCGCACCAAGAAAAAAAGCAATGGAAAAAATTTTTCTTTGCATTTTTTACTCACTTAGGATAGCAATAACAACAATCTGCACGGTGCTGCACGGGCTGCATGGTGGCGCAGTGGTTAGCACTGTGGCAGCACAGTTTACCCTCGGCCGGGGGATCGCAGGGATCGTGAGATTGTGGGTTCGATCTCTGCCCCCGACCAACAGTGATCTGTGTGGAGTTTGCATGTTCTCCCCGTGTTGCGTGGGTTTACTCCGGGATTTCTCCGGTTTCCTCCCACATACCAAAAACATGCAGGTTAGGGATATGGGGCGCTTGGCACGCAGCGACCGGCAGCTGGTGGCTTGTCACCAGACTGCAAAACAAATCTACCTACGGGTACAAAATAAGTAATAAAAAAAAAAAATCAACTGTTTTTCCAAAATCAGACCCCACAGTTTTTTAGATATAGGCCTCTACCAAATGATTGAGAGGTCTGTTCATAGTAAAAGTATTATATACCTTTAAATGCATACAAAAAACATTGAGAACAAGTCAAATAAATTGCTAATTTTCTTCAACAAATGAGTAGAATTTGCTCATGGGTTAGGGTTAGGGACTGCTCAAACACGCAGTGCCATCTAGAGGATTTTTTTAGCATAGCGCAACTAAACCAAGTGGCAGAGATGGCTCATTCAGGTTGAGTTAAGCTCAATGCATCATTCAATGAGATATTGTGACTCAAAGTGTGGTCGACCAAACAGTTGCGCAGAACCTTAAAGGGTTAATAAGAACAAAAGGCAAGTAATTAAAAGAAGACAAAATGAACGTACTCGAGGTGTTTTCACTGATCAGCAATCAGTGGGAAGAAGTTCAGTGGAATCTGCTGTTGAAGACACTGGTTGGAGGTAAAGCCTGCAGGGTCTTGGCCCTCAATGGCACATGATTGGACACCCCTGGTTTAAACTACATGCGAAAGCGCAAATTTTTCACGCAGCGCAATTATACATTAACTCAATGTAAACTCGCAGCTAGACATGAATTCACCATCTGAGTGAGCTGCAGACAGGTGGCGTTGCCTTTATAACTTCTGCGTTCTACCTGCTGTGGAAATGTCCAAAACACAGTCATGTTTAGGTTTACATTATCTGATGGGGCTCTCACCTGGAAAAAGTGTCCCTGCCTCCAAAACTTCACCTGGATGACGGCTGTTTACACTGCTAGCCTGCTGACCCTCGTTAGCACAGCCGTGGCAAGAATCTGTGGGTGGATAACACTGATACTCTGATTCAGCTGCAGAGCTCCCGGTCCATCTGCATGCAGGTGAGTGGCAGTCTCATTTTCAAACTAGTTTACTCTCCAGTTTTGATACTTTAACTCCGATGATGGCAGAATCTCAAGTCTGATTACTAGCTAGCATTTCCAAATCCGTCGGACATGTGAATGCCCAAATTTGCATGCTTTCCACATGTTCTTGCTTGCTTGTTTTTTTTTTTTTCTTGCCTTCTGATTGTTGCTCTGAGTGTTGCTATCCCTGTGCTGTTGCAATCCTGGAATTTCCCCGTTGTGGGACTAATAAAGGCTTATCTTATCTTATCTTATCTTACATTAACTTTACATGTATTCACATTGTGCTTTCATGTTTGGTGTGAACGCACCTTTAGAGACTTAGAGACATGTACTGAAACCAGCCGTTCTAAGGAAGGGTGCAAAAGATGATTCACAATGATGCTACAATAAATAAAGAACATTTGACCAAAATATGTGAAAAACATTTCATTAAGACATGTGTGAGCTGTTAAAATGTGGAAAAAGTGCAGTTAGTGACCTCTTTAACCAAAAAATGGTTATCTTTTCAGTGCCCTGGAAAACACAATTTTTCATATTTTACTTTAAAACCAGATACAGATGTTTAGATGGGAATGGTGGACTAGTGGTAGAGCATCTGCCCCATAGCTGAAAGGTTGGGGGTTCAAGCTCCAGCTGGGTCATACCAAAGATCATATAAAAATAGTTCGTTCTGCTTTTTAGCTTGGTGCTCAGCATAAATAGAATGGGGAAAGAAAAGTTGGTTACCTGACCATGGGGAGATGGGGGGGGGGGGGGGGGACAAGCCGGTGTATTCTTTGTACCGTGTTATGTCCGTAAAACGTGGCACAATAATGAGGCGATTGGTGAACTGAACAGGACTTTATTGTATAACTCACTGAGTACCAACAGACGCTCCCGTTAGGCAAAGAGGTGGTCGAAGAGAGTGTGCCTCTTCCACAATGGCCCTTTATACCCCGGGTGGTGGCGGAACCGGAAAGGTGGAGCCACCACCCATAACCACAATAATACACAGTATTAATATCAATAAACACCACCACCACCCCCTTCAAAAGAGTCCAAAACGCACACACACAAATTCAGGCCCTCCCAAATTTGTAACCCGACTCACACACTAACAGTAAGCAGACATAGGCACAACCTATCCATACACACAAATAACTAAAGCTAGAGAGGGCCAGGTGGACTACTGACCCACCTCCGCACGGCCAGATGGATTATTCTGCCATCTTTAATACTGTATAGTCCACAACTGAAAACAAACCAAACTGCTGTGTTCCTAATATAATACATAAAATAATCCCATGAACATATGTAGAAACAGGATAAAACCTTAATTCAACACACAACTCAGTCAATATTAACATGTACACCGTATCACAAATGCGCCCAACCAAAACCACCCCCCTAACCCGGGCAAACCACACCATAATAGACGCCCCAAACACAGCGGCCCAAACATTACTTTTTTTTTTTTTTTTAACATGGGTAACTCACATAGCAACACTGTATATTAACCATATTGACTATGTAACCAGAACAGTGCACACATTAAAGTGTCTGTGACACAATTTAGGAACTATGGATCAATATTCAGTATGAATTTATCTTCAATCGTCCATATAGTTGGTTCTTTTGACTTAGAACGCTAAATAAGTGGAAAAATATTTCCAAGTGAATTCAAATTTAGCGCTGTGTTGCACTAACACGATCTCCTGAGACTTGCCTCATTTCCGGATATGACGTCATGAGGTGAAGTTCATCTCGGCTGATCCGTGTGCTGTCAATGTAAACAAGTTGTTTAGCTTCTATATCAGCAAAGAAATGCCGAAACGTTGCGTGGCGGCTGGGTGTTCTAATTTCTCCAGTGAATGTACAAGGCTGTTCTCATTCCCAAAAGATCCAGATCTTCTTAAAAAAATGGGCGAAGCAAGTACAGAGAACAAGGGACAAATGGCAACCAACACCATCTCCTGTACTCTGTAGCCATCATTTCACTGCAGACAGTTTTAAGGAGGCGCCTGCTATACAGGAATCTTTAGGCTTGAAAGTTCATTACAAACGGGTTCTAAAACAGACTGCCATACCTACGGTTTTCAAACAAAAACCCACAGCTCAAGACAATATCAACATGTCAAAACAGCACAGAGAAGCAACAGTGTCAAAACTCGCCCGGAAAAGAGTTTGTGTAATTGATTTTTTTTTCCACATAAGGCGATTGTGATTTTATTATATTTTTTCCACTGAAGGTAAAATCCTCCTCTTATATCGTAAATGACACAGAGCGGAGAGCTTCTTGAGGAAAATTCAACTAACTTTATTCTGTTCTTATTCCAATTTATATTTGCCACTGTAGCCCGCCTGACGTCACCAACTTCCCCCACCCTGGCGGTGGGGGAAGTTGGTGACGTCGGTCGCATGCACACGCAGCAACCGGCAGCTGGTGAAAAAAGTTTGACGTCTGTGTCTCTGTTTTTATGCACTTTAATGTGTTTTAACGAAATTCTCTGTGTCATTTTTGTCCTTGAACGTTTGTGGAATATATAACGAAGAGCTCCCTGGTTCCATCAGTATGGATTTCCTCCTTATTTTTGCACTGTCGTTTCTTTCCTACCGGCTCTTTGTCGAGGAAGTAAGCGCAATCGCGATCATGCTGGGAAGAATACAGTATTCCAGAGACATGTTACTGCATTTAAACATGGATAGCTATGCTGCCACACTGCATCTTACAGACAAACTGGTACATCACTTTTCACTCTGCGCCTGATAGTCCTTCTTTGTGCAATGGGATGATTCATGTGTTTATACGGGTCACCATATATTAAGCTATGATGTATATAGGTTCTATAGTCGTGTTAGTTTTTACTTTCCATGGGTAATCCCTTTGTCTGTCGTGTGTGTTTCTGTTGTTTGGCTGTCAACTGTCATGCTGCTGTTACACTGTAATTTCCCAGTTTGGGATCAATAAAGTACATCTATCTATCTATCTATCTATAATGCAGCATCTGTGTTTGAGTCTGTGCTGCAACTGCTGGACTTTATTTTAAGAGATTTTCATGGACACAGCGATGAAAAGAGAGACAAGAGGAGGAAACGCGGAAAGCGTGGAGGCGTAAGATTAAATCTGAGGAGACGTCAGCTTACCCGCATTCCTCTTCCTTCCATTATTATGGGGAACGTACAATCCCTGAGAAATAAAGTGGATGAAATTCAAGGGAATGTACGATATCAGAAGGATTTCAAGAACTGCTGTGTCATGGCTTCCACGGAGACATGGCTTACGGCGCATGACCGGGATGCGGACCTGTGTATTGACAGCTTTGGAGCCCCACTTCGCTCAGATCGGCAGGAAGAGGTAACGAGGAAACGTCAGGGGGGCGGTGTATGTTTATACATTAATAAACAGTACTGTACATCTGTCACGGTCAGAGAGCGCATCTGTACACCCGATATGGAGCTTCTGTCTGTATCGCTACGCCCCTTTTATCTGCCCCGCGAGTTCCCCCAACTTTTTATAATGACTGTGTACATTCACCCGAGAGTGGATGCTGACTCCGCCTCCAGCACCGTCTTTGATGTGGTACTGCGGTTGCAGTTGATTTCTCCAGAGGTTCCAAACTTTATTCTTGGGGATTTTAACCATGTTTCTTTAAAGAAGACACTTAAAAACTTTTATCAGTACATCTCCTGCCCAACCAGGCGAAAAAAAGACATTGGACCTGTGCTATGGATCCATTGAGAGGGCCTATAAATCACTTGCCCTTCCTCCTTTAGGATCCTCAGATCACAACTGTGTACATTTGCTGCCCACATATAAAACTGCTCTCAGAAGAGGCAAGGCGAAGACCAGAGACATAAACGTGTGGACAGAGGATTCAGTGCACTGCCTCCAGGAATGCTTTAACTGTATGGACTGGGAGGTGTTCATGCTAGACTGCGGAGAAGATTTGGACTCTTTAGTGGATGTGACATGCTCCTACATGGCTTTCTGTAGAGACATGATCGTTGCACGTAAATGTGTCAAAATATATCTCAACAACAAGCCATGGGTTACAAAATCAGTTAAATCCTGCTTACAGAGGAAAGCACTTGTCTTTAAACAGGGGGTCATTTCTGAGCTACAGGTTGCCACAAAAGAGCTGAAGGCCGAAATTTTAAGAGCAAAACAGAATTATAAATCAGAATTGGAAAGCAAGATAGCAACAAAGAAACTTGGTTCATCCTGGGCCACTATGAAAACTATTGCAGGCCTTCAGAGCACAGAGCGCAGTAATCGTGTGTTTTTAGATGGTTTTAATTCAGACACAGAGCTGGCTAATGCTCTTAATTGTTTTCATGGTCGTTTTGATTCCTTTGATTTTAGCACAGAAACCCAAGATTTGAAACAGAAACTCAAAGACAATCAGCACTTTAATATTGAGGTGCAGGATATTAAAAGGGCGTTCTGTGCTGTAAAAGTGAACAAAAGTCAGGGCCCTGATGGTATATGTGGGCGATTGGTAAAGTCCTGTGCACATGAATTGAGTGCTGTATTTCACTACATTTTCAGTAAGTCCTTACAGACACAACATGTGCCTAAGATCTGGAAAGATGCTGTGGTTGTCCCCGTTCCAAAATCCAGCTGTCCTAAAATGATAAACGACTTTAGACCAGTTGCTTTGACTTCAATTTTAATGAAAATTTTTGAAAAACTGGTCAGATTTGAGGTCCTAAAGCAGACTGAGCATGCATTGGATCCTCTGCAGTTTGCCTATAGGCCTCACAGAGGAGTGGAGGATGCCACTGTCACTCTGTTTAACATGCTTTTTAAACATCTGGATTTTAATGGGACACACGCCTGGCTTTTATTTGTGAACTTTTCTTCCGCCTTTAATACAATCCAACCTCATATTTTAGTTGAAAGGCTCCTGCAACAATTTGATTTGAGCAATAATCTGGTGGGTTGGATTCTGGATTTCTTAACCAACAGGACACAGAGAGTAAGGGTCAATGGTACATTGTCTGACCAAAAGTGCTCTTCTACTGGCTCTCGTCAGGGGTGTGTGTTGTCACCACTACTTTTCATCCTGTACACAAACATGTGTCGGAGCAGACATGACAACAGACACATTATAAAGTATGCTGATGACTCAGTTGTTGTCAGTCTCCTCCAGGATGGTGAGAGTGGCCACGGCCCAGTAGTTGATGATTTTGTTCACTGGTGTGAGGATTCCTACCTGCAGCTGAATACGACAAAAACTAAAGATATGATTATTGACTTTAGGAGGAAAACTCCCAGGCACGAAGTCACTGTACTAAAAGGCCAGACCACCGAATGTGTACAATCCTACAAATATCTTGGGACGATTATTGATAGTAATTTAAACTTTGAAGAGAACTGTGAAAGGGTGTGCAAAAAGGGTCAGCAACATTTGCATTGTTTAAGGAAACTCGCACGCTTCCAAATTGACCGAACCATAATGATAATGTTTTATCAGGCTTTTATTGAATCTGTTTTATCCTTTTCTTTAGTGTCACGGTTTGGTCAGATAAAACTGAAACAGAGGAAATCCTTGGATCAGGTAGTTAGATGGTCCAGTCGTTTGCTTGGTGAGTCACAGCTGAGCCTGACATCCCTGTACACCAGACAGGTACAGAGGATTGCTACCTCCATTTTAAATGATGACTCCCACCCTTTGCACTGCCACTTTCAGCTTCTTCCCTCCAGACGGAGGTTTGCTGTCCGAAAAAGTAAAACCCAGCGCTACAAAAACAGCTTTGTTCCTGCTGCTGTCAAAGAGTTGAACAAGTTATAACAATATATTGCACATAATTTAGTTACCTATTTATTAATTTCATTTTATATTTACTTATTTTTGTAGGTTCTTTATTTGGGTTCTAAATCTTTTATTGGGTTTTAAACTTTTGAGTTTTTAACCTCTTTGACTAGTCTTTAACTTTTTAATATGACCCTTCTCTCTTATCTCTCTGTTTTTTCTCTCATCTCTTTGTCTTATGTCCTGATTGATGGAGCCTTGAGTATTTTTATCATGTTTATAGTCAGCTTCATGTGTGCCTGTGTTTGTGTTTATGTTGAATGTAATTGTGGTTTGTAAATATGGATGTCACCTGACTGCAAAACAAATCTACCTACGGGTACAAATAAAGTAACCTGAACCTGAACCTGAACCCTGGCGGTGCTACGGTGAGCCCCAAAGTTCAATTCTCTTACATAACATTCTCCCCCCTCACAAGTTCCAACTAAACATTTTACTAAATCAAAATCAACACCAGATAACACAATGAACACAGAACACATTTTTTTTAAACTATAAACAAGTGAACCTACAGGTGCCTGGGTAGACTACCAGAGCATCCTGCCAGGCTGGAGCGGGTTATTCTGCCGCTAAGTCCAACCGGCACTGTCCATAATAGTCCTAGCAACATAATCGTCCAAATATGCAGGCCTCCGACATACTCTAGCCGGGCATCCCCCACTAGGGAACTCTACACCAGGCACTGTCGGTACCGCCTGTGAGTCTACATCAGGCGGGGCTGTCCAGTCCCAACTCACACTGAGCCGCCCCGTGGTGTCTAAGCCCCGGTCAGGTAATGCACGCCTCAGTCTGCTGGCATGCCACCTGGACCCATTGTCAAGTTTGAAAGTGTCTGGGCCTCGCCGCTTCGTGATCTCCTGAGGTCCCATCCCAAGGGGCTGCAACTTGTGGGACCGAACGGGGTGATTGATCCACACCCGATCTCTCTCTCTCTCAGGCCGTGGTCCCTTGCTCTATGCCTCCTGTCGAATCTCCTCTTCATCTTGCGCTGCTGACCGGTGACCCTGCTCCTCAACATCACTTCATCTGTCTGGGAAGCCACCCCTGGAGGCCCCAACCAATTCACCGGTAGGGACATCTCTCGTCCTAACATAAGGGCTGCCGGGAAACAGCCCGTCGTCGCGTGGACCAACGCCCTGTAGTGAAATACTGGCAGTCCCCAGCCAGCTGCCGTAGATCTGCAACATAGTACTGTACTGACTTGCCGGCCCGCTGGAGGCGCTGCCGAAACTGGACCCTCCTGATGATGACGTTTGCAGGCACGCAAAAATGTCACGCAATTTGTTCAACCACGTCATCGAAACTATCGCTAGCTCCCAAGGTAGAAAGGATACGTTGTCCTTCCATGCCTAAATTGTGGACTAAAATTGCCCTTGCTTGTACCTTCTTCAGTTCGCCGATGTTTAGTGCCACCAGATAGTTCTGAAACACGGCGAACCACCTCGTCCAAGGCACCGGAGGCTCCCCTGGAGTCTTCAAAAATGGCCGAATAGATGACACACCCGCATACATAGTTTATCCTCATTGCCAAATGTAATATCCGTAAAATTCAGCTTTCAATTCAATTCAATTCAATTCAGCTTTATTTATAATGCGCCACATCACAACAAAAGCCATCTCGTGACGCCACAGTGCAGATAAAAAAAAATCACAGTCACAGAAAGACCCAGCAATCAGACGATCCCCTATGAGCAAGCACTAGGTGACAGTGGAGAGGAAAAACTCCCATTTGGAAGGAAGAAACCTCTAGCAGAACCAGGCTCAGGGAGAGGCAGTCATCTGTTGCGACTGGCTGGGGATGAGGGGATAGGGAGGATGGAAAGGACAGACATAAAGAACATAGCAGTAAGATGCCAAGTACAATATTGGAGATCAACCAGCAGTATGGATCAGATAACAATAGAACAAGAGTGGGGTTAAAAGACACAAATGCCCTCCTTAAACGAAAGCTATATTAAAAAGGAAGGATTTTACCCTGTTCTTAAAGACAGAGACCGAGTCTGACTCCCGGACCCAGAGTGGTAACTGGTTCCAGAGAGAAGGGGCTTGGTAGCAGAAGGCTCTGCCTCCCACTGTACTTTTGGAGATTCTGGGCACCACAAGTAAGCCAGCATTTTGAGAGCGTAATGCTCTGTTAGGATGGTAAGGTAATATCAGATCTTTTATATATTGGGGTGCCAGATTGTTAAGAGCTTTGAAAGTAAGAAGAAGGATTTTAAACTTGATTCTGAATTCAATGGGAAGCCAATGGAGGGAGGACAGAACCGGGGAAATATGATCTCTTTTTCTAGAACCAGTTAAAACTCTAGCAGCAGCATTTTGAATCAATTGAAGACTTTTTAAAGATACTCTAGGAAAACCAGATAATAGCAAATTACAATAATCTAATCGCGAACTGACAAAGGCGTGAATCAGTTTCTCAGTGAATCAGTAAAACGTGGCACAATAATGAGGTAAGTGGTGAACTGAACAGGACTTTATTGTATAACTCACTGAGTACCAACAGACGCTCCCGCTAGGCAGGGAGGTGGTCGAAGAGAGTGTGCCTCTTCCGCATTGGCCCTTTATACCCTGGGTGGCGGCGGAACCGGAAAGGTGGAGCCACCACCCATAACCACAATAATACACAATGTTAATATCAATAAACAACACCACATACCGAGCCTGGATAAATGGTGAGGCTTGCTTCAGGAAGAGTTTCCAGCCTAAAAGCCTTTACCAAATCAAATAATAAGAAAGTTACAGTTGCATGCAGCTGTGGAGCAGCAGATTGCAGACCCCAAGTGTAGCTGCTGGTGACGTGTGTTGGCTGTGGTGTGTGTATGAGTATAAATGTGCGGGTGTGTGACGGGGACCGAATAATACGAAACAGGAGCCGTGCTGAACTGAACAGCGAACCACTCTTTATTATCAGAACACAGAATTATATGCACCAGTGGCCGTGCCCACCTGCACATCACCCCGTGGGCGGGTACAGCATCACACACACACTACACTCACGACACCACACTTCCCCTCCGCCTTACAAAATGCAAAACCACACACACAATCGAGACCCTCCTAATTTAGGACCCAAATCATGCACTAAGAAAACAAGGAATTATGAACTGTAATAAAATATCCAATCACATTCACACAAAACAACTACAATTGGACCAAGTCTCTTAAAACGTATAAAAAAGTAATCCCATAACATACCACATACATACTCTCATGCACGCCAGCAATATATATGTACATATTTACACTAATAGTATTCAAGTTACACCTCTGTCCACTGGCAGCCAGCGGTAAAACCGACCTGGGGGCCCAGGGCAGCCCCAAATGATACACGCCCCTGGCCGCTGAAGATAAGACCGGCTCAGAGGCCCCGGGCAGCCCTACGACATGTGCGCCCATGGCTTCCGTCTGCTCCCGGGATCAAAAACAATCTCTCCTGCCATAACGTCCCTCTTCACCGCCGACTGCGTCACTCCTCGGGACCCGCCGTGCTGCTGTCCGGCACACCGTTCCTCCATGCTTGTCGGTCTGCTCCCGACCGCTCTCAACACCGCTGTTGTGGCTCTAAACACTCTAGCCCCCTCTGGCCAAACTCCAGGGAGACCCAAAGCCCGCTCGTCAGCACCGCTCACTGACCCGGGCACCTCGCCGCTGCTCTCGGCACCCTCGTCCCAGGCACTCTGCTGCGCTGTCTCCATGCCCAGCCGTAGCTGCTGTCTCCCGGGGCTCACAGCATCGCTTTTGCCGGTGTTGTTTCCCGACCCAGGCACCTTGCCGCTCCTCCCAGCACCCTCATTCCAGGCGCTCCACTGTGCTGTCTCCATGCTCGGTCGTAGCTGCGCTCTCCTGGGACTCTCAGCTTCGCTCTGGTCGGCGTCACTCTCCGACCCATGCGCCTCGTCACTGCTCTCACCACCCTTGTTCCAGGCGCTCTGCTGCGTCGACTCCATGTCCGGCTGCAGCTGCTCTCCCTCAGGGCTCTCAGCGTCACTCTCGTCGACTCCACTCTCTGACCCAGGCGCCTCGCCGCTCCTCCGAGCACCCTCGTTCCAGGTGCTCTGCTGCATTGACTCCATGTCCGGCTGCAGCTGCTCTCCCTTAGGGCTCTCAGTGTCACTCTCGTCGGCTCCACTCTCCAACCCAGGCGCCTCGCCGCTGCTCTCGGCACCCTCGTGCCTGGCGCTCCACTGTATCGTCTCTGCGCCCGACTGTCGCTGCTCTTCCCCAGGGCTGTCAGCCTCCATGGTCCTGCTCACTCACTGCCTAGCCTCCAGCTGTGGGGATGACTCCTGCTGCTCTCCCTCTCTGCTGTCGCTGCACACCGTGCTGTCCAACTCATCAGCGCTCCAGTCCTCCACCTTCCTGCGCTTCATGGCTGGCCCGCCATCCTCAGTGACCGGGGACTTCCCCGGTCCCACCTCGATGCCCAGCTGGTAGCTTGGAGCTCGCTTTTGGCGTGCAGTTAGCTTCGTGGCTAACCTGTCCATAGACACTGACTGTGCCGTTAGCTTCTCCCAGCTAACTAGCTTAGCCTCGTTTGGTGCCAAACACTCCTGCCACCCACAGTGTCGTGGTCCTTGTCTGCCCGGTGAAAAAAATCGGCCAACCGCTCGACAGCATCCTCATAGCGCTCCATTTCTTCCAACGTACCGAGAATTCTTCGGCCCTCCGCACCGAGATGATGGCCCAGGAGCACTCGTGGTCTTCTCCCATCAAGTCCACTAGGCCCAGTGCCCCGATGTAACCCTCAAACATGGCCCTTTACTTTGGCCACAGGATCACCGGCTCTCCCGTGTACTCCAGAAACGGCACTAGGGGTTGAGGTAGCCCATACGCTGCCATTATTATCCTCATCGCCAATATGTTATGTATGAATAATACGAGACAGGAGCCGTGCTGAACTGAACAGCGAACCACTCTTTATTATCAGAACACAGAATTATATATACCAGTGGCCGTGCCTGCCTGACGTCACCCTGTGGGCGGGTACAGCATCACACTTACACTACATTCACGACACCACACCCCATCTGGGATTTCTGGATGTCAGCACAATACAGGAGAGCATTCATGAGATGGGCTGGCAAAATGAAATGACAAAAAAATGGGAAAAGACATTTTAAACAGTTTTTAACCAAAAACAAAAGTGCACACAGCTGCAAAAAACTATTTGAGCCTTGAACTAAAATTAAAACCAAATTTTCCTCATAGAATCCCAACTATTATCTCATAAATTTGCAACCATATTTGCAAATATACCTGTTTATAAATGTCATGAATTTGCTTTTTTCATGTGATTTTGCAAATTTTCACTCATACAGCTGTGATATTTCACTCGTAAAATTGTTTTTTTTCATGAATTTGTTAATTTTTTCTCTTAAATATGCTATTTTTCTTCAAGTATACTGTTTTTTCTTCTGTATTTTTTCTCTTAGATCTGTGATTTTTTATCTTGTGAAATTATTAGTTTTTTTCTCTTAAGCAAGCAATTAATAATTCATTTATTTTCAAAAAGTGTAAGCAAAATTTTTAGATGTACTAGTATGTGAGATTTTTTTTCTACTTTTTCCTCAGAGATTTACAGTTTTCATCCTCATACTTTACTACTTTTTTCTTGTATTTTTTTTTTAAGACGTGCTGGATGTTTTTAATTTTTGTAGGCTCTATTTTTATAAAGGAGAAGAGTTCAAATATTTTAAAAAATGTCTCCCCTCTTGAACAGAAAGAAATGAACCATTACATAGAATTTAAAAAAAAAAATAAATTACCCAGCATCTACGTATATGAACATTGCAAATTTAGTAAAAAAAAAAAAAAAAAATTATGAGAAAAATGTGCAAAATTGCAAAATTTGCAAATTTATGATGAAAATGTTTTGGATTCATGAGAAAAAATGTTGCAAAATAACAACAACTCCCCCCCCCCCACACACACATTTATGATTAAAAAAAAGTCACAAATTCACATGAAAATAGGTGCAAAATTATGAGAAAAAGTTGCAAATTTTCAAAAAAGAAGTCAGAAATTTTTTTTAAAAAAGTTGAACATTTGAGGAAAAAAATGCAAATTTATTTTGAAAAACACCTTCAAAATATGAGAAATCTTTTGCAAATTTACTAGAAAAAAGTAGTAAAATTGAGAAAAAAGTTGCAAATTTATTAGATGTTTCGAATTTACAAGAAAAATGCTACAAATTCATGAGAAAAAAGCTCCAAATTTACAAGAAAAAAAACTATCAAATCTATGATGAAAGAAGTAGCAAATTTGTAAAAAAAAAATGTTGCAAATTATGAGGAAAAATGTCGCAAATTTATGAAAAAAATCATAAATTTACAAGAAAAATGTGGCAAATTTATGATGAAAAAAGTTACAAATTTACAAGGAAAAAACAAATCAAGAAAAAAAATCTCTAATTTGAGAGTCACTAATTTCCTAGAAAGTTTGAATTTTACGAGAAAAAGTTGCAAATTACAAATAATATATTGCAAATTTAAGAAGGAAAAAGTCACTCATTAATGTCAACATTGATATAAATTTATGTATATAAATTATGGAAAAAGTGGCTTATTTACAAGTTTCAAATTTACAAGAAAAAAATCCATAATTTTTGCTTTAAATTTTAAAATTTATGAGAAAAAAGTTGAAATTTTACAATGATAAAATTAGTGAATTTACTGATAAATACATATTTACAAAAAAAAAACAAAAAAAAGGTGCCAAATATGTGAGAAAACAAGATGAGGAAAAAAGTTGATGGTAATTTTATTTCTTCTATTGCACTTGCATAGTCTGCTTTATAGGCAGAAACAGTTGCAGAGACACTGGGATGTTACTGGGCCAGGTTCAAGTTTCAGCCCACTGACTTCTGTGAACACCTTCACAGACTGACTGCACTGTCAGCTCAATAGTCATCATTTCTATCAACATTTTTCACCTTAAACCAAAGCCAGGTTTCCTGCCCTCTGGTGTCCTCAGATTGATCCTTCTCATTTGTAGCTGATCAATGAAAAATAATGAAGCAGATCCTCTCCCCTGGGATGAAGGTCATCGGCGAGGGAAGATTGATTTTTTTTTAAAATTTCAGCAGAAAGAGAGAAATACAATAAAGTGGACCTCAGAGAAAATCCTTCATTAAAGCCACAGCCATTTCAGCGACTGTGCTTCAGGGGGGTGGGGTGAGCAGGGTTCAAACCTGATGGGAAAAAAATGCTTTCTCCTCTTTCAAATACACAAAGATGTATGTTGCACTTGATATAGAATTTATCATGAGAGTCTGTTGGATCGTTCTTAGTCTGGCCCTTCACCCAGGACCAGTTTGTCTTGGGTGACCCTATCAGAGGCAAATTGCCCCGGACAACATAGCTCCAGTGTACCCCGCTCGGTATGGGGTTACCGGGGCCCCACCCTGGAGCCAGGCCTGGGGAAGGGGCTCGAAGGCTAGCATCTGGTGGCCGGGCTTCCACCCATGGGACCCAGCCGGGCTCAGCCCGAAGGAGTTACATGGGTCCGCCCTCCAGTGGGCTCACCACCTGCAGGAGGGATCATGGGGGTCCGGTGCTATGTGGATTAGGTGGCGGTCAAAGGCAGAGACCTTGGCAGACTGATCCCAAGCTTTCTAAACTGGCTTTTGGTACGTGGAATGTCACCTCTCTGGTGGGGAAGGAGCCTGAGCTGGTGTACGAGGTTGAGAGATACCGGCTAGGTATAGTCAGCCTCACCTCAACACACAGCTCCGGTTCCGGAACCAGTCTCCTGGAGAGGGGCTGGAGCTTGGCCTTTTCTGGAGTTGCCCCAGGCGAGAGGCGACGAGCAGGGGTGGGTATTCTTGTATCCCCCCACCTTGCTGCCTCTATATTGGAGTTTTCCCCGGTGGACGAAAGGGTTGTTTCCCTGCGCCTTGGGGTTGGGAAATGGGTCCTGACCATCATTTGTGCCTATGCACCAAATGATGTTTCAGAGTACCCACCCTTTTTGGAGTCTGTGACTGGGTTGCTGGAGGGTGCTCCTCTTGGAGACTCCATTGTCCTACTGGGGGACTTCAATGCGCATGTGGGCAATGACAGTGAAACCTGGAGGGGGGTGATTGGGAGGAACGTCCTGCCCGATCTGAACCTGAGTGGTGTTCAGTTATTGGACTTCTGTGCTAACCACAGTTTGTCCATAACGAATACCATGTTCAAGCATAAGGGTGTCCATATGTGCACCTGGCACCAGGACACCCTAGGTCGCAAGTCGATGATCGATTTTGTTATCGTGTCATCAGACCTGCGACCATATGTCTTGGACACCCGGGTAAAGAGAGGTGCAGAGCTGTCAACTGATCACCACCTGGTGGTGAGTTGGATCCGATGGCAGGGGAGGAAGCCATTCAGACCTGGTAGACCCAAACGTACTGTATAGTGAGGGTGTGCTGGGAATGTCTGGCTGAGGCCCCTGTCCGGGAGGTCTTCAACTCCCACCTCCGGAAGAACTTCAACCACATTCCGAGGGAGTCTGGAGACATGGAGTCTGAATGGGCCATGTTCTCCACCTCTATTGTTGAAGCGGCGGCCCAGAGCTGTGGCCACAAGGTGGTCAGTGCATCTCGTGGTGGCAATCCCCGAACCAAGTGGTGGACACCAGTGGTGAGGGGGGCCATTAAGCTGAAGAAGGAGTCCTATCGAGCTTGGTTGGCTTGTGGGACTCCCGAAGCAGCTGAGGTGTACCGGCAGGCCAAGCGGAGTGCAGCTCGGGTGGTTGCTGAAGAAAAAACCTGGGTATGGGAGGAGTTCGGTGAGGCCATGGAACAAGACTTTTGGTCGGCCTCGAAGAGATTCTGGCAAAGTGTCCGGCGGCTCAGGAGGGGAAAGCAGCTCCCTGTCCACACTGTGTATGGTGCGGATGGAACACTGTTGACTTTGACTGGGGATATCGTCGGGCGGTGGAAGGAATACTTTGAGGATCTCCTCAATCCCACTGATATGCCTTCCACAGAGGAAGCAGGGTTTGGGGACGAGGGGGATGACTCGCCTATCACAGGAGCTGAGGTCGCCAAGGTGGTTAAAAATCTCCTTGGTGGCCGGGCTCCGGGGGTGGATGAGATTCGCCCTGAGTACCTCAAGGCCCTGGATGTTGTTGGGCTGTCATGGTTGACACGCCCATGGTTGACACGCCTCAGCAACATTACGTGGAGGTCGGGGGCAGTGCCTTTGGCATGGCAAACCGGGGTGATGGTTCCTCTCTTCAAAAAAGGGGACCGGAGGGTGTGCTCCAACTTTAGAGGGATCACACTCCTCAGCCTCCCTGGGAAGGTCTATGCCAAGGTACTGGAGAGGAGAGTCAGGCCGTTGGTCGAACCTCGGATTCAGGAGGAGCAATGTGGTTTTCGTCCTGGCCGTGGCACATCGGACCAGCTCTTTACCCTCTCGAGAATTCTTGAGGGTTCGTGGGAGTTTGCCCAACCAGTTTACATGTGTTTTGTGGACTTGGAGAAAGCATTTGACCGCGTCCCTCGTGGTTTTTTGTGGGGGGTGCTTGGGGAGTATGGGGTATCGGGCTTGTTGTTACGAGCTATTCGGTCTCTGTACGACCGTTGTGAAAGTTTGGTTCGTATTGCCAACACTCGGTCGGAGTCATTCCCAGTGAGAGTTGGACTCCACCAGGGCTGCCCTTTGTCACCGATCCTGTTCATAATTTTTATGGACAGGATTTCTAGGCGCAGCCAGGGAATGGAGGGTGTCATGCTGGGTGACCACAGGATCTCATCTCTGTTGTTTGCAGATGATGTTGTCCTGTTGGCTTCATCCAGCAATGACCTACAGCTCTTGCTGGGACGGTTTGCCGCTGAGTGTGAAGCGGCTGGGATGAGAATCAGCACCTCCAAGTCCGAGTACATGGTCATCACTCTGATGAACTCCTAACATTCACCTAGTCCTACCTGTTGCTGTACTCATGACTTTCCATCCATTATTACATTGCACATAACTCTCACACTGCTTTTTACTTCATTCACATTATATCACTAAATCTGAGTTCACATTGAAATACTGTGTGACTGTATATTTTTTCATATATTTCTGCAAAGTGTGGTTAGTCTGAGTAAATAACTGCATATATTCCTGTATATATTTGCATCCTTTTATAGAAACGTGGACAGACTGTAATTTACTGTACATACTCTGTTGTCATTGAATCCTTATTTAAATCCTCCACCTGAACAATGAGAGCAAGTTTTTAGCCAAAGTCAAATTCCTTGTATGTGTTGTGCATACTTGGCCAATAAAGCTGATTCTGATTCTGATTCTGATTCTGATCAGCCGGAAAAAGGTGGATTGTCCTCTCTGGGTTGGGGACAGGCTCCTGCCCCAAGTGGAGGAGTTTAAGTATCTTGGGGTCTTGTTCACGAGTGAGGGGAAAATGGAGCGAGAGATTGACAGACAGATTGGAGCAGCATCTGCAGTGATGCGGACGTTGTACCGGTCTGTTGTGGTGAAGAGGGAGTTCATTCATTTTGAATTCACTTGCACATTTTTGAAATATGGTGCAGAAAATTTCATTTCTAGAGCACAAGACCAGTGACAAAAGTTGCGGAAGATTTCAGAGAATAGAATGATGAAAGAATTTTTCATCTAGTCCCAGCTGTTCCGAGATATTTGCAAAAATTCAAATCTGTTTATTATAGCATCACCTACGGACACAGTGCCTTGATTTTTGGTCTCAGAGTACTGTAGTGGGGAGAATTTCTGATCTGACTGTAAAGACGTATTCACAGGGCCACTGTTTGGTCCTGCCCAAAGGAACTCTGCTCCGCTTCTGCGGATAGTGTTAGGTAGTGAAACACTAACGTATAGGCAGCATGGGCGTGACATTGGACACTTGGGTGATGTCAGCACACCATGCCTATTTAAGGGGACTGTTGGCAGGAGTCGTCCTCTTTGGCACTCCTTGTACGTATAGCCACAGCTTGTAGCAGCTCAGTAGTAGCTTATATGTTAGCCACACTGTTTATGTGTACTTTAGATATACTTTAGCTATAGATGGTGGCAGCGCGCACGGACGCAGCGGCCCCTCTTGGCATCAGCGAGTGTGAGAGTTTTGAGTGTTTTGATCTTCCCAGACGTACATTCTGTAAAACTTACAACCGTGAGACCTTATTAAACATCAAGGTACTGCACGCTGCAAGAATCGCTGCGATCGGTTGTGATTTGGACATTCTACGCCAGCATGGAATTCTGGTGGAGTCCCCGCTGGAAGCTACCCGAGAGAGGAGGAGGCGTAAGCGGAGCGAACGCAAGCAAAAGCGTGGAAAAAGGGCCGGGATCCATGCTAGGCTAAAGGCTAACCCCTCCAGACCAGCGGTACCGTCGCTCATTCTCTCTAATGTCCGCTCCCTCAAAAATAAGCTAGACGAGCTGCGTCTGCTGAGAGAAACCCGGAGAGAGTGGAGAGACTGCTGTGTGTTTGTTTTCACCGAGACATGGCTCCACGGCAACATTCCTGACGAGGCCATTCAACTGGAAGATATGGCGATGTTCCGTGCCGACAGGGAAACGGCGAGCTCCGGTAAGAGCCGGGGGGGTGGGCTATGCATCTATGTTAACAAGAACTGGTGCGTCAATGCCACGTTAGTGTCTAAACACTGCTCTCTGTTGGCGGAGTTCCTTGTTGTAAATTGTCGGCCACATTATTTGCCGAGTGAATTCAGCAACGTGTTTGTAGCTGGTGTTTACATAGTGCCGAGCCCTAATGCTAAAGCTAATGCTAAGAAGGCACTCGGGGTACTGCACAATGCGATTAGTGAAATCCAAACTTCACACCCGGACAGTTTTGTGGTGGTTGCGGGGGATTTTAACCACACCAGCTTAAAGACTGTGCTCCCCAAGTTTAAACAATGTGTAGACTTTAAGACCAGAGGAGAGAATATGTTGGACTTAGTGTACACAAATACAGATGCATATAAGGCGATACCCCGCCCCCATCTCGGCCTTTCTGATCACATGTCCGTGATGCTGCTGCCTGCCTACAAACCTTTATTGAAGCGCAGCAGGCCAGCAGTGAAACAAATTAGAATTTGGCCAGAGAGTGCAACCTCTGCACTGAAAGACTGTTTTCTGCACACAGACTGGGAGGTCTTCAAAATAGCAGCCTTCCAAGAAGACAAGACAGATGTGGAGGAGTATGCTGATACTGTCACCAGCTACATCGCGAAGTGCACAGAGGATGTCACTACAGTGAAGACCATCACTATGCGGGGTAACCATAAGCCCTGGATGACTGCAGAGATGCGCTCGCTGCTTACAGCTAGAGATGCAGCCTTCAGAGTGAAGGACAGGATCGCCCTCCACTCAGCCAGGTCTGCGCTCTCAAAGGGAATTAAGACGGCAAAGCACGCCTATGCGGAGAAAATCCAGGGACACCTCTGTGACACTAGGAACACCAAGCAGATGTGGCAAGGAGTTCAGACACTGACGGGCTATAAGTCTAGGCAGGGGGTTGATGATGACGACGCTTCGCTTCCAGACAGGCTTAACGACTTCTTTGCACATTTTGAAGCATCAAACTCAACAATCAGAGGGAGGGCTGGCCCACCCCCACCATCGGTCGGACCAGCTTTTACCATCAACATAGCGGACACACGGGGGACCCTAACCAGAGTCAGCCCACGCAAAGCTGCAGGTCCGGACAACATTCCGGGACGTGTGCTCTGAGACTGCGCGAGCGAGTTGGTGGATGTCCTGACTGACATTTATAACATCTCCCTGAGTCAGGCCATCGTTCCCAGATGCTTCAAGACCTCTATCATTGTACCGGTGGCAAAGAAACCAGTTGTATCGTGTTTGAATGACTATCGTCCTGTTGCACTGACACCAATTGTGATGAAGTGTTTTGAACGGCTTGTCAAACCACACATTACAGCCTGCCTCCCTGCATCACATGACCCGCTCCAGTTTGCATATCGTTCAAACCGCTCCACGGAGGATGCTATAGTCACCACCCTACACTCTGTCATCACCCACCTGGACCAGAAAGACACCTACGCCAGACTCCTGTACACTGATTTCAGTTCAGCATTCAACACCATTATTCCCCAGAGACTGATGGAGAAATTACTCCTTCTCGGTCTGAACACCGCCACATGTCTCTGGATCCTGGATTTCCTGACTGAGAGACCTCAGTCTGTCCCGGTTGGAAACAACATCTCCAACTCTGTCACGCTGAGCACCGGATCCTCTCAAGGCTGTGTACTCAGTCCACTGTTGTTTACACTTCTAACACATGACTGTGTATCCAGACACGAGGGGAACCAGATTATTAAGTTTGCGGACGACACCACGGTGGTGGGACTTATTCAGAGGGATGAGGAATCAATGTACAGGGAAGAAGTGAGAGACCTGGAGGGCTGGTGCAGGGAGAACAATCTTGTGCTCAACGTGGACAAAACTAAGGAGATGATTATCGACTTCCGGCGGTCACAGCCTGAGCACGTCCCCCTCAGCATCGGCGGCCGTTTAGTGGAGAGAGTGGAGAACATCAAGTTTCTCGGAGTGCAGATCTCGCAGGACCTGACCTGGAGCAAGAATTCCTTGGGGATCAGGAAGCGGGCTCAGCAGAGACTGCACTTCTTGAGGAAACTCAAACAGACCTCTCTCCCCATCTGCATCCTCAGGACCTTCTACAGAGGTGTGGTGGAGAGTGTTCTGACGTACTGCATTGCTACATGGTACTCCAGCTGCAGTATGTCAGACAAAAAAGCCCTGCAGAGGATAGTCAAGGAGGCTGAGAGGGTAATTGGAGTCTCCCTCCCCTCTGTCCAAGAACTTTTTCAGAACCGTTGTAGGAGCAGGGCACTGAACATTGTCAAGGACCGTTCTCACCCTCTACATAAACACTTTGAACTTCTTCCATCTGGTAAATGATTCCGGAGCATCAGAGGCAGAACCACCAGACTGATCAACAGCTTCCTTCCACAAGCTGTCAGGATGCTGAACAGTTGACCCGGAATCTCTCATACACACTACTGCACCTACGGACATTTTGTATATTATTTGTATATTATAGTGAGTTGTTTTTTTTTTTCCCCCAAGTATGTTTCAGGGATGTGTGAATGGATGAGGGGTGGGGGTGGGGGGTGAAGCTATGTGTGAGTGTGTCTTAAATCAAGCTGCTTCTATTTATATGGATGCCGAGAGAAACGCAATTTCATCTTGCCTGCAATACAGTTGTATGTACAGCAATATGACAATAAAGTTGATTTGATTTGATTTGATAGTATCTTGTAATAAAGTTTGTGTTCAGTTCAACTCCTGCCTCTGCTGCCCTGCTTTCCAGACATACGTAATAGATAGTTTGGTTCGTTTGGTGCCGTCTGAACGCGCATTCAAACTCTGGTGCGCACCAAACAAGCAAAGTCTGGTCCACCTGAAAACTGGGGCCTCAGTTCACTTGCAAACGAAGACTGGTGTGCTTCGATTGTAGTATGAATCCAAGCAGACTATCCAGCGGACCAAAGGGCAGAAGTGTCCCTTGGCATTTGTGTAACCATAGCAACATGTAGTCTGAGAAGAGGAAGTGGCGTTTACTGTCGTACATTTTGGGTAGAAAATAAAGACAACTGTGCAAATCCAAGAAATCCTTTTATCTGAGAAAGCCGAGAAGAAAAGATAAAAAATGTCTTGTTTCTGGCAGACAAACAACCCAGCTGAAGGGAACGGATTTCTGTTTTCAGTCCTGGCTGTAGTGTTCTCAGGACACATTATGGTGTAACACAGGTGGTGGCGTCACCCGGAGTATAAGAGGGCTGTGTGGAAGAGGGGCAGTCTCTTTGACCACCTCTCAGCCTAGTGGGAGAGCCTTTGTGTATTCTGAGCATCTGTAATAAAGTCCTAACTAGTTCACCATTCGGTCTCGTCATTGGGTCACGTTTTACACACATAACATTTGGCAACGAGGATAAAGGTATGGATGCTGGTGTGTCTACAATTCAGCTGTTTTTGGAGTTTCCGGGAGAGCCTCCGGTCCCTTGGGCGAGGTGGTTCGCTGCATTCCAAAACTACTTGATGGCTGTGAACCTTGGTGAACTGAAGGAGATACGGACTCGGGCAATTTTGTTCCATAATTTAGGTATGGAAGGACAGTGTTTCCTTGCTACCTTGGGTGCTAGCTATAGCTTCGTGGATGTTGTTGAGCTAATGGCACAACATTTTCGTGCTCCTGTGAACATCATCATCAGAAGGATTCAGTTTCAGCAGTGCCACCAGTGGACCGGCGAGTCGGTGCAACAATATGTTGTGGACCTGCGTTAGCTGGCCGGAGACTGCCAGTTTGGGGCATTGGAGGAAGAGATGGTCCGCGACCAGTTGGTGGAGCACACACTTTGCTCGTCGGCACGGTTGACGCTTCTCACGCACTCCGGCGAATTGTCATTAGCCATGGCTGTCGAGATAGCTCAACAGTGTGAAGCAGCGGACAGACTGTCATGTGACCTCGGTGAGAGAGCTATGCTGCACTGCTCGGAATCACAATCAACGGTGCAGGCTGTGAACCCGAACAACGATGATAACGAGCAGGAGGAATGCACTATGGCTATGAAGATGAGGTCCGCCCTGGGATTGCCCAGGTGTTTGGGTTGTGGGTCCCCTAAGCACCACTATAAGGCTAGAGAGTGTCCGGCAAGAGGACGATGCTGCAGCACGTGTGAATTCTTGCATCATTTCGCCAGGGCATGTTACATGTTATGTTCGAGTGAAGAGATCCAAGACACATAGAGGATCTCCCCATTTTGCCTCCCAGTTGTTTGTAGTGTATCCCCAAGTGGCAACAGCTGTTCGTTCTGTATGGTAACATCTGTAACATCTTTAAAAAGTCTTCAGCTGATCCAAAATGCTGCAGCAAGAGTTTTAACAGGCACTAGAAAGAGAAATCATATCTCTCCAGTTCTGGCCTCCCTTCATTGGCTTCCCATAGAGTTTAGAATTAAGTTTAAAATCCTTCTTCTTACTTACAAAGCTCTAAACAATCAGGCCCCTTTTTATTTAGCTCTGATACTACCGTATTATCCTAATAGAGCACTATGCTCCCAAAATGCAGGATTACTTGCAATACCCAGAATCTCTAAAAGTACAATGGGAGGCAGAGCCTACAGTTATCAAGCTCCTGTACTGTGGAATCAGCTGCCAATCTGGATTTGGGAGTCAGACTCGATCTCTGTTTTTAAGAATAGGGTTAAAACCTTCCTTTTTGATATAGCCTACAATTAGGGAGGGATCTTGTGTTTCTGAACCCTCCCTTAGTTATGCTGCTAATAGGTTTAGACAGCCGGGGGACCTCCAATAATGCACTGGGCCTCACTCCTTTCTTCACTCTCAATGAAATATTTTTTTTTGCTGGTCATTAACATCTGTTTGTTCTCTCCCATAGATTGAGTCCCCATTGTGCTGTTTGCTCTCTACATGTCTGTTCTTTTCATCTTCTCTGTCCCCTCACCCCCCAGCCAGTCGCAGCAGATGACTGCCCCTCCCTGAGCCTGGTTCTGCTGGAGGTTTCTTCCTGTTAAAAGGGAGTTTTTCCTCACCACCATCGCCAAGCGCTTGCTCACAGGGGATTGCCTGATTGCTGGGGTCTTTCTGCAACTGTGGGGGTTCCCCCTACAGTTGAAAGTGCTATGAGATGACTGTTGTTGTGAAATGGCGCTATATAAATAAAGTTGAATTGAATTGAATTGAATTATGGTGGAGCTGGACAGAGTGACAGTGCTGTTGCTGGTTGACACAGGACTGGTGAAATCGGTGTTGGACTGGGAAACTGTGTGGAGTTCCTTCTCATGGTTTCGGGTTGGAGAAGAGCGGTCAGGCTGTGGCCTGTGGGGCTGGCTGGTTCCGCGAACGATGGACGGAGCTGTGTGAGACGAACTTTTGCCTAGTAATCTGGACAATGAGCAGGACCATTTCCATTCAGGGCCATCGCAGGAGGGTTCCAGTGATAGCGCCCAAGTAGCCCTAGTTGAGGGAACTGGGCGGCGCGGTGAGACTCCTGTGATGGTGGGTGGTGCCGAGTGGAGGACCTATTCTGCTTCTGGAGTTCAGCTGGGAAGTATCTAGAAGTAAAAGGTCACAACAGCTTTGCTGGTGGTGAAAATGAAAGCAAGTGGGGCAGGACTGGCTGGCACGGTAAAACGACGTGCCACAACAGGGACTCTGGAAGCTGAGTCAGGCTCTTCAGGGGGTCGCTGATGTGGTCCAACCCAGGGAGGGGGCCCGGTCGAGGGGAGTTCGTGGCAAGCGCACACAATGGGAAGACCAGGGGTGGCTGCAGGTGGTGGCTGTTCGAGTGGATGGTTACCTTCAGCTGTCTGACGGCTCATGGAGACATCCCAACGAGTTGTGGCGTGCCAGTGACGAGAAGGAGGTGTCTGGGTTTCGACGTGGGTCATCTTTACCGGAGAGGTGGCTCAGTTGGTAGAGCATCCGCCCCACACCCGGGAGGCAGGGGTTCAAATCCTGGCCAGGTCATGCCGAAGACCATATAAAAGCGTAACTTCCTGCCCACCAGCTTGATGCTCAGCAATAATGGAATGGAGGAGGGAAATCTGTGGCAGCGCCTTGCATGGCAGCGGCCCTTCTGATTCTACTATGGGGTGTGTGTGATTAACACTGTAGATAGGATAAAGCACAATTTCGTTCTACTGTACATGATTGGTTGCATGGTTGAATGACAATAAAGGGTGATTTAATTTAATTCAATATTTAATGTCTGGGCGCGAAGAGAAGAAGATGCTCAGATCGGGACCCACCTGACAGGTCTCCGGGGAGTGGTCTCTCTCCTGGGACTGACTGGTAGTTTTGGGGGCGGGGGTGTTCAATGCATGTTGTTCATATGTAAATTGCCCGGGTTATGGTAGTTATGTTGAAATGACAATTATTCAAGTTGTTTATAGGATTTATTGATGGGGTATAACCTGTTTGTATATATGTTCTGTTAAGGGGATTGTTTTAGGTTGTTTATTTTAGGAGCACGACAATTTTATGTTTTGAAGGACTATATTTTAGTAGAGACGGCAGAATAATCCGTCTGGCCATGTGGTGGTGGAACAGTAGTCCACCTGTTTCCCCCTAGCCTTAGTTATTTTGTGTGAATGTTATAGGCCCTGATATATTTCTGTTTACTCTTAGTGCGTGATTTGGGTTCTAAATTGGGGAGGGTCTTGATTGTATGTGTGTTTTGGACCTTTTTGAAGGGGGGGGAATGTAGTGTTGTTCTCAGGACACATTATGGTGTAACACGGGTGACGGAGTCACCCAGAGTACAAGAGGGCTGTGTGGAAGAGCGGCGGTCTCTTTGACCACCTGTCAGCCTAGCAGGAGCGCCTCTGTGTATTCTGAGAGTCAACTAAACTACATATACCAAAATCTGATGAGCATTCATGTGAACATTGTAAAATTTACAAAAAACAAAAGTAACAAATTTATCAGAAAAACATTGCAAATATGATGAAAAAAGTTACAAATTAAGGTGAAAAAGTTGCTAATTTACAAGCAAAAAAATCACAAATTTGAAAAAAAAAAAACATTTCAAATTTATGATGAAAAAAGTTACATTTTATAAAGTCAAAGTGAAAAAAAGTTGAAAATTTGAGAAAATCTGCAAATTAGGGAGAGGCTGCAGTGAGATAAAAAGGCAAAAATATGGGGAAAAATTCATAAATTGAGAAAAAAAAGTTGCACATGAGAGCAAAGTTGTCAATATGAAAACAATGCACCTACACAATAAAAAAAAAACTTGCAAATTTGAGGGAAAAAAAGCATTTCTGCTCGTCACTGGTGGTTCAAAGTCATTTTATTCAGCTATGTCAGGGTGTCCAATCATGTGCCATGGAGGGCCAAGACCCTGCAGGCTTTACCTCCAGCCAGTGTCTTCAACAGCAGACTTCACTGAACATCTTCCCACTGACCGCTGATCAGTGAAAACACCTCGAGTATGTTCATTTTGTCTTCTTTTAATTACTTGCCTTTTGTTCTCATTAAAGACAAAGATAGAAAGGAGATGTTTTTACCTTCTTTTCTTTACATGTTTCGACTGTTCACTTCTGATGAAGACTGCAGTGAACAGTCGAAACATGTAAAGAAAAGAAGGTAAAAACATCTCCTTTCTATCTTTGTCTTCAATAAGAACAAAACAAATAGTGAAAACACCTGCTGAAGAGACTGGGTAGAAGAGAGAACCTACAGGGTCTTGGTCCCCCATGGCACATGATTGGACACTCCTGAGCTATGGAACTTGATACAAACAGGTTTATGATGATATTGTGGGAACAATTCAGCTTCTTTTCCTTTCTGCCTTGATTTGCACCTGTGATTTGAATGTGCCTTTTACCCCCAAAAAGACAGTGACCACATCTATGAGAAAAACTCGTAAATTTGCAAGAAAAAAGATCACTTTTACACCAGAAAAAGTTTGAAACAGTCTTTGTTTTTTTTTATTGCTTTAAAAACCAACAGAAACTGGATGCAAAGCCGACATTTCATACGTAAATATAAAGCCACAACAACAGTCACAGACGTACAGCGGGTCTTCAGTTGTTGCTGCTCAGGGACTGGTGAACGTTCGCCATCATCTTTGCCCGATTGGAGAACGGAAGAGCCCACAGCTGCAAGCCATTCAACATGTAGCGCACGCCATTGCAAAGACACTTTCTCACATTCTGCAACAGACCACAGAAGAAGAAAGAGGCGAGTGATCGGCGGCGGGCATGGTGAATAATGGAGGCGACGTCAGGACAGATCAGGGGTCAGAAGCCTGACCTGGTGTTTCGGTACCAGGGTAGGTTTTTTGGCCTCTGACGTGTACTGGACTGTTTTCCTCAGAACAGTTCTTGGTTCTGTGGGAAATTGTCTCATTTCACTTCATAATTGGTCAAAAAATTGCAAGTAATCAATAATTTTTACCAATTAAGAAGTGAAATTAGACAAGAAATAGACAGAACCCTGAACTGTTCAAGGGAACCCTGGTAAAAGCAATTTTTCCATAATCAGACATCATGGGCCCCCAAGCTACAAGTTCAACCTTAACATTTATTTAATGACATGGAATTTAAATTATATTAATATTTTTTCCTTGTAAATTTGCCATGTTTTTTCCTCTCATAAATATTTGATTTCTTTTTTCAAACATTTCTGACATTCTTCTTAATAATTAGCATTTTTTCATGTTAATTTCAAAGTATTCCTTGCAAATTTGTGATTTATCAGTTTGCTAAGTTTTCCTATGAGCCGTCAACTTTTTTCCTCATAATTTCTTGTTTTTTCCTCTAAATTTCCAACTTTCTCATAAGTCAGATTTTTTCTTCTTGTAAATTTGAATTTTTTTCCTTGTAAATTAGCTGTTTTTTTCATTGTAAGTTTGCACATTTTTTTCTCAAATGTGTTACTGGTTCTTGTAAATTTCCAATTTCATTAATTTGTGTCTTCTTCAAAATTTGCAATTTCTCATTAAATTTTAAATTTCCAACTTTTTTCTTGTAAATTTGCAACTTTTCACTTGTATATTTGGAACTTTTTAACTCTCCAAATTTCTGACATTTTTCCAATAATTTGCAGTGTTTTATAGCAATTCCAAAATTTTTCTTGATTTCTTTGTGAATTTTGTAAATTTGCTAATTTTTCATGAGTTTTTCAACTTTTTCTCAAATTTCTGAAAATGTTCCTGTAAACGTGCAACTCTCTCATAAAAGCTTGATTTTTTTTCATGTCAATTTGATTGTCTTTCCCTTATAGTTTAGCTATTTTTTTCATCGCAAGTTTGCACATTTTTTTGCTCATAAGAATGTGACTTTTTCCTGCAGCTTTGCAAACACAATCTTGTATAGACACCCCCCCCGCAAAAAAAACAACAACCTAGCTGCAACCCTGCATATGTCCTCACCAGTCTGCAGCCTTTGTTCTTCTTCTTCTTCTTCTTCCTCTCTTCCTGTTCCTCCTCGATCACTGCGTAGTTCATCACACAGGGCAGGGGAACGACCCTGACACATTTCTGGAGGACCTTCTTACCCCCAGTCATGGCACAGTCCAGCACCGCCATCCTCTGCACTTCTAGAACCTTAGAATTAAAGAATCAAAGTTATTAGGGACCCAAATGCACGTTTTGAGCAAAATCTGCAAACCAAATTTGAGCCCTTATAGTGGGGAATTTTGTTTTTGTTGGTTTCATAAACTAATAAAGTCCACCACAAGTAAAAGATTGATGATTGATCAGATGTAAAGCTGGACGATACAGTGAATCTACTTGATGTATCGCCCATTTGTCTGTGCACAATACATAAAATGCCTATATTGTGTCTATCGAATAGTTTGTCGTGTTAATATAACCCAACATAATTCAGCTTTCTTATTCTACTGCGATACATTTTTTAAGCTATATCACCCAGCCCTAGTTGGATGTATTTCAAGTTTAGTCTCACCAGAGCCGTGGTAGTTTGAGCCGCAGCTGCTCCTCTGCTTCTTCTTTCTCTCAGCAAGACGAAATGTGTCCAAACTAATTCCCAGAGTAGAATATGAGATAACTGGAAATACCTGTCAGGCACCTCGGGGTTTTCGCAGAGTAAACATGACAATTTTGTGTTTTTAATGCAACGATGTCAAGCACAGCAGTGACAGGTGAGGGGGTCAGAGCTGCTGCTGGGGCTCTGGTAGGCAGAAGCCGAGGAGAACTAGGGCAGTGGAGTGGGTTCAGGTGTGTAGGTGAGTTGGTCTGAACACACACACACACACACACACACACACACACACACACATTAGTCAACCAGCTGCGCACAAAATTAGGAACAAAAAGTTTTGACATAAACATCACAAACCTACATGAAAAAAGTCATAAACTTATCAGGGGAGTTTTTAAAAAAATCGCAAATGATTCACTAAAATAAATAACTAAATCAGCAGATTATTTGTCACAAAAATAACGGTTGCAGAGTTTTGAAGAAGCTGAAGTTAGCTCAGCTAAGTTTCTCGTTGCACAAGCTTCAAATATAATAAATAAAAGCTGAAAATAAGTTTCAAATTCAGGAGAAAAATTAGGCAAATTTAAGAGAAAAAACTAAAAAGTTAAGAAAATGTAAATTTATATACAAAATACTAATTTATTTTTAAATATATTAAATATTTACTAGGAAAAAAACCTCCAATTTACATAAAAATAAAAGTCAAATTCAAAAGATAAAGTTATTAGGAAAAATCTTAAATTTACAAAAAAAAGTCACATTTATGAGGGAAAAGAACAAGATAATACCTGTAAATGTATAAGTAACAGAGTATATGCTAGGTCAAAAATGTTTAGGATAAAGAAGCACTGAGGGGTATGACCAAAAATTTCTATCACCATATTTTTTGAGTTGTGGCATGTCATAATATTTTTTTTGATTTATTTTTTCATGACATTGCCTTTCAGTAGGAAGTAGTGCTTGCCCGTAGAAAGCAAGTACTCCTGTCTGAGACCGGTAGGCCAATCAGGCTTTACAGGCCCAAATGTAGGCTGTGTTTGAAAGTGGAATGTAGCCTATATGTAGGCAATCACACATGTTCGACTGACAAATGCGAAAGGGACTGAGCTAAGATTTATTTGACCGTCTGAATATTAATTATAAAATAATTGAAAATGAATGGGGCATCCAATATTAGCCATTGTTTAAGAACCGCTTGTTTAATTTTTATGTCAAATCACTTATTCGTGTGATCTTTTATGAGTTATATTCATGATAGTGTATCCTGCACTTTGGGGAATGGGAGTTGTTCAGTCACCATTAGAATTTAGTTTATAGTACTTGTGAGTCTGGAATGATTTTGCTCTTGATATGTCTTGTAAGTCACAAGAAATGTGTTACAGACATGTTAACAACAGAAAAAAACTTGATTTCTGCCGGAGTGTCACTTTAAGAGGTTAAATTTGCAACTTTTCTTCTCCTTAATTTGCACAATTTTTCTTGTAAATTTACAGCTTTTTTCTCATAAATTAGCAAATTTTTTTTCTCAAAATATGCAATTTTTTTGTTGTAAATGTTTTACTTTTTTCCCCATATTTACAACTTTTTCACTATAAATTTGCAACATTTTTCTTAAAAATTAGCAACTTTTTTCTTGCTGATGTGAAACTCGTCTTTTAACCCCTTAGCATCCCAGCCAATTTCTGTAAATTTAGCATACACAAAGAAAATCTAATTCTTTCTTCACTGAGTGGCAGAAGAAAATTTCACACATCCCACTGACGGAACACTGGAATTTTAAGAGGGTAACTGTGTGTGCAGTATTTCCTTTCTGGTTTGATAAAGATTGAAATCATTCACATGAGTGACTGATATTTGAGTTTTATTTTTTTTTAATTGGGGGCTGTAAAAGGGAAAAATTATTTTAAACTGCTGATCTGATTTGTTAGAAAAATGTTGTTGAAGATCTTTGTCTACATTGTTTCTTTTTTAAATTTCCTTTTTATCTTGTTATTTTCTTTGTTTCTTCTTCTTCGTCTTTTGGCTGCTCCCTTTAAGCTGGGTTCACACTATAGCGTTTGGACCAACTTTTACAGATGTTTTGAAAAATCAGAGAAATCAGTCCAAACATTGGTGAAATTATGTCTGTGAGCAGGTTTTCTTTTTTAATCCAGCACACATCAACTTTTATGAACTTTTACAAACTTTTACGAAATTTTGCTAGCATTTCCCAGCGTTGCATTCAGCGTTGGCAAACTTTTGCCATCTTAGGTTAGCGTATGTGTAGCAGCTGCCAACTTAGGTTAACTTAAGCCAACGAATACTTTGTACTTTCCCCCCTACTCTTCTCCCTTTACACCAACTCCTGCACCTCCAGCCACCAGTCTGTCAAGTTGATCAAGTTTGCGGACGACACCACCCTCATCGGGCTCATCTCCAACGGCGACGAGTCCGCCTACAGGAGAGAGGTGGCCCAGCTGGCGTCCTGGTGCAGCAATAACAACCTGCAGCTGAACGCTCTGAAGACAGTGGAGATGATTGTAGACTTCAGGAAAGTCACTACTCCTCTGCCCCCCCTCACCCTCTCAGGCTCTCCCATCACCACTGCTGATTTCTTCCGCTTCCTAGGCACTACCATCACCAGGGACCTCAAATGGGAGCTGACCATCAGCTCACTCATCAAAAAAGCCCAGCAGAGGATGTTCTTCCTGCGGCAGCTGAGGAAGCTCAAGCTACCCACCAAGATGTTAGTGCAGTTCTACACAGCCATCATCGAGTCCATCCTCACCACCTCCATAACCGTGTGGTACGCAGGAGCCACTGCCAGGGACAGACTAAGGCTGCAGCGCGTCGTGCGCACTGCTGAGAAGGTGATCGGCTGCAAGCTCCCATCTCTCCAGGATCTGTACATCTCCAGGACCCGGAGGCGTGCTGGCCGGATCATAGCCGATCCCTCACACCCTGGTCACGTACTGTTTGCCCCCCTCCCCTCTGGTAGAAGACTTCGGTCCATCCAGACTAAAACCTCCCGTCACATGAACAGCTTCTTCCCCTCTGCCATTAGACTGCTGAACACTAAGTGACTCTCGTGCACCATGTACAGCAGCTCAATCAGACTCATGTCAATCATCACTGTTTTCTTCCTGCATTACCGACTGCACTATATAGTTCTCCACAGTATCTGCTGCTGGCTAATATATATTTTAACTGTTGACCAGTATCACTTAATCTTATCCTACACTTTATTACATGTATAGTTTATTTCTCTTATCTTATCATGTTTAATGTTGCAGCATTGTACCGAGACAAATTCCTAGTTTGTGTACTACATGAACAATGGCAATAAACCTGATTCTGATTCTGATTCTGAATACTCACCACAGTTTAGCTGACATCAGCGTCAGGCGACACTCATATAAAGGTCAGCATTTGTGGAGCCTTCCTGCCATCCCGGACCTGCTTTTTTGGGTGGATTCACACTACAATGTTTCGACCAACTTTTACTGACGTTTTGGCAAACGTCTGGCTCTGCTGGCAAAAGTTGATAAAAGTTAATGATGATTGGTGTTTGTTAGCAAACGCTAGTGAAAGTTGTATTTCTTGCAAATTTTCAGCATGCTGAAAGAAAGAAAAAACGATGGTGAAAGTTGTGCTCAGTTTGTAAAAGTTCTTGAGCACTGGGCTAAGTTATGCAGTGTTCACTTAAGTCAGCCTAAGTTAAGCTCCATTGGCAAATATTGACTAAAATACTGGTAAAAACAGATGTTTTTAGATCGAAAGTCACTTCAGACATGCACGAACGAAAGAGAAATAGAGAGAAGGGGGAATTAAAAAAGAAAATATATATGTAAGGGGACAATGTACAGTATTTGTTTGGTGATAACAAGGTGTGTATGACATGTTTATTAATTTTTTTAATGTACAGGATATATATATATATATATATATATATATATATATATATATATATATATACTGTATATACACCCTGTTTAATTTTGTAATTAATAATAATAATTTTTGTAATTCTGTAATTTCCCAGTTTGGGATCAATAAAGTACATCTATCTATCTATCTATAAGCCTGTGTGTTTTTTAACATATTTGGACATATGGATATTTAATATCAATGTTAAAAAATACTGGGAGATTCATGCAATACAACTAAACAATTAAAAATGAATTAAAGTCTTTTTTTTCAAATGTTCCGTAAAATGCAATTCTAAACAAATAGTGAGGAATAAATTATGACCCCCTCCATCATTTTTAGGACACCCCCACATTCATTCCCAATCAAAATGGCTAAAATAAATGTTAAAAAATGCAAATAAAAACAAAAACAAGGTTAGACATAGATATGTGAACATTTCTGGATGAAAAACTGAATATTTAATGGGGTATCCTATTTTTTTCACATGACTGTATCTACCTTATTCCTAGCCCCCATGATGCCTTCAGCAAATTATGGGCGCAAGTTCCGGTACTGGTTTAGAAAGTGGGATTGTCACTGAAACGGGACACTTTTCTGTTGTGATGGGTTTTGGTGTAGTATGCGGCGTGATGACGTCACCATCCGGCTGCGTCATCACGCCGACATATATAGGAGAGAGTCCGCCATTAGAGGCTCTCTTGCCCAGACGACTCCTCATGTAACCGCATGTAGTGTGCTGTTGACCAGTTCATTAATAAAGCCCAGTTCCAGTGTAGCATCCTCGTCCGTCTCTTTTATGCCAGGTTCCTGGACATAACATTTGGTGACGGAGGATTAATGATGGGAAAATTCTATTTTACACTCAGTTATATGAATTTTTCTATAAAGCTGAATGTGTGATAATGATTCTGTACTAACTAACTAACTAACTAACCTGCACTTATATAGCGCTTTTCTAGTCACAAAGACCACTCAAAGCGCTTTCATTAATACTAACCCTCTATTCTAAGGGCCTATAGGAAACAGATATCTAGGGACAATTTAGAACAGCCAATTAACCTAACATGCATGTTTTTGGCATGTGGGAGGAAACCGGAGAAATCCCGGAGTAAACCCACGCAACACGGGGAGAACATGCAAACTCCACACAGATCACTGTTGGTCGGGGGCTGGGATCGAACCCACGATCCCACGATCCCCACAATCCCCCGGCCAAGGGTAAACTGTGCTGCCGCAGTGCTAACCACTACGCCACCGTGCAGCCCACCGTGTACCTACTCAGGAAATCCTGTAACCATATAAGGAGTTGTTGAGCAGTGGGAAAATACAGATAGAGGGATGCTTGGGTGACTGTTTAGTATCAGAACTAGTTTTAACCAGGTTTTCTGCAGGGACTCAGCAGATACAATCTTATCACGCTGAGGCATGGATGAACCAATCAAGAAGCGACAACACTCCAACAGTCCCTGGGTGGAAGAAGAAGATATATTAGACGGACACACCATGTTCAGATAAGACAATGCACTGGCAGACTGTGAGGACTGTGCTCTGTATTGTTTTCTGCTGTTCAGCACTCTCATTAAATTTGCTGAAAGTTTTGATCCTGCCTGAGCATCATATATCCTAAGGAGGAATTTTTCCAACAGACTGGCTGCCCGAACAGGGGCCCCAACATCCTTCCTTCAGGTGGACGACCCCTCCAAGACCGTGCACAGCAACGGCGTAACGAATACGGGCGCCTGAACCATTTTGCCAGAGTATGCCAGTCGTCAGCACCATGGGGCCCACCAGGAGAGCCCGTCCACCCACCAACAACGACCATTCATTCGGTAAGCCCCGGCATCAGTGGTTATTTGTACAGCATGGTTGAATTAGACGGAGTAGCTGTACCACTTCTGCTCGACACGGCGGTGGTGCGGTCGATGTTAAACTGGGCCACGGTGAAAGTTTTTCCCCAACCACAAAATCAAGAAGAACCCAACGCCACTGTATGGATATGGTGATCACAGACTGTGCAATGTTGGAACAGTGGAACTGACTGTTTGCTGCAAGCCCAAAACTGTGTACGACTTCACGTTCCAGGTGACAGTGCACGGTGACAACATTATGGGATGTGATCTTTTCTACAGACTGGGCTTCACTATCAGAGACAGTGCTGGGTTTGAATGGTTCGGATGCAGCAGTTGGGGCACAGTGGACCTGGATGACAATGTCATGTTGTGGAATGAGGTAACTGAGGATGGCACTGACACCAAAGTGCACACTCTGCGCTCTCAGGAGGCGAGCCGCACGGAGAGGAAGCAGGGACTGGACTCTCCTCCAATCCCCCCTCAGCCAGAATTGGAGCCGCGGGAGGGGGAGCCCAGGCATGCAGAGAGCCCCGAAGCACAGCAGCAGCGGCTGGGCACAGACACAACACATGACGCGGCACAGCAGAGCACTTCAGATGGCAGAGAGGAGGAACCGGACTGCTCCCGTACCCTTGCTCAGCAAGCTACAGAGGTTACGACTGAGTGGACGGTTGAAAAGTCCGCTTCAACAAGCGACACCGGAGAGGCACCAGACACCTTCTGTACCCGCAATGAGCCGCAACCGATGATGGAGACGATGGGTGAGGGGTCTGCAACGAGCACGGTGACTACGGAACCGTTGCAGCACAGTGGACGTCCCAGGCCGAACAAGCACGCAGAGCCACCTGGAGCACAACAATAACACAAGAAACCAACTACGGTGCCGCTCAAAGTCATGGACTAGGTTCAGGTTCACACTGGTGCGAGACCAGGACGGCAATTGACAGGGCCACAGCCAGCAAAACAACGGGTGCCGCTGAAGATCGTGGTGAAGCTGGGAATAGCGTGCTTTTGGCTGACGGACGGTTCGGTTCGGCATGCAAACGACGAGCCTGTGCGGGAGTCCGCGGATGTGGTGTGGGATCTGGGCTCCTGCGTTTTGAAGATCGGCCCTTGTCCTGGGAGTCTCCTGCCCCCAGGGGTGCATCTGCCGTGGGGCTGCCGCAGGGCCCCCCCAGTAGACCCACCCTTACCATGAGAGACTGTGAAGAAGAAATGTAGAACTGTGTAGTTAGGAGCAAATCTGGACACACCAAAGTGGCAGAATACACCACTTAGCCGTGCGGGGTCTCATAGTATTCCACCCACGGGCCCTAGTTTAGTTATTATTCATTGTGTTTATTGTTTTATTTTTAGTGTGTTTATTAGGGTTTCTGTTTTATCAAATTGGGGAGGGTCTTAATTGGATGTATTTTGTGTTTTGTAAAGGGGGGGATGTTGTGATGGGTTTTGGTGTAGTATGCGGCGTGATGACATCACCATCCGGCTGTGTCATCATGCCGACATATATAAGGGAGCATCCACTATTAGAGGCTGTCTTGCCCAGACGACTCCGCATGTAACCGCATGTAGTGTGCTGTTGACCAGTTTGTGGTGAAAGGGATAGACGAGGCAATGAGCTGAACAACACAAGGCTTTATTCTTTCTCCAACAACATAACAGCGAACAGCAAAACAGCGCTACCGCATTGCTGGGTCTCTGTGCATTCCCTTTTTATATCATTAATCCCATGCATCGAGACCAGGAGCTTCTGACCATCATACATTGTTATTTAACAAAGGGATGTGTGGCACATTAACATAACATACACCGGCACCGCTTTCACACCTTTCTTCTCTCCGCGGCTCCAGTCAGTCTTACTCTCCCGGGAGGCGCATAGAACCAACAGTCCTGTCTGATGCCCCCGGTGACACCTCTTCATTCAGTCCATTGTCCTCCTCTTTCCCCTTGCCTCCCTGGGTGGAGAAAACCCCCACACCGTGCCCCCACATAGCCCCCCCAAACACCCAGAAGGGGCTCTAACCCCCCCGTCCTTTGGGCTCGAGCCGGCGCCCACAATGACTGTACCGGGGGGTTGCCAATCCAGTATAACGTCCTGCTGGTGAGGTGTACTGGAGGGCACGTCAGTCTGTGGAGGGAAAGGGGGAGGGGGGGGGAAACATCAGGTCACCAGCGAGCGCAGGTCCCTGCCGAGGGATCACCAACTTGCGGAGCCACTAAGGGTGGGTGTCCGTGCCGGGGTCCGGTGCGCATTGTGCCTGCCGAAAACAAAACCGGCCTCCTGCAAGCTTCTTGGGACGAATGTGCGGGGAAAACAATGGTGGGCTGGGCCGGGTCACTCCCAGCCTCCGTCTGTCACTCCCGCCATCTTGTCTGATTGACAAGATGGCACCTGTGTTTGGTCTGGCTACTGCCTGTCTTCGTCTGTGTCGTCTATCTCTGTTTGTCATTTTTGTTGTTTTATCAATCCTATCACTAAATGAATGTGTCTTTGCTACACTGAGATATGATTGACAGTCGTTGTACCGGATTAAACTGTCTATGGAAAGATCATTTGATTCTTGGGAGGGCTACAGACAAACTTTTCCACCCCCGTTTGTGTGTTCCCTCCTCACCTGAGTACCAGCTTCTCTTCACAAGCTGGCATCCTGGTAAGCCTGGGAAGAAGCCCAGGAGATGGGGTTGCAGAGCTGGCTGTCAAGCTAAAAGGAGACGAGCCTTCTGGACTGAGGGTTTCTGGTCTGGTTACCATGAACACACCTGGTGTCTGCTGCGGGTTTCCATCCAGGACGTGACTACGGATGCTCCTCTGCAGCTGCTGGGTTGCTCTCCCGTCTCACAAACACTAATGTCCAGGATGCTTGTGGACGGGATCATGGTTTTGCCATCAGGGTCTCGAATTGTCCTGCCTGACTGGAGATTGACCGCCCGTCGCAGCTGGGAGTCACGTGATCGCGTCAGGTGCTTGCTGTCAGTTTCACTCTGATCAGCTGTGAGCGCAGCTGAGCTGTCACCCATCCGGATGGCGCTACTCAATCCTTGCTTCATTTCTAGCACATCCCTCACTCTTAATGAACTTTTCTTGAGAGAGGATATGGATTTTATGTTCCTGGTGGGAACGTGGCAGAAAGAAAATGAGTTTTCCATCTGAAGGAGCTCTGTCCCCTGGCTGCTCTGTTATTGGGACTCCCCGGGTTGCGCGTCGTGGTGGAGGACTCGCTGTGGTATACCGGGACAGCCACCTGTGCATACTGGTACACTCTGAGCCCTTCTCCTCCTTTGAGTCTCAGATAATAAAAGTCAGGACCTTTAATGCCTTTTACTGTGTTTTAATCTACTGTCCTCCTGGTCCTACAAGTGTCTTTCTTACCGATTTTACAGACTTTTTATCTTCTCTTATTAAATTGGAGAGAGTTTTAATCATTGGTGGTTTTAACATTCATTTTGATGATGTTACATGTGACACAGCTGTTGACTTTTTATCCATCGCTCATTTTTATAACCTCATCCAGCATGTTTCAGGCCCTACACACCCTAAGGGTCATACCTTGGCCCTTGTTTTTTCTTTGGGCTTGATATTGAAAATGTGGGTGTGGTTGGCTTCCAGATCAGTGATCACAGCTGTGTGCTTTTTAATGTTAATTTCCCTGTGAATCCTCCCCCTCTGAAAATGGCAGCAAAAAGGCAGATTATTAACCAAGAGGCAGCAAATGACTTCTCTGTTTTGTTTGAGCCACACCTACTGATGGGAATTAAAGATCCTGATGCCTTCACTCAGACATTAGACAGCCACTGTATGGCTATTTTAGATAAAGTGGCACCAGTGAAATCTGTCCTTGCTTCTCCTAAAAAGTCTCATCCCTGGATAAATGACTCCATTCAATCCTTCAGAAGAAACTGTCGTAAGGTAGAACACTTATGGAAATCCACCCAATTGGAGGTTCACAGACTCCATTTAAGGGAGCTTAGAGCCTCTTTAAATGACATGCTGAGGGATGCCAGGAATCAGTATTTTTCAAAAATAATTCTCACAAATAAGAAAAATCCTAGAGTCTTATTTGACACAATTAACACTCTTGTCTCACCTACTGCCTTCTCTAATTGTTGTGTTCTGTAAAGCAGACAGTAACAAATTTCTTAATTTCTTTGTTGATAAGATCAGAAATATCAGGGAAAACATTTTCCCATCATCTTCTTCTCTTAACTGTGCCAGTGTTATGCCCTCACCTTGTACTTGGTCCACTTTTAACCCAGTGACCCTTCAGGACATCACGGCTCCGCTGCAGAAGATGAAACCCTCCTCTTCCCCTGCTGATGTTCTCTCCACTAAGCTGTTTTTAGCTGTTTTTGAGTCAGTTGGTCCTTCAGTTGTTGAACTGATAAACATTTCACTTTCAGCTGGTGTGGTTCCCAGCTCCTTCAAATGTGCAGTGGTTGAACCAACTCTTAAGAAGCCGAGTTTGGATCCATCACAGCCAAATAATTATAGGTCAATCTCTAAACTCTCTTTCATATCAAAAATTCTGGAAAAGGTAGTGGCTGAACAGCTTATGTCATTTTTGGCGAATTGTAATATCATGGATAAATTTCAGTAGGGCTTTCGGAGAAATCATTCTACCAAAACAGCTTTAATAAGAGTCTCCAGTGACATTATGATGGCGGCTGACACTGGTAAATACACAGTTCTGGTTTTATTGGATCTTTCTTCTGCCTTTGATACTGTTGATCACTGTATAATGATCAACAAACTCGAAGAGCTAGGGCTGTCTGGTTCTGTTTTAAAATGGTTCTCATCGTACCTCACTGGAAGAACCTTTAACGTGTCTGTGAATCATATCTTTTCTGAAATAGCACAGTATTCATGTGGGGTACCACAAGGCTCAGTTTTAGGATCCATTTTATTTCTAATATACATTTTGCCACTGGAACGGATAATTAGCCAGTTCAAAGATATTTCTTATCATCTTTACGCTGATGATATTCAGTTGTATTGTTCTTTTAAAGAGTCTGAGTTTCACATGCTGTCATCTCTAACTAACTGCTTGTCTAACATCTTTTCTAACATCAAACAGTGGTTAAGTGCAAACTTTTTACACCTTAACTCAGACAAGACAGAGACATTAATTATCGCTCCTGAAAACAAGATTCCACTTATTAAGCACCACATGGGTACCCTAGGTTCCTCTGTCCAGGCGAGTCTTCGGAATCTTGGTGCTAGTTTTGACTCGGCTATGTTTCTTGAGCACCACAGTAATCAATTATTTAGAAATTGTTTCTTCCATCTGAAGAATATTTCTAAGCTGAGAACCCTGGTGTTGAAGGCGGAACTTGAGATGATTATACATGCTTTTATTTCTTCTCACTTAGTCTATTGTAATAGTCTTTTACCTGTCTGAGCCAAAAGCATCTCCAACGCCTCCAGGTTGTTCAAAATTTGGCTGCTAGACTTTTAACGCACACTAAAAAAAAAGGGCTCACATTACACCGGTTTTAGCAGCACTTCACTGGCTCCCAGTTGGTTTTAGGATTCAGTTTAAAATTTTAGTTCTTGTTTTTAGAGCTATTCATGGCCAGGTCCCTAAATACATCACCAAGCTGCTTAAAGTATACAACCCCTCATGGTCTCTGAAATCCTTCGATCAACTTTTACTGGCTGTTCCTCAAACCCATTTCAAAACTCAAGGTGATAGCGCCTTTCAGGCAGTGGCACCAAAATTGTGGAATGCTCTACCATCATCTTTGCTCTCAGTAGACTCTGTTGACGCCTTTAAAAAGAAGCTGAAGACACTTCTGTTTAAACAGGTTTTTTAGTTTGATTATGGTTTTTATGTTTTTAATATCTTTATACCTGTTTTTAATGCATTTATTGTTGTATTTGTGATTGTGTGTTTTATTTTATTGTGAAGCACTTTGTGATTCTTTCTGTGAGAAGTGCTACAGTATATAAATAAATTTTACTTACTTACTTAAAAATTGCATGGGCGGATCAGCCTCGGCGTGGGGTTTTCCGGTAGAAACTCTTTGGGGATCAGCAGCAGCTGAGAAAAAAATGAGTTCTGCTGGAGAGGCTGCCAAATCCTCCTTAGGTGCGGAGCGCAGCCCTAAAAGAACCCAGGACCGGCGGGTCCTGGAGCAGGCTTGTCGCCTGTTGCATGTCGCGCGTGTCCGGCACCGTGACCACATAGTAGCATTTTGTGTCATCCATTGTTATCCCACGGAGTGGGAACTGGGCTTCTACATGTGAAATCCACGCTACTGGGTTGTGAAGTCAGAAGTTCGGGAGCTTGACAGAACCAACGCATGCAATGCTGGTGCTCTCCCTCCGGGTAGTCTCCGGGGCGGTGCTCGGCTCACTCTCCATGGTACGTCAGGGTCACCAGTGTGATGAAAGGGATAGGCAAGGCAACGAGCAGAACGACACAAGACTTTATTCTTTCTCCAACAACATAACAGCAAACAGCGAAACAGTGCTACCGTGCTGCTGGGTCTCTGTGCATTCCCCTTTTATATCTTTAATCCCATGCGTCGAGACCAGGAGCTTCTGACCATCATACATTGTTGTTTAACAAAGGAAAGTGTGGCACATTAACATAACATACACCGGCACCGCTTTCACACCTTTCTTCTCTCCACAGCTCCGGTCATTCTTACTCTCCCCGGGGGGTGCACAGAACCAATAGTCCCGTCTGATGCCCCCCGATGACACCTCTTTATTCGGTTCATTGACCTCCTCTTTCCCGCTGCCTCTCTGGGTGGAGAAAACCCCCACACTGTGCCCCCACAAGTTCATTAATAAAGCCCAGTTCCAGTGCAGCGTCCTTGTCCGTGTCTTTTATGCCAGGTTTGTGGACATAACATTTTCCTTGTCAAAAAACAATGACTTTGGCATCACAAATGTGGGAACACGTCCTTTTGCACCTCAAAAAGAGTAATATAATCATACCACTTCCCACGACTATTGAGGGGTGAGAAAATGACCTTAAAAAGTGGCCTGGCAGACAGTAGCTCCATTAGTTAGCTCCGCTGCTAAAATGTTAACGGTGTAAACAAATAAAAGCTCTAAGATATATCAATGTTTCCACCACAATAAAGTCGGTTGCATTTTGTTCAAATATGTTGGACATAATCAAATTTACCTCAGAGCAGGCGTAGAATCTAGTCAGAGCCACAAAGAACCACAACACCGTGCTTGGGTGTTTAAATGTCGGGGTAAAGCAGACAGCTGCAGCTGTTCGTTTTACCCTGAAATTAAAATGCTCATGCTGCTGTCATGCCCCGAATGCTTCTTATTTAACACCTACAGACCTTTTCTGACAATTGTTCAAAATTTTATTGATCTATATTTTGTGATCATTTAAAAATTAATGCATGCTGAAGCTGCTATCAAGTCCATATCGGTCCAATGCAGTGCAACAAATGCAAAAAAACAAAAATTATTTGATATTGTTCTTAAATTGATAAGCCTTAGGAAGCAAACTGTTATTATTTTTTTTATTTATTATTTTACTGCATGCAGCCTTGCATCTGGTGACATATATAACCGTCAGATCTGTGACATTCATACAAGTGAAAACATACCTGGTGCTGTTGTCTGTACCACCAACTAGGGATGCTCAAGTACCGATACTTTGATACTAGTTAGTCAATACTTTGGAGTCAGTACTTTTTAAAATATTATGATACCACTATGTTAATAAAAACGTGCAATTTGTTTTCACTTCTGAGAGTTTTAGGCATTAAATTAATGTGTGAAAACTGGTGAAAAACCAGCCCAAGCATATTTTAGAGCTGGTCTGCAGTGTCACATGATTATGGCAGCAGAGCCGAAGACTCACTGCACCTTACTCCTACAAGGCCTTACATGGGCCCTCAACAGACCAATCACTGAGGCCTGTTAAGCACCAAGCACTGTTCAACTGATCAGTCAACCAAATAAAAATACAAACATCCATGATGCCAGTTCGGAAGCGGAAGGCGGAAAAGACGAACCAGTGCATAGGAGGTAAGATTGCTGTTTAGTTAGTTATTGTATGTGTGTGAAACTATAGTGCTTAGAGCTATTACTTGTGATTATTAACGCATCTTTCTCTCTTTTCACACTGTAAGATTATGTGTACCATTGTTGATATATGGAAGTATTCTTTAATAGACACATGTGCGCTGCTTTCATGTGGTTACAAAGTAACGCGTTACTGTAACGCCACTAGTTTTGCAGTAACATGCTCTGTAACGAAATTACTGTTTACAAATTCAGTAATGCGTTACAGTTACTGAAATTCGATCAGACGCGTTACTCATATGGATGAGATATTTTAGCGCAAATAAACTGACCCTACCACAGCTGGCACAGCCGTCAGTCTCCTCCGCGGGTTGGTTTCCTGTCCCGCCGTGGGAAGAAATGCGTGGCAACTTCTCATCTGGAGCCCTGATCCCCTGTGGTGGCAGTTCCTGTGCTGCAGTGACAGCTCCTGACCTCTGTGGTTAAACAGGAGTATTTTTTCAGCAAGAAGCTCGCATTTAATGTCCGCAGTTGTGTAAATGTGTAAGTTGTGTCAGTAATTATAAGTTTTCTTACGCACAGAGAAAAAGTGACTGTGGTTTGTTGCAGTAAAGAACAGCTTCTTCTAAGCGGTGAACTTTCATTTATCTGTGCTTTCTGTTTTATTTTATCTCATTCATTGATATCTTGTGATCTGCAACTATTTCATGGAAGTAAATCTTCTAAATATGCATTTTTAATGGGCTGGACCAGGGGTGTCAAACATATGGCTCCTGGGCCAAAAACGGCCCACCAGGGGGTCCAAACTTTTCTCTTTGAATTCACAACTTTATTTCTAGTAAATTTCTGACTTTCTACTGATTACAATAGTTTGTGTAAATCTGAGACATTTTTTCTCTGTAAGATGAGACTTTTTTCTCATCAGTTTTTTTCCTTCTTTTTTCTGATGAGAACAAGGGCCCTTGATCTTGCTGTGTGTGCAAGATGATTTAAGTATGCATGTAAAAGTAACGTGAAAGTTAGTCTTCCAAGTAACTAGTTACTTTAGTCATGCAGTATCTCAAAAGTAACTCAGTTACTTTTGAAAAGAAGTAACTAGTAACTAGTTACAATTTTTTAGTAACTTGCCCAACACTGGTATTAACAAATTTATTTAAAGGCAGAAGAAGAAGGAGAAGAGTGGTGCGAGTTTGGAAAAGATGAACTTTCCGAAAGAATCACACATGCGAGACCTCACCAAACAGAGAAAAGCCGAGTCCTACAATGTAAATGGTGGCCTCGATTTGATTTGAAAAAATCTGTTTTCACTTGTGAGTGGATAAATACAGAATGGATTAATGAGCAAATTTGCAGGTATGTTCAGTAATAAATGCTTCTTTAGGTGGCAACTTTTTATTCAGTGACATTGCGTAGTTTTGGAATTATGAGCCGAAGAATGCACGTCAAATTGTGACCAATGCAAAAAAAAAAAAAATGTCAAAACGTTTACAGACACAAAGTAATTCAGCTCACAATTTGGTATAGCTTCAATTTTACAAGTGCACACGTTGATAGACATGTTAGGGAAGCACTCTTTGTTGATTTGCTGGATTTGGGTCTATATTGGAGAGGTATTAATGCCAAAATTGCAGTGGCGTAGCCAGGAATTTGTGAAGGGGGGGGGCTGTACCCCAACCACCACCACCATTCTGAATGTTCAGGGCATTCGCCCGGGGCGAAGCTTTAGCTTCAGCCCCCTGTCAACTACAGAATTCTTAACATTTTCAATGCAAACTGCTCAAAGCCTGCTCTTTATTTACATTTTCTTATCTTTTTTCTCCCTTTTTTCTTCTTTTTTTGGGCTACGCCCCTGGAAATTGGGTCTCGATTGTGATGATTTATGAACAACAATTTACAAAATGTTTGACCATGTTTGTTGTTTGTTACAATCTACCAAAGTACAGAATAAATGTGAAATATATATAAAATGATAAATATATTTTTACTTGAATCTTGTAGGATCCTCCAGGTGTACAGATATACGTGGGCACAAAGACTGTGACACTCAACGGAGTCCAGCTGCACAAGTACAAGTATAGGTGAGGCAGGAATCCTTTGGAAGGCCTGCATGCACATCTTCCTCAAGCAGTTCCTTCTCAGAGTTGTGGCATCATGCCATTCCAGGTGTGTGAAATAAATTTATCTAAGTGTCAAACCAATATTGTTCTTTTGAAATCTGTTGTCTATTACATGTACAATTTATATAATTTGTAACATCAGTTTTGATCTGTTTCACAGGTGTACCTCATTGCATTTGCTGTACAGTGGAACAACAGAATGGAGTCTCTTCGTGTTGCGGGTAGCAAGGGACTTCAGTCTTCGATCCGCGCCGCATCCAGCTGATGAATAAGCAGGCTGAAGTGTTGTTTAGGTGGCAACATGTGTTTGCGCCGAACTTCACTGCACCGTTGCCACTGTCGAAGAAGTATGACAGCCTGGATAAGGTGGAGCTGCTTGGTGTTGAGTACGCTCAATGCCAGTCTATCAACTTTTCCTCTAGAGACTACTATGTGGAGAAAGGTAAAATTTCCTATAACTTACATTGCAATTGCAGTATTTCTTACTGAGGCTTGACCAATGTTCACAATGATAAAAATAATAATGTTTGTTTTATGCTCACTAGGTCTCTTTACAAGTTTTAAACCTTTAATTACACTGATAATAATAATTATGTACATGTTACATGCATATTGATTGTCAGTTTAATAATAACCAAAGGAAAAATAACATGTGGTTTCAATATCTGAGACAATATTATAACATTGTATACACTTAACATTTAATTGCCATGTAATACCAATTACAGATAACAATTACAATAAAAAATGTACAAAATGTTGTATTCATGTATTGCAGTTGAGGAATAGCAGGCCCGTGCAGAAGAAGAAGGAGAAGAGGAAGAAGAGGAAGTGGGGGCTGAGGATGAGGGCATCAGTGTGGAGGATGAGGCTGCAGAGGACCCCATTGACAGCGTCAGTGTGCAGTACACCGTTCTTTCTGCGGAGGAGCAGGTGAGTGGGGAGGCCAGTCCTGCCCAGCAGGACATCCTGATGGACAGCCGAAAGCTACACCTGCCAGGGTTTGAGGAAGTTGAAAACCTTGCAGTGGCCCTCATCGAGCTGGCAGATGATACCGACAGGCACCTCGTACCTCTGGACAAGTGCCAGCGCATTGCTGCCCTGACCAGCTTGCTGCACGAGCATGATAGGTGCTTGCGCAAGTTCGTGAAGAGGTACGAGTCCAGGTGGGGCTACACTCTGTTTGGCAGGTGCCTTGGGCTGCCATCATCACTAGCCAGTGCAGCACAGAAGACAAAGTTTGCAATGCTCACACATCAGCAAGCTGCACAAACCACCGAGGACTCGAGGCTGGTGTACATGCTGATAAAAATTCTCAAGAACAGGCCTCCTGCCAGCATGTCAACTTCACCAACAAAAGTCATTAGCACTGTGAAATCACAGTACCAACGCATCACTGATCGAGTAAGAGATGATCCTGTGTTGTGTACGCTAAACATTCCACTTCCTAACATCAACTCAAAATCAATTTTTAATTTCTTAAACCATGAGGACAAGAAAACCAACTTGAAGGTGACAGTTGCCCCACATGTGACACTGCACAGGACAGTGATCTCTGATGTGTCACTGCCAGAACCTGGGAGTCTCCCAGAGACAATTGTGACAAACAGGCCACAGATGCATTAAAGATAAAGATAAAGATAAGCCTTTATTAGTCCCACAATGGGGAAATTCCAGGATTGCAACAGCACAGGGACAGCAACACTCAGAGCAATAATTTAGAAGACAAGAAAATAAGAGCAGTGAATATACATATGTACACATAAATATATAAATATATATACACAGTGCGGAGCATTGTAGCTAGATGCAATAAACAGCATAACTGTCTACTTAGTTATCCTACATAGTATGAATATGTACCCATACATATTGTCACCCTCCGTAGCGACTGATATTGTCCTGGTTGTATACTGGAGGGGACCATTTGTGTAAGTCTGTTGCGTCTTTTGCATTCAATACTATTAGGTTGTCACGTTTTTGTTTTTTTGGTTTTTTTGCTATCTCTGCGAGCAGCCCTGCTTAGGTTATAAAGTTTGACAGCCGTAGGTAGGAAGGACCTGCGAAACCTCCCGGTCACGCACCTAGGATGATGTAGTGTGCTGCTAAATGAGCTCCTCAGTGCGTTCAGTATGTCCTGCATAGGGTGGAACTCGGACTCCAGCAGAGATGACAGTTTAGCCACCAGCCACCATTTTTTTTTTTTCCGGTTCCGGTTCCGCCGGACCGGTGGCGCCACACGAGTAGGCTGCCCGTTGCAACAGCCTTTTTTTTAATCTTCCTTCTTCTTTCTACACCTTTCACTCTGTATATATATCACGGACGCACGGATCGCCCCGGGGGTCTCCCGGGTCGGCGGACGGAGCCACGGTTTGCAGCGGGAGACGCTACAGCGGGGAGGAGCTAGTGCTAGCTAGCACTTGGCCGCCGCCCGGTGCTAATGGGAAACTCGACATACCGGGAGCTGTAGCGAAAACGACGCGGGTGCCGGGCTGGAGTCTAGGCGGCGTGCAAGAAATATAAGACAGAATAATAAAGAGCGATGGCAAGAACCAAGCAGACCGCCCGTAAAATCTACTGGAGGAAGAAGCCCCCCAGGAGACAGCTAGCCACCAGGGCTGCTCGGAGAGGCGCTCCGGCCACCAGCAGAGTGAAGAGGCCTCGCCGTCACAGGCCCGTGGCTCTGAGAGAGATCCGTCGCTGCCAGAAATCCACGGAGCTGCTCATCCGTAAGCTGCCCGTCCAGCGCCTGGTGAGGGAGATCGCTCAGGACTTCAAGACCGTTCTGCGTTTCCTGAGCTTCGCCGTCATGGCTCTGCAGGAGACCAGCGAGGCCCACCTGGTGGTCTCTTCTTCGCTAAGGGGGTCACCATCATGCCCAAAGACTTCCAGCTGGCCCGCTGCATCCGCGGAGAGAGAGCTTAGACTTTCTGCTGCACATTCACCAACCAACCATAATGCTCTGCACTGTGTGTCTATATATATACATTTATAGTAATATGGACATATGTTTACTAGATGTTATTTTTTCTTGCCTTCTGATTGTTGCTCTGAGTGTTGCTATCCCTGTGCTGTTGCAATCCTGGAATTTCCCCATTGTGGGACTAATAAAGGCTTATCTTATCTTATCTTATCCTTCTCTCTCCTATCTCCTCCACTGGGTCAAGGCGTTGCCCCAGGACAGAGCTAGCTTTCTTGATCAGTTTGTTCAGTCTCTTCTATCGGCTGCTGTAATGCCACTGCCCCAGCAGACCACTCCATAAGTGATGGCTGATGCCACCACCGTGTTGTAGAATTTCTTCAGGAGCACCCCTTGTAAACCAAAGACCTGAGCATCCTCAGTTGGAACAGCCTGCACTGTCCCTTCTTGTAGAGTGCGTCGGTATTGTGTGACCAGTCTAGTTTATTGTTCAGATGAACACCCAGGTACTTGTAGGATGTCTCCATCTCAATGTCTGTTCCCTGGATGTTTACTGGTGCTGTGAGGGGTTGTCCTTGCCTGCGGCAGTCCACCACCAGCTCCTTAGTTTTCCTCGCGTTGATCTGGAGGCAGTTCCGATGGCACCAGTCCACGAAGTCCTGGATAAGTCCTCTGTACTCGGCTTCATCTCCGTTTGAGATGAGGCCGATGATCACAGAGTCGTCAGAGAACTTCTGTTGGTGGCAGTGTGTTGTGTTGTGTGAGAAGTCCACAGTATAAAGGGTGAACAGGAAGGGAGCCAAAACCGTTCCCTGGGGGGCCCCCGTGCTGCCGATGATCGTGTCATTATGCAGTTAATCCGTATGTTACAGGAAAGCGATGCGCAGAGAAACGAAATTTGGTGATGCTTATACCCAGTTCCAGCAGCACTTCCAGAAACTGTGAGCCAAGTTACTGGAAAATTGCACCTTTGGCAACGGCATCATCTGCTGCACAGATCCTGTTGGTGGTTCCATCTCAGCCGCAGGGTCCGTCTATCACGTTCCAGCTTGATGCCGCTGCTATAGGTACAAGTTTCTCTCCCACATCACCACCTGCTCGCATGGCATCTAAACCTGTTATGCCCAGCAGGTCTCTCAAGCCATGCACAGCCTGCAATGTGCCCAAATGTGGTGGCTTGTGCAAGGGGTACACTCCCTCAAAGGACAAGGTGGAAGGCAGTAGACAGAAAATTTTCACTTACTGCCCAACAACAAGAAAGTCCACAACCCCAGGATTTGATGATGTGTATGACAGCTATGAACATTTCAAGGCAGTGGTGGATGAATCTTTAAAAAATAAGTAATGTCTATTATTGTATTTGAAATCAAATATGTGAGATTTTTGTGATTTGTGTAATACATTTCTATAATACATGCTTATCTAGTATCTGACATTATCTAGTAAATGTACGGGGTTAGGATTTCATTTAGATGTAGATGTACACTGCATATCGATGTACAATGAGTGTAATTTTGCATGAAGTTTGATCATGATAGACTTGTTGACCTTGTGTCTTTTCCATTCTGATTTGGACAAACTCAGAAATGTCCATAAAATAAAAGTTTTAATGTATTTGGTTTTCTCATTTTCAACATACAACTAGGATTAACGCCATGGCAGATAAATTTATGTTCATTATATTTATTTATTAAAATAGATTAACCCCTTGCACTCTGGTCAGTTTCCCTAAAAACGCCTAAAAATAACGTACCCAAAGTAAATCAAAAGCTGTTCTTCAACCCTTTGCAGCATCTTCATGGGGTTGGTCTCATTTAAAAGAAAACACTTTGAATTTTTTGTCAAAACAGTCATCTAAACATACTGAACTTGAAGAAAATAAAGTTCGCATGGGTGTTTTTTTGGATACAAATGCTTGCAAATAACACACATCTGTCAGATCCGGTCTGGAAAATGCAACAGAAATGTAGAACCAAGTGTTATCCAGCTGAGGTCAAAATTTTGTAACAATACCACAAAAAAATGAATATATTACACAGCTTTTTTGTCAGGTTGTTCCCAGGCATTTTTGAACTGCGCCAAATTGTGCCAAATGGCACAGTTTGGAAAAATGTCTGGAACTTTTGAATGATTCAATATAGAAGCTTCATCTTGGGCTCTAATGAAAGGTGACACTCAGGGCTGTGTGTGTGTGTGGGGGGGTTGTTTATTCATTCATGAATGAATGAATGAACAAACAAGCCCCCACACACAAAGAAGTATGCCACGTAAAAAATGTGTGGCTTTTTTTTACAAGAAAAAATAACCTACAGTGCACTAAAAATTATACTAAAATATCTGTAATGTAGAAGATAACAACTCCCCCCCCCCCCGCTACAAAGGACGGACATCGCCCATCGCTACATGACGGACCGCGGTGACAGTGCGACGCGGTCTACTACGCACAGTTGTACTAAAATATCTGCAATATATCTGCAATCCACTACAGAAGAGTAGCCGGGGAAGGGGGGGGGGCGTTCACGGTCATGTGGCGATGACGCACAGTTGTAATTTACCGATCGGTCAAAAGTCATTTTGATTACAATTTTCAGGGATAAAGAATAATTTAGCTTATAACACTTACCTGTCCACAACAGCAGTGTTGCTGGCAAACTTCTCTTCCTCATTGTCAGATGAACATGACGCTGGTCCGCTTGTTACAACTCGTGGTTCTGGTCACGCGACCCGGTCAAACCATGATTCCATTATTGCGGTTTTGTGCTTCCATGATTGCGGTTTTGGCGAACTATTTTTCAAAACAAATAAGAACAGTAGTAAGAAAAAAAGACTGGCGAACGCGTGTGTGTCACCCAGCGGCTAAAACAAAACAGATTTTACACACGGGACATACGCTTTCAATTGTCGAACTTCTCTGCTTCAATTGGCTCGCTGTATTTGCAGCCGTTGGTAGGCGGGTCCTTCTTGCTAGGTTTTCAGTCACTGGTTCTTCAAGGTTTCAGAAACCCAATTCAAGGCTCTTATTAGTCGAATGAGAGGTCAATCAAATCTAAACCAATCAAAGCACTCCTTTGGCTTTCTGTTCGCGGCTGTATCTGTAGTGGAAGAACGGAAATGCAGCCTTTTTTTTTTCAGTGCGCCCTACGACGCATACTGTGCGTCCTAGGGTGCCCTCGTGCGCCCTAGGACGCAGAGACGTGACCGCCCGCGGTATCCCGGAGTGCAAGAGGTTAAACCAAACCAATTAAACTGGCATATAAATTGGCAGTGCAATAGCTGCAATTGACAGCTGCAATTAATTACAGCTGCAATTACAAAATAGTAGTTTCATAATTTTCAAAAATTATGCTACATCAATGAGGTTATTACATTCATTTTAATATAAAGGGGTGTTTGTTAGGCATTTTACAATAGAATAACTGATAATTTATTAATTATGCATGCAATGGCAATTATTATTTTCATAATGTCCTTAAAATTAGTGTTTTTAGAATTGGTTTCTCTCCTATGCTCATCATCTCTATGTGGATCAGGTTATTACATTCATATTACCATAAAGGGACGTTTTTTAGGCATTATACAATATAATTACTGATAATTTATTATTTACATATGCAATAGCAATTAATATTTACTTAAAATTGATGTTTTTAGATTTGGTTTCTCTCCTATGCTAATCAAAACAAGCATCAGTTTCTTCCCTATATGAACCTGGATCCAGGACTGTGGAGACACCTCCAGGCTGGATCAGACACCAGGATATGTACCTGCAGGGGTTGTGAGCCCTGCACAGCCAAACACTCACTCTTGTGCAGAGTGAGCTCAGCAGCGTTGGAGGCAGCAGAAGTTTTACTTCTGAAATGTTACACCCTTCATCCAAATTCTATGCTGATACCAAGCAGCACAGAATTTGAAAAATAAACAAAATAAGCACTATTTACATTTGTAAGATAATAGTGTAAAAATAAATAAATACATAATAAAATTTTTAAAAAAAATGTTGCATTGTGAAAAAAAATTACACATACATGCTGCTTGGTATTAGGGGTGTCGGAGTGTCAGGGAGGAGCAGCACCTCTGATGGGGGGACATGTCGTGCTCTTCGGAGTAGTTCATCCACTTTGGTTTTCCCCTGCACTCAGCTCTCACCTGTGGCTCCTAGTGGCTGTTTGCATGCAACAGTGGCCACACCCCAGGCAACAGCTTTGATAGGCTGACTGAACTAGGTGAGGGTAGCCGATGGGGTTGAAACCCTTGGTGAGTTAGAGAATTTCTACCCTTTGCATACAAAGACTGGCTCCGGCGGACTGGGCGGATGAGACCATGGGCGGGGGGGGGGGGGGGTGTCCAATGGCTAGGAAGGCAGTTCCAGCAGGTGTTGTGGAGCACTCAGAGTATGCCGAGATGCAAAAGAAGTCATGGTCATCCACTGTAACAGGGGAGGTCTCCAGACGTAACGGTTCTTTGTGCCACTGGGTCAAGGTTTCTTCTGCCAAGAAAGTAGTGAGATTGATCCTGTGCAATGGCTCTCTCACTATAATCAACCTCATGCACAGGTGTCTGTGTAACTCAGCCCACCAACTACAAGTCCTGTGGCAATGGGGGAGTGGCAAAAGTGACAGGTGGAGGTAATGACTGGCAGATATAGTCACAAACCTGCATGTAGGCAGCCTGGGACTTTGGTCGTTCTTCTCTGAACCTGGGGCAGCAGAGAACTTCGGCAGCATTGCCAGGTGACTAAACAGCCTCTCCAGGACTGCACTGCTCACCCTAGTAAGGGAGGGGCCTAGAAAAGGTGGCCTAAACAAAGCCTGTCCTTAACTGTCTGGCCAGCTTACGGTGGCTGGCTGACTTACCCACATGCGGTTGATTCTAACAAAGAAAGAAGAAACTAATTGTAGAGACATGGAATGTACGTACCCTTGTGGATCGAGATGACAGCTCAAGACCTCAAAGAAGGACAGCCCTCATTGCAAAGGAATTGTCGAGATATAACATTGACATTGAGGCTCTCAGCGAAACTCGACTTGCTGAAGAAGGATGAGTGTCAGAAACAGGCAGTGGATACACGTTTTTCTGGAAGGGCAAGGTTCAGAATGAAGACAGAATCCACGGTGTTGGATTCGCCATCAAGTCCAACCTGTTGAAGCAGATTCCCGGCCTCCCCACTGGCATCAGTGAAAGACTGATGAAGATCCGCCTGTCATGTCTGCTGCGTACCTCGCAGCGAACATATGAAATAGAAGCAAGCCCAACGTGCAGTAAAGTAAGTGAGTTTATTACAGGGAAAAAATGTACACAAAATGTCCAAATAACAGTCAATGTTGTGAATGGGTGAGACAACCGGCTACAAACTTCGTTGGCTCGGATGAAATGCCAAACGCGCTCCAGGCAGGCAGGAGTGGAGGGAAAAGGCACAAAAAGAAGACTTACAATTATGTTGGTGCGGAAAGGCTCTGAAGTACAACATGGTGAAGTCCAAAAGGGAAGGAGCCAAAACTCAGTGAACCAGGATGTCCAAAGTTGACTTAAGCTGCCACACTGACTGGTCACACTGCCTCCCTATAAGTACACAATACACTAACGAAGGCAAGTGGACACAGCCATGTGGCAAGCAAGTGCGTGACTGATTAGTGTGTGCATGTGTGAGTGTGTGTGCGTGCATGCATACGTGCATGTGTGTGCAAATGGTGATAGAATACAGCTAGTGAATGTCTAGCAGGAGGAGGCGTGGCCATAGGGCTGGCAGAGAGCAAGGCTCAATCTGCCAGCTGGAATTAATAAGCAATGATCAAAACCTACAGCCATGGGTCATGGACGGGGTTGAAAACAACCCCGAACATGACACCACCTCCCTATCAGCAACAAGCACTTTGTTACCATCATAAGCGCCTGTGCTCCCACTCTGATGAGCACAGAGGAGATAAAAGAGTAGTTTTACACTGACTTGGACACTCTGTTGCGCACTACGCCTGACACTAACAACCTCTTATTGCTGGGCGACTTCAACGCCAGAGTTGGCAAGGGCCATGACCAGTGGAGAGGAATGATAGGGAAGCATGGAGCTGGGAAGATGAACAGCAACAGCCTCCTACTGCTGAACAAATGCGCGAGTATGACCTGCTGATAACCAATACAACATTCCAGCAGGCTGATAAGTACAAGACTATATGGATGCACCCTCGATCTAAACAGTGGCATCTCACTGACTACGTCATTATCCACCAATGTGACAACAGCGACATCCTCATCACCAGGGCAATGCGTGGTGCAGATTGCTGGACAGACCACAGACTCGTTAGAGCGAAGCTTAACATCCACATAGTCCCCCCACCATCACAAGAGTCCAAAGCTCCTTAGACTGGCCTTCAACACAGCTAGACTCTTGTCACCAAGATACCAGCAGGAATTCCAACTCAGCCTTGAAGACAAGTTTGAGGCAACCGGACCACTGACTAGTGGACCAGAGGCAAAGTGGAACCAGTTCAAAGAAGTCATCACAGAGACAGCCAAGACAGTGCTAGGCCCCAAGAAGAGGTTCCACCAGGACTAGTTTGATGAAAACAACGAGGCTGTGCAAGCACTGCTGGATGAGAAGAGAAAGGCTTACATTGACTGGCAGAACCACCCCAACTGTTCCTTGAGACGAGACAGATTCAAGGACTGTCAGGCCAGAGCACAAAGGGAACTCCGCAACATACAAGATCGACGGTGGGAGAAGAAGGCTGATGAAGTGCAGCTTTACGCAGACACCAACAACTCCAAGGTGCTGTTCAGCACCATCAAGGCCATTTATGCCCCTTCAGTGGGAGGAACAGCCCATCTGCTCTCTGCTGATGGCTCCACCATCATCAAGGACAAGGAGGGAATCAGAGCAAGGTGAGAGGAACACTTACGCCAACTTCTCAAATGGCCATCTACTGTCGACCAGGCTGCCCTACAGCAGATACCCCAAAAGCCTACAGAAGAGGATCTTGACCTCCTGCCCACTGAGGATGAGGTCAGAACTGCCATAAAACAGATGAACTGTGGCAAAGCACCAGGAAAGGATGGAATTCCTGCAGAATTATACAAAGTACTTGGAACTTTGGCCTTCAAAGCATTCCATGATGTCCTCTCAACCATCTGAGAGGAAGAAGACATGCCGGCAGACCTCCGAGATGCCACCGTAGTGACACTGTATAAGAACAAAGGATCAAAATCAGACTGCGGCAACTATAGGGGAATTTCACTACTCTCTATTACTGGAAAGATCCTTGCCCGCATCCTCCTCAACAGGCTCATTACAACACCTCTGAGAGCAAGCTCCCTGAAGCCCAGTGTGGCTTTCACCCTGGTCACAGCACCATAGACATGGTGTTCGCTGTACTTCGGGTCCAAAGAGGTGTATTGAACAGCAGATGGACCTGTGTGCAGTGTTCATAGACTTAACCAAAGCGTCTGACACTGTTAATAGAGAAGCTTTATGGACCATCCTCATGAAGCTGGGCTGCCCTCGCAAATTTTCGAAGCTGATACAGCTCTTCCACGACAACATGACTGGACAGGTCCTCTCCAGTGGTGACTTCACAAGATCCTTCAGCATCTCAAATGGAATGAAGCAGGGCTGTGTCCTCGCCCCCGTGATGTTCAACTTGTTCTTCACGCAGGTCCTACTCCACGCTGTTAAAGACCTCAACTTGGGCATGTACATCAGGTACCGCTCTGATGAATCTGTCTTTGACCTCCCCTGACTCTCCACTAGAACCAAGACCCTGGAGAAACTGATCCTTGAAGCCCTTTTTGCGGATGACTGTGCCCTCATGGCACACAAGGAGAACCACCTGCAGGTCATCATTGACCACTTTGCAGAAGCGTCCACACTGTTTGGGCTAACAATCAGTCTAGGAAAAACTGAGGTCCTGGTCTAGGTTGCCCCAAATACAACAAAACCACAGCCATCCAAAACCACTGACGGAGTTGAGCTGAAGTGTGTGGAGAGCTTCAAGTACTGTATCTGGGCAGCACAATCTCTGCATATGGTTCACTGGACAATGAGATCACATCCAGGACCCAGAAAGCAAGTCAACATTTGGACGACTGAGAGTGAAGGTTCTCCAGCAGAAGGGCATAAGACTGTCCACAAAGGTCAAGGTCTACAAGGTCATAGTCCTCTCCTCGCTACTTTATGGGTGGGAGACGTGGACCTTGTATCAACGGCACGTCAAGCAGCTCGAACAGTTCCATACAAGATCGCTGCACATAATCATGGGCATTCGCTGGCAGGACAAAGTTACAAACCAAGAAGTGCTGGATAGAGCTGGCTCCACAAGCATTGAACCAATGCTGTTGAAGGCTCAGCTACGCTGGACTGGCTATGTCATCAGAATGGATGACAGTCGTATCCCCCGATAGCTGATGTATGGCAAGCTCAAGGAAGGCTTACACAGACAGGGAAGGCCCAAACTGAGGTACAAAGACACCCTGAAGGATAACCTCAGATGGTGTAGGATCCAGCCACATGAGCTCGAAGCCTGTCCCGCATACAGAAAAGGTTGGAGGCTGTTCACCCACAAAGCAATAGCTGTCTTCGAGGAGGACCGACGACGGCGTCTTGCTTCTGCAAGGGATAGACGTCATGGAGGTGCATCCACCTCGATCCAAACTACAGACTACCATTGTAACACCTGTGGGCGCCTGTGTGCTTCCGGCTTTGGGCTGCGGCACCACATACACTCCCATCGCTGAGACAACAGATTATGTCATTGACGGACCCGACGGACTACCAACACATTACCATTGAATGTGGATGAAGGGTGATACATTTCAACACACTGGACAGACAGCGGGGCACTTTCTTCAGTAGACTACTCCAGCTTCGCTGTCGAATGGCCAGATACAGGAAATCCTTCCTGCCACATGTCATTTCACTGTACAATAACTCACAATGATGTTGTATTCTGGTCATAACAATGCTGCCACACTGCACCTTACAGTCTAACAGGCACCTCACGCCATTGGAGACACCGATTTTTTTTTTCTATCTGAAAAAAACATTTTCTTGGTCTGTGGAATAAAGGATTTTTTGTGAACTTTTCAATAAGAGTCTGTCTATTCTCTGCCTGCTACATATGTATTACATGTATTGTAACGATCCTTGATTTTGTGTTGGTTGGGAACATGTTCACTTTTCTTGTTATGAGTTCTGCTGTTATTCATTTGCCTTTAAGGCGTAGTGACTGTTGTATGTGAATATGGACTGTATGTAAGTTAGTAGTTGTGAGACAGTCAGGGTGGCTGCAAGCAAGCAAGCTGGGTTAGAGCACTGGCGTGGGTGACGGCCAAGAACAGTAACCCATTTAGGGCTTAGGTGTTGTTCTGCTCCTGTGGGTATTCAAATAAAGCCATTCTGAAGAAGAGCTAAACGTCTGGTGCTTGAGAGAAATTACAGACGTTACACTGGTGTCAGAAATGACTGAGCCGACGTCAAAGCTAATAGCTAGCCATGCTAACGCAAGCGAAGGAGCTTTCAGCTTGACCGGGTATGTCTGGCACCGAGGTTAAGATGGAACAACCTGAAATGACTGTGCACCTGCGGATGCCTGCAAGCCCTAGAGAGACAGTGCGGTTACTTGCTGCTGAAGCCGGGTTTCCCCCTTGGTCATCCCGCCATGACAGCGGGGACTCCCGCCCTCTGCGGAGCAGGAAGGAGCCGGTACGTCCCAACGCAATGTCATGTGATGTAAACAAAGATGGCAGCGCCCAGGTATCTGTAACGCCAGTTGCAATTAAAACCCCGAAGTTTAATGGCATGACAGCTTGGGAGGTTTTCAAAGCCCAATTTGAACTGTTGGCTGACAGTGCTGGCTGGTCTGGTGAACTCAAAGCGTTGCAACTAGCTCTTTACCTGACTAATGATGCAGCAACATGCTTGTTATTGCTGAGCCCTGAAGAGAGAAAGGACTATGTCACGTTGGTTGGGGCTCTTCACAGGCGTTTTGGGAAATATAATCAGCCTGTTCTGCTGTGTTCTGTATTCAACAACAGACGCGGATACCCTGGTGAGCCCCTCCGCATCCTGGCTAATGAGATTGAATGCTTGTGCAGACGCGCCTATGCTGACATGCCGCTGGCAGTGCAGAAAGAGCTTGCCAGAGACCAATTCTTACAGGTACTCAGTCCCAGAGAGCTGCGTGTCCATGTGCAGCTAGTCCACCCTGTCTCGCTGAGTGAAGCCCTGGAGTTAGCACTGGAGAGAGAGTTGTTAAATGGGGATGAGCTGCTGGAGGACACACCCACAGTGAGAGCAGTGATGATGGACACTCAGCATTGGGGAGACGAGGGGGTGCAGGACACTGCTCAAGCGTCTGTTGCACAACCTGCTGCCAAGTTGCTCGCTGCCGCCATGCTCAGAGATGTTGGGGGTGTGGACAATCAGGACACCTTCTCATGCAATGCCCAAGGCTCTCTTCTGTACAGGGAAACTTCAGGGGACCCGTGTAGGTGGGGAGACACGGGCCCATGACGTTAGCTCCCATATCCCATTGCCACGACGGCCGGAGACAGTAATTGCTGTGGGCTGGACTCATGTTAGTGACTTTCGCCACATTCCTGTGACTGTGTCAGGTGTCATGTGTGCAGCCCTGCTGGACACTGAGTCTAATGCTACATTGGTGCGGCCTGAGATTGTTCCCGCAGGGGCTGCTGTTGAATCTACCTCTGTGCAGCTGAGAACAGTGACTGGCGATCTGGCCCCCATTAGAGGACGGGGGGAGTTCCTGTTTAGGGTGGGAGACCTTTCAGTGCCCTTTCCTGCATGGGTGGCTGAGGTGCAGGATGCCTGCATCCTCAGGTTGGACTTCTTAAGAACTATCGGTGGCGTACTCAACATGGGTAAGGGCTGCCTCATGCTCCCTCGGGGCAAGTGTGTGCCACTTACATCATTTCCTGTTTGCATGCCCCCCACCCCCTCTGCTGCTGTTGCGACCATGGAGAGCAGTATGTACCCAGCAGCCACTGTGAATCTGAGCCAAGCACCGCTCCCTGCACCAGCACAGGTACCCTGTGATCACTCGCCTCCCCCTTCCAGCCCCCATGTTGAGCATCCGAGACACTCTACAATGGGTGAGGACGAACAGACTGCTGTAGTCGGCTGCCGCTACTGGGAGAAGAGAGAGAGCGCAGTGCAGAGCTCCTGTGGAATGTCACGGGTGGTGGATGCAGCTGAGTTGAGGGCACAGTAGGAGCAGGACGGCGATCTACAACCGGTGCTGCAATGGCTGGGACAAGGGCAGAGACTGCCTCGGGAAGAAGTCACTGGATTCTCTGTGAGAATGGATTCTGGATTCTCTGTTGCCACAAAAGGGCTGTGGGCCAAGTTCGACATGCTGCGCCTGAGCGATTAGACTAAAACCTCCCGGCACATGAACAGCTTTTTCCCCTCTGCCATCAGACTGCTGAACATTAAGTGACTTATTGACTCTCGTGCACTATATACAGCAGCTCATGTCGTTCATCACTGTTTTTCTGTTGCATTATCGACTGCACTGTGGTACCCCATATTATCTGCTACTTGCTAATTTATTTAAATCTGCCTTGACTAGTATTACTCATTATTATTATTACTTATTATTCTACACTCATTGCATGTTTTTAGTCTTTTAGTTTTTTTTAGTTTATCTCTTTATCTCATCATGTTTTTAATGTTGCAGCATGGCACCGAGACAAATTCCTAGTTTGTGTACTACATGAACAATGGCAATAAATCTGATTCTGATTCTGATTCTGATTCTGATGATGTGCTGCAGCGGGCGTGGAAGGAACCTGCTACAGGGGAGGAGAGGTGGCAAGTTGTGGTACCCAAATCACTGAGGACAGCAGTGCTGGAAGCCTACCATAGGGGGGTGGGGTCAGGCCACTTTGGTGTTTCAAAGACCCTTTGTCGCCTCCGCCAGAATTTCTACTGGGGGTCAGAGAAGGGACATAGATGACTTCTGCCGTAGCTGTGACACCTGCACGGCCCACAAAGGACAAGCTGGAGAGCTGGCCTAGGTATTCAGTCCAAGGAGGAAGAAAGGACAGTACCCCAAGCTGGACAGTAATTGGGTGGGGCCCTGCAGAGTGCAGGAAAGAGTGGGGGAGGTGGTTTACAGAGTACAGTTACCACCTCAGGGCAGAAAAGTGGTTCTACACAGGGACAGATTGACAACATATAGAGGGCGTGCCCTCCCTTCTTTTCCAGAGGGGCAGGTACGCTCCCCATCCACATTCACATTTTAATTGTGAACTTAGTGTTGGAGTCTATGGCATTCCATCCATCCATCTTCTTCCGCTTAATCCTTTTTGGGTCGCGGGGGGGCTGGAGCCTATCCCAGCATCTTTGGGTGAGAGGCAGGGTACACCCTGGACAGATCGCTAGTCCATCGCAGGGCCAACACAGAGAGACAGACAACCATTCACTCTCACAGTCATACCTAAGGACAATTTTAGAATCCCCAGTTTGATGCCAATTAACCTAACTTTATTTTATAATTTTTTTTAGATGAATGAATGAATGAACGGGGAAAAAGGTATGCAAAAGTAACTACATAGGATTATAAAACGAAAATAAATACTGAAACGTATGTCCAAGGGAGATGTGTTCACTCCAGAAGCAGGTCCAAAATGGCAGGAAGCCTTCACAAACACTGATCTTTATATGAGCATTGTATGCTTTTTGTTCTGTTTTGTTTTGTTCTTTCGTGATGCGATGTTGAGCTGGATGATGGTCATATTTGTGTGTTCTGTTGTAAGACCTTTATATTGTTTGTGGAATTCTAAAATAAGGTTTGCTAAAAAAAAAACCAACTTTATATGAGTATCACCTAACACTGATATCTGCTGACCTGTGCTGAGTATTTCTCCGATTTTTCAAAACGTCTGTAAAAGTCGGTCCAAAGGTTATAGTGTAAACCCAGCTTTAACTTAGGCTGACTTCTATAACTTAGCCCATCGCTCAAGAACTTTTGCAAACTAAGCACAACGTTCACCAACGTGTATTTCCAAACGTTGGCAAATTTTCAGCAGACTGAAAATTTTCAAAGAACACAGCTTTTGCCAGCGTTTGCCAACAAACACCAGCTATCATTAACTTTTGCCAGCAGGGCCAGACGTTTGCCAAAACGTCAGTAAAAGTTGGTCCAAACGTTGTAGTATGAATCCACCTTTAGGGGTCGCCACAGCGGCTCATCTGCCTCCATCTCACTCTATCCCTCGCATCTTCCTCTGTAGCACCAACCCTCTCCATGTCCTCCCTCACTACATCCATAAATCTTTTCTGTGGTCTTCCTCTTTTCCCCCTTGCCTGGCAACTGCATCTTCCACATCTTCTGTCCAGTATATCCACTATCCCTCCTCTGCACATGTCCAAACCATCTCCGCCTTGCCTCTCTTACTTTGTCACCAAACCACTCAACCTGAACTGTCCCTCTGATATACTCATTTCTAATATCGTCTCTCTGACTCACTCCAAATGAAAATCTTTGCATCTTCAACTCTGCCACCTCCAGCACCATCTCCTGTCTTTTTGTCAGCACCATCATCTCCAAACCATACATCATAGCAGGTCTCACTACCGTCTTGTAAGTCATCCCTTTCACTCTTGCTGATACCCTTCTGTCACAAATCACCCCGACACTCCTCTCCACCCTACCTGCACTCTCTTCTTCACCTCTGTGTGCATTTTCTATTGCTTTGGATGGTTGACCCCAGGTATTTGAACTCATCTACTTTCACTACCTCTACTCCTTCCATCTTCACCATTACACCTGTCTCCCTCTCATTCACACACATATTCTGTCTTGTTTCTACTGACTTTTCATTCCTATTCTCTCCAGAGCATACCTCCACCTCCCTGGGTTCTCTTCCACCTGCTCCCTACTCTCACTATAGATCACAATGTCGTCTGCAAACATGGTTCACGGAGACTCCTGCCTGACCTCATCTGTCAGCCTGTCCATCACCATGGCAAAGAAGAAGGGGTTCAGAGCCGATCCCTGATGTAACCCCGCCCCCACCTTGAACCCATCTGTCACTCCTACAGCACACCTCACTACCGTCTCGCTGTCCTCATGCATGTTCTGCACTACTCTCACATACTTCTCTGCCACTCCTGACTTTCTCATACAGTTCCACACTTCCTCTCTTGGAACCCTATCATATGCTTTCACTAGATCCACAAAGACACAGTGTAACTACCCAGGACCTCCTCATCACCTCTGTTCCCTTCACCTACATGTCCATTAAAGTCCGCTCCAATCACCACTCTCTCCCCCCAGGAACACTCTCTACCACTTCATCCAACTTACTCCAGAATTCCTCTTTCTCTTCTACCTGACATCCAACTTGTGGGGTGTACGCACTGACAACATTCAACATCACAACTTTGACTTCTAGCTTCAAACTCATGATTCTGTCCGACTCCCTCTTTACCTCCTGAACACCTTTCACATACTCTTCCTTCAAAATTACTCCTACTCCATTTCTCTTCCTATCTACACCATGGTAGAACAGTTTAAATCCCCCTTCAATGCTCCTAGCCTTGCTTCCCTTCCATCTGGTTTCTTGAACACACAGTATATCTACCTTGCTTCTCTCCATCATATCAGCCTTTACCAGTCATAGTCCCTACATTTAACGTCCCTACTCTCACCTCCACACTTCTACCTTTCTTTTTCTCTATCTCCCTCCTAACACGCCTTCCCCCTCTTCTCTTCCTCAATCTTCGACCAACAGTAGCCCAATTTCCATCTGCACCCTGTCTGTTAACAGCACCAGTGGTGGTCATTGTTAACCGGTCCTTTGTTTGTTTACATGCTTGAAATAAATAAATAAAATAAATAAATATGTGTAATTCGTTAGCAATTTATCATTTTGTTTTATTGTGAGGACTGCTCTGTACATATATATGGTGTCACCTATAGTGTGTGACGCTTATCTGTAATAAAGCAATCTGTAGTCGTATTTTATTGCGAGGACGAGTTGTGAATGATATGCAGTTTTGAGGACCAGTTGTGGGTTCTGTCGAGGAAAAAATGTGAATTTGTGCATGGAGAGAGACAAGATAAAGGAATTCAGGTTGAGGTTGTCCTTGTTTCTTTAGTCTTTGCAAGATGATGATAGCAAACCCGAACGGTCTGCCACAGTTTGATCCAGGATGTGCAGGTCAACATGCAGTTACAAGTTACAACACACCCAGCCAGCATGCCCATGTGGGGCTCTTGATAGGTTTAACCTTGGCTGTTTATGGATCCCATGTGGGTTTGTCCACAAGTTCCATGATGGCCCTGTTGTATTGCTATCTATGCTTTTATTTGTGAAGTGCGGTGTAGTAGCAGCCACCTCCTCTTCCGCCACTGCACCACCCCTATAAATACCAGCGGGCATCTTGGTTCGGCCTCTTTGCCAACGCCCCTGCCTAGCGGCTGTATTGTAGGAGAGTATCGCAAATAAAGCTGAGTTCTATCGAGCACCTGGCCTTGTTATTTGGAAGGTAATTCAATACACAACAGGCACCATCTGTGTTTGCCCACATGGACTTTAGCTGTGGTGCAGGGACCCACTTTAAACCCACTGGGCGGCACATGGGTTTAATATGGGTGAGCAGGTTTCAGTAACACTTGTGCCTTAGGCAAAATTATGCAAAAAAAACCTCACAAATTTATGAGAAAAAAATGAAAATTTAGGAGAAAAAAGTTGCAAATTTACAAGAAGAAAATTGTAAAATTATTTGAAAAGAGTTACAAACTTGCAAGAAAAATTTTGCAAATTTACAAGAAAAACCCCCCACAAATTTATGAGGAATTTTTTTTTAAAAAAGCTGCAAATTAACAAAAGTATATCTGAGTAAATAAATTGTAAATTTGTGAGGAAAAAAGTCCCAAATTTATGACAGCAAGCTGTAAGTATAGAGTAAAAAAAGGTGAAAAATTGTGAGAAAGTTCCAAATTTAGTCAAAAATATCACAAATTTATGGGAAAAACTCACAAATTTGCAAGGAAAAAGGTAGCTATTTTATCAAGAAAAAGTTGCAAGACTTCAGTAAGAAAAGGGGCAAATTCATGAGAAAGTTCCAAAATTGCAAGAAAATGTTAGCAAATTTGCAAGAAAAAAAGTCACAATTTTACAAGAAAAACTAACACATTTATGAGAAAAACTTGCAAGTTTACAGTAAAAAAAAAAAAACAAAAACTGCAAATTTATGAGAAAATTTCAATTTTTCAAGGAAAATTTATCAACTTAGGGGGAAAAGTCACAAACTTACAAGAAAACAGCAAATTTATGAGAAAATAAGTTGAAAATAGGTAAACAGGCAAAGTTCATGTGGGCAAACATAGATGGGGTCAACATGGAACCTGCGGACAAACCCACATGGGACCAATAAGACAGCCCAGGTTTAACCTTTGGTGGGACCCACATGTACATGCTGGCTGGGTAAGGCTAGGAATGGCGGACAGGAGAGGGACACATCAGGATTAACTGGGGCCGGACACTTCTGACAAAGGTGATGTAGTCAACAGTTTTGGGTGGAGTTAGAGACCAACTGGGTGTGGTCAGGGTGTGTCAAAACTATGGCTGTCATGATAACCGCAATTATTTAGTACCACGCTATGGACAAGCCTACCGCGGAGAAAAACGAGCAACCGCAACAACCGTGGTGTTCACTTTTTTTGTGTGTGTGGCTAAATCTCATTGTTCACTTATGAACGAGATGTAAAGTGTATTTTACATCTCGTGAAAATACGTGTAAAGTGTATTTTTATTGCCAACAGCATGTTTGCACCCGGTACTGTGGAAACTTCTGTAGTACCAGGTGCTGGTGGCGGCAGCACTGTGTGGCTCTCTCTCTCCAGACGGACTCCAGCAGGCAGTTAGTGGTGGAAGCGTTTGGACTCCTTGCCAAATACAGCCGTGACAGTCAGCACTGAAACGGCACAAAGCATGTGATTTCCTTCTGAGCAGAGTGTGTATGATCTTGACAACTGAGCTCCGAGAGCCAAACAACTACTACATAGTGCATTGCTTATTTGAATGTGATTTTTCAGACAGTGGCAAAAATCCAAAAATCACAGAGACAAGAGCCATGCAGGGTCCTGTATGAAGGCTGTCCAGTGTGTAAATAAGCTGAATGTTGTTGCAGTCTCCAGTACACACACACACCGTAGTTAAATACTAGCATTACCGCCACTGCTTTATGAAAATTATCGTTTTTTTTAAACAGAATCAGCAGTTCATGCCTAGTAAGACCGGGGCTCTGCACAATTGTCACACACGCACATAAAGTTGAGTGCGGAGCTGCAGCGAGTTTCTCACAGCTTCCATCATTTGACACATAAGTTATGAATCCTGTTTAAATTTCGAGGCCACAGGGTCCGAAAAACATTTGCAATAATACCGTATATTGCGGTGTTGAACTCTCCACCGTCACCGCAGGGGAAATTCCTCTGCCACGACAGTCCTAGTCGAAACAAACAAGATCAACAAGAGTCAGAATAGAAAAGTAGAGTCCAGACATTTAATAGAACAGGGTAACATCAGTAACATGATGAAGTCATTAATAACCCAGAGTTGGAACCAAACATGCTGAGGCAGCGTTCAGTTTTAATGCTCCTCACATGTGGAACAAACTCCCGGAAAGCATCAGGGCTGCTGAAACTCTCAGCTGCGTTAAATCCAGGTTAAAAAAAACTTTCCTATTTTCCGTTGCCTTTCAGGAGAACAATTGTTAATCTCCCATAATGCACTGTAACGTTTATTTCTTGCTCTTTATCCGTCCTATTCTATTTTAGCTTGTTTCTGTTTCTCTCTGATTTATTTTTTTAGTTTGTTTTTAAATCCTGATGTATTTCCTTTGCAACTTGCTGTATTGCTTTAATGTTTGTGTCCATAACACTGGGTATGAATGTGTATGAATGTTCGGTCGTGGTCGGAGAGGCTATTGGGGCAGGTTGGCAGCCACGTTCCCATCAGTCTGCCCCAGGGCAGCTGTGGTTACAGAAGTAGCTTACACTACCATTGCCTCTCTGTGGAGTGAATGAATAATGGACTCATTGTAAAGTGAGTTGGGTATCTTGAAAGGTGCAAAATAAATGCAATCTATCATTATTATTATTATTATTTTATGTAAAACACTTTGAGTTGTCTTGAACATGAAATGTGCTATACAAATACACTTGCCTTGCCTCACCTTAGCTGCGGGGGGGTCAGACGCGTTCTACTGGTAACGTGTAAACAGACAGGAGGAGGGTTGCTCACATGTTAATTTCTGTTCATGCTCCCTGTGATTTAAACTGGCTGACTTATGGTTTAAAACAGTGGCTGTGTGGCCTCAGATCATTCTGACGGGGATAGGCTTCGCCTCATTCATTACGCACGTGTTCCCACACAATGCAGAAAAGGGTTTGGTAAAGTTTGGGTGGAGGACGGGTCTTGCTGGACACAAATGAAATCCCCGTCATGTGTAAATCAGCTTCTGGTCTCCTTTTGTTTAAAGAAGGTGATTCATCTGACATGTCTGACCCCGCCCACATGGACTTACCTGTGGTCCAGGTGAGCAGATAATCTGTGTACTGTGGCAATGCATATTGTAGAGGAGTCAGCAGACAGCGTCTCAGTCAGGAGGCAGTGATTAAACATAAGAGAATAATGGACAGGGACGTCATGGGGAGTTGGCAGGAAGAGGGAGCTGGGGGTTTAAGGGAAATGTATTGTGGGGTTAGATGTCATGCAGTGTGATGTGAAATGTCATGCAGATGTGAGATGATCTGTTGAGTTTATAAGAAGAACCTGGCTTGGCTGATTCATTCCTTTTCTGTGTATGGATGATGTGAGAGTGTTAATAAAACTTCGTCTGTTCGTAAACTGGCCTCATCATTTCCCACACTCTCCACACTGGTGACCCTAGACGTATTATGGAACACGAGGCAAGAACCCCGGAGTCGGCCCGGACGGGAAGCCCCAGCAACGTGGCAAGCATCCCACAGACGGCCCGGACGGGAACTCCCAGCAACGCGTGCGCTGTTGCAGTCAAGCTACTGGACTTTTGACAGCACAACCCGCGCTCCTGGTTCCACCACACCGAGGCCTAGTTCGCCTTCCGGGGAATAACGGCAGACGACACCAAGTTTTACCATGTGGTTGCAGCGCTGGACACTCGCACAGCTCAGCAGGTAGCGAGCCTGCTCGACCAGCCCCCAGCCCATGGCAGATACGAAGCTCTCAAAGCTGCGCTGATTCAGTGCTACACGCTCTCGGACTGTGAGAGAGCAGAGAGGCTCCTGAGGCGTTCTGAGTTAGGAGATGGTTCGGCCGTCGATCTGATGGAGAAGATGTTGGCGTTAATGGGCACGGACGACGGGCATTTTCTGTTTGCCCACCTTTTCCTCCGGAACCTTCCAACAGAGGCGAGAGTGGTTCTGGCCAATTCGCCGTTGCTGGCTGCGCGTGACTACCATGCGCTAGCCCAGGAGGCAGACCAGATCATCCTCACCACCAGAGCACTCACGGTGAATGCAGCGGCGTCGGAACCCAGCGAGACAACCAGAGGAGGCGAGGAGCCACCAACGGTAGCGGCAGCGGGGGCCAAGGAGCGCCAGAGAGATACACTCTGCTTCTACCACCGCCGTTTTGGAGGGAACGCACGCAGATGTGCACCACCGTGCCAATTCAAGCGCTCGGGAAATGCCAGGGCCGGCAGTCGGTAGCAGCTGCGACCGCCGGCGAAGAGAACAAGCTGCTCTACGTGACGGACTCCCGCTCAGGAAGGCGTTTCCTCGTAGACACCGGAGCCCAGAAGAGCATCATCCTGCCGACCTACGCCGACCGGCTGGCAGGACCTAGCGGCCCCGGGCTGGTGGCAGTAAACGGCTCGGACATTAAGACCTTTGGTGAGAGAACACTGGCTTTATCTCTACACGGCCGTATATACGAGTGGACTTTTGTCATAGCGGCACTGAGTTTCCCAATCCTGGGGGCTGATTTTCTGTGTGCACATGGTTTACTAGTTGATGTTGCTAACAGGCGCCTGGTTAATGCACTGTCCTTTGACTCTCTCCCCTGTACAGCTCGAGGGGCCGGGCCAGTAACACAAGCCAACGTCACAGCTCCAGGCGGTAAGTTCCACACACTGCTCACTCAGTTCCCAGCACTCACGGTCCCGACGTTTTCAGCAGCCATCGCTAAACACGGGGTGGAACACTTTATCACCACCACCGGGCCGCCCGTTTTCACATGACCTTGGCGCTTGGATGCAGCTAAACTGGCCATAGTGCGCGAGGAGTTTACCAACCTGGAAAAGTTGGGCATCATCAGGCGATCGAACAGCCCATGGGCATCCCCGCTACACATGGTCCCTAAGGCTGAGGGGTCGTGGCGACCGTGTGGCGATTTCCGCAGGTTGAATAACGCCACAGCACACAACCGCTACCCGATTCCCCATTCAGGATTTTTCTGTTCACCTCGCCAGGCCGCGCATTTTTTCTAAAATAGACCTGGTCCGCGATTACCACCAGGTCCCAGTGCGCGCGAAGGACATACCCAAAACAGCGGTATTAACTCCGTTCGGCTTGTTCGAGTTTCTGTGCATGCCATTCGGGTTAAAAGGAGCGGCACAGACGTTCCAGCGCATGATGGACGCGGTGCTGCGCAATCTCCCGTTTGTGTTTGTCTACCTGGATGATATCCTGGTAGCCAGTGCGTCCGAAGATGAAGACGTAACCCACCTCAGGACGGTTTTCCAGAGGTTGGAGGAACACGGGTTAATAATCAACCCGGTGAAGTGCCAGTTCGGCGTGACGGGGATTGATTTTTTGGGGCACCGCATCTCACCGGAGGGAGCGATACCCTTGCCCGACAAAGTGCGTGTAGTGGCGAACTTTCTCCGGCCTCAAACGGTCAGGGCGCTGCAGGAATTTTTGGGGATGGTTAACTTTTATAACCATTTCCTCCCCCGCGCAGCTCAACTCATGCAGCCATTATACGCCGCGCTCAAGAGACGGAAACCCGCGGATGGAGTCGAATGGACTCCGGAGCAAGAGCAGGTGTTCTCTGAGGTTAAAACAGCCCTGGCAAACGCCGCACTGTTGGCGCACCCAGACCCGGCAGCCCGAATAGCACTCACTACCGACGCCTCAGATGTGGCCATAGGGGCCGTCGTGGAGCAACGTGTCGCCGGTTCTTGGCAGCCGCTCGCTTTTTTCAGCAGGGCTTTGCGCGACAGTGAGCGTAAATACGGCGCATTCGACAGAGTTGCTGGCTCTCCATCTGGCCATACGCCACTTCCAGTTCTGGCTGGAAGGGCACAGCTTCACCGCGTTCGTGGACCACAAGCCGCTGACATTCGCGATGGCCAAGGTTTCGGAACCATGGTCGGGCCAGCAGCAGAGACAGCTGGCCACGATCTCGGAGTTTACAACCGATATTCAGCATGTGTCGGGTAAACTGAATGTGGTGACGGACTGCCTCTCGCGCGCAGTAGTGGCCCCGGTCTGCGTGGGGATAGATTATACGGTCATGGCTGCAGAGCAGATTAGCGATACGGACATGCGCGCGCTCCAGTCTGGACCAACAAGGTTAAGGCTGGAGAGCAGGATACTGCAAAACGGCAACACCCCCCCCCCCCCCAATCTGCGATGTCTCCACGGGACGCCCACGCCCAGTGGTCCCGGTCGCGTGGCGCCGCCGCGTGTTTGAGTCAGTTCACGCTTTGGCGCACCCAGGAGTGCGCGCGTCAGTCAAAATGGTGGGAGCGAAATTTGTGTGGCCAGGCCTGCGTAAACAAGTGAAAGAGTGGGCGGCAGCCTGCGTAGCGTGCCAACGAGCCAAAGTGCACAGACACACCAAGGCTCCTTTGGAGCCGTTTAGTATACCGGCTAAGAGGTTCGATTATGTTCACGTGGACCTCGTGGGCCCCCTCCCGCCGTCGCAGGGGTGCACGCACCTTCTGACAGTGGTGGACTGCACCACACGCTGGCCAGAAGCAGTCCCGCTGGTGGCAACCACGTCCGTGGACGTGGCGCGCGCTTTTTTGACAACATGGGTGGCGCGTTTTGGAATCCCGTCGGACATCACGTCCGATAGGGGCCCTCAGTTTGTGTCCGAACTTTGGTCCGCGATGACCCGCAGCCTGGGTGTTGCAATTCATCGCACAACCGCGTACAACCCACAGGCAAATGGGTTATGCGAGCATTTTCACAGGTCACTGAAAGCAGCACTCAGGGCTTCGTAGTGTAGTAGTGTAGTTTCTTCCTCCTAAATTTTAATTTTTTTCTCTTAAACTTGTGACTTTTGGGGTAAATTCATAACTTCTTTCCTCTTAAACTTGCATCTTTTTTCTTGTAAATTTGCATTTTTTCAAAATAAATCTGTGGCTTTTTTTCTTGTAAATTTGTAGTTTTTAAAATAAATTAGTTATTTTTTCCCTGTAAATCTGCAACTTTTTTCATTGTAAATTTGCAGGGTTTTTTCCTCCTACATTTTCAGTTTTTCCTCTTAAATTTGTGGCTATTTGGGGGTAAATTAGTAACTTCTTTCCTCTTAAACATGCATCTTTTCTTGTAAATTAGCATTTTTTTTTCATAAATCTGTGAATTTTTTTATTGTAAATCTGCAGCTTTTTTCTCCTAAATTTCATTTTTTTTTCTCTTAAATTTGTATTTTTTGGGGGGTAAATTTGTAACGTCTTTCCTCTTAAACTTGCATCTTTTTTCTTGTAAATTTGCATTTTTTCCTTCAGAAATCTGTGACTTTTGTCTTGTAAACTTGCAGATTTTTTCTCATAAATCTGCATTTTTTTTCATATAAATTGACTACTTTTTGCTTCTAAATTTGTATTTTTCCCTCTAAATTTGCAGCTTTTTTCACTGTAAATTTTTTCTTCTAAATTTTCAAAAAAAATTTTTTTCCTGATTTCAGTGAACTTTAGATGGAACAGTGAAACTGAGAATTATTCAGAAACTTGGTGATAAAATTAAGTTGTATATTGGGTTGGTGGAGGTACGCACTCTCTGAGCACTTTCAGGTTAAACATGAACGCTCCCCAGGTCAGGTCATCATCAAACATCTTCCCATTCATGTATGCAGGTCCAGGGTCAGAAGCAGCATCTTCATGATCACAAACAATCCTTCTCAGATAAAAAGCTGCTCCAAGGCTCGTGTCTGCTCCCTTCTCCATGCTGCTCTCTATAAATACAACATAAGGTGCTGTTTCCACGGTAACAACTCTATGGAGAATTGGCCACCTGAATTTCAGATGGAGGGGAGAGGGAGGTGGAGCGGCGGCCTGCTGGTTCTCTGATGGTGAGGAACATTCCTTCATCTTTACCGTTATGACTCCATCAGACAGGCTGGACATTCAAATAAAGACAATTATGCACCAGCTCAATTCCCATCAGTATGCGGGGCCGTTTCTAGATTTTGGGGGGTCCTCCAGTAGATTATGTTGTTGTGGGGCGGGGTTCTCTCCCCTCCCAAAACTTGGGTCATTGTGTAGAAGAACAGAAAAAAAAAAGCAAACATTACACAGAGTAAAAATGTAACCAGCATCCAGATGAATGTTACAGATCTTTGAGAAAAAGGTTGCAAATTTGCATTGAGAAAAAAAAAAAAAACCTGTCAAATTTACAAGAAAAAAGTGATAAATTTTTATGAAAAAACTGTTTCAAATTTATGGGGAAAGATGCACATTTATGTGAAAAAAAGTCATAAATTTATGAGAAATAAATGCAAACAATGAATGAAGTCAGAATTTACAAGAGAATTGTTTCACTTTTACAAGAAAAAAGTTGCAAATTTGCAAGAAAAATAATTTTTAAAAATTGCAATTGTATGGGAATAAAATCTGCATATTTATAAAAAAGTAATAAATTTAAGGGAAAACTGTTTCAAATTTGCAAGAAAAACATGACAAATTTATAAGAAAAAAGTTATATGTTTAGGATAAAAAGTTTCATATTTGCAAGAGAGAAGTTTCAAATTTATGAGAAAAAAGTAGCAAATATATGGGAATAAAAGTTGCATATTTACAAGAAAAAAAGTCATAATTTACAAGAAAATGGTTTTAATTTTACAAGAAAATGGTTGCAAATTTGCATGAAAAATGTTCAAGTAAAAAATTGCATTGCAGTTGTTTGGAAAAAGTTGGAATTTTATAAGGAAAAAAAGCTATAAATTTACAAGAATACTGACAGATTTACAAGAAAAATGTAACAAATTGATAAGAAAAAAATTGCAAGTTCAGGATTAAAAAAGTTGCAAATTTGCAAGGAAAAAGTTTCAAATCTATGGGAATAAAAGTTGCATATTTATTTAAAAAATAATAACTTTAAAGGAAAATTGTTTCAAATTTGCAAGAAAAACATTGCAAATTTATAAGAAAAAAATTACAAGTTCAGGATAAAAAAAGTATTTGCATGAAAAGCGTTTCAAATTTATGAGAAAAAAGTACTAAATATATGAGAATAAAAGTTGCATATTTACAAGAAAAAAGTCATAAATTTAAGTAAAATTATTTCAAATTTACAAGAAAAACATTTATGAGAAAAAAGTTGTAAGTTCAGGATAAAAAAGTTGCAAATTTGCAAGAAAAAGTTTCAAATTTAGGAGAAAAATGGTTCAAATAAAAAAGTTGCAAATTTTCAAGAAAAAAGTTTAAAATTTATCAGAAAAAAGTGGCAAATATATGGGAATAAAGTCATAAATTTACAAGAAATTTGTTTCAGATTTACATGAAAAACACTGCAAATTTAGGAGAGAAAAGCTGCAGGTTCAGCATAAAAAAAAGTTGAAAATTTGCAAGAAAAAAGTTTTAAATTTATGAGAGAAAAAAGTAGCAAATATATGGGAATAAAAGTTGCAATTTTATAAGGAAAAAAATACTGATTCAGATTTACAAGAAAAATGTAGTAAATTGATGAGAGAAAAGTTGCAAGTTCTGAATAAAAAAGCTGCAAATGTGCAAGAAAAATGTTTCACATTTATGGAAAAAAATTTAAAATTTGCACATATTTCAATGCATAAAGGTTGAATTTTTATTTTTTTAAAAAGTAATAAATGTAAGGGAAAACTGTTTCCCGATAAGGTGGATTGCCACCTTATCGTGGTGGGGGGTTTGCGTGCCCTAGTGATCCCTGGAGCTATGTTGTCCGGGGCAATTGGCCGCTGGTAGGGTTTCCTAAGACAAACTAGTCCTGGGTGAAGGGGTCAGACTAAGAGTGATCCGACTCCCATGATGAACAAAAAATCAAGGATTCAGTGTATAGGGTTACGGGGGCCCAGCCCTGGAACCACGCCTGGGGAAGGGGCTTGATGGCTAGCACCTGGTGGCTGGGTTTCTACCCAAGTGACCCAGCCGGGCTCAGCCTGAAGGAGTTACATGGGTCTGCTCTCCAGTGGGCTCACCATGGGGGTCTAGTGCAATGCAGATCAGGTGACGGTCGAAGGCAGAGACCTTGGTGGTGTGATCCCCGGCTTTCGAAACTGGCTTATGGGACGTGGAACATCACCTCTCTGGTGGGAAAGGAGCCTGAGCTGGTGCACGAGGTTGAGAGATACCGGCTAAGTATAGTTGGGCTCACCTCAAGCTCCGGTTCTGGAACCAGTTTCCTAGAGAGCCTGGAGCTTGGCCTACTCTGGAGTTTCCCCAGATGAGAGGCCATGAGCAGGGGTGGGTATTCTTATATCCCCTTCGGCCCCTGTCCTGGAGGTCTTCAACTCCCACCTCCAAAAGAACTTCAACCACATTCCGAGGGAGTCTGGAGACATGGAGTCTGAATGGGCCATGTTCTCCACCTCCATTGTTGAAGCAGCTGCCCAAAGCTGTGGCCACAAGGTTGTTGGTGCACTGCCTTGCTGCCTCGACATTGGAGTTCTCGCTGGTGGATGAAAGGGTAGTTTCCCTGTGCCTTCGGGTTGGGAAATGGACCCTGACCATCATTTGTGCCTATGCACCAAATGATAGTTCAGAGTACGCACCCTTTTGGGAGTCTCTAACTGGGATGCTGGAGATTGTCCTACTGGGGAACTTCAATGCGCACATGGCAAATGACAGTGAAACATAGAGGGGTGTGATTTGGAGGAACGGCCTGCCCGGTCTAAATCCGGGTGGTGTTCAGTTATTGGACTTCTGTGCCGACCACAGTCTGTCCATAGCGAACACCAATGTTTCAACCCAATTTCTGGACCAAGGCCAGAACCGCCTTTCTCCCAGTCTGGGAACACCAAGTCCGCCTCAACCCCACGCCAAGGTGGACCGATTCACTGTCACTCTTACAAACTGGCAAGGGAGACTTACACTCACATGGTCTCTTTGCACGCAGCAGGCAGACCTACACCTACATCCCAGGCTGGGATTTGAACCCATGACACCGTGATCTAAATTCTCCCACTCTTACCACTGAGCCAAAGAGGAATTCCTCTTTAGCACCTTGGCTAGAAGTGGAGGTGTACCCTGATGGTGTTATGAACTGCACCACTGACTAATTCCCCATGGTGGTGTGTGAAACAACCATATTCAAGCATAAGGGTGTCCATATGTGCATCTGGCACCAGGACACCCTATGTCACAGGTCGATGATCGATTTTGTTATCATGTCATCAGACCTGCGACCACATGTTTTCTTCAGTTGGGTAAAGAGAGGTGCAGAGCTTTCAACTGCTCACCACCTGGCGGTGAGTTGGATCCGATGGCAGGGGTGGACACCACTCAGACCCGGTAGACTTAAACGTATAATGAAGGTGTGGTGGGGACGTCTGGCTGAGGCCCCTGTCCGGGAGGTCTTCAACTCCCACCTCCAAAAGAATTTCAACCACATTCCAAAGGAGTCTGGAGACATGGAGTCTGAATGGGCCATGTTCTCCACCTCCGTTGTTGAAGCAGCTGCCCAAAGCTGTGGCCACAAGGTTGTTGGTGCATCTCATAGTGGCAACCCCCAAACCAAGTGGTGGACACCAGTGGTGAGGGGGGCCATCAAGCTGAAGAAGGAACCCTATCAAGCTTGGTTGGCTTGTGGGACTCCTGAAGCAGCTGAGGTGTACTGGCAGGGCAAGCAGCGTGCAGCTCGGGTGGTTGCTTAAGAAAAAGCTCGGGTGTGGGAGGAGTTTGGTGAGGTCACGGAAGAAGACTTTCGGCTGTCCTCAAAGAGATTCTGGTAAACTGTCCGGCGATTCAGGAGGAGGAAGCAGCTCCCTGTCCACACTGTGTATGGTGCGGATGGGGCGTTGCTGACTTCGACTGGGGATATCATTGGGCGGTGGAAGGAATACTTTGAGGATCTCCTCAATCCCACTAACACACCTTCCACAGAGGAAACAGAGCTTGAGGATGAGGGGGACAACTCGCCCATCACAGGGACTGAGGTCGCCAAAGTAGTTAAAAAACTCTTTGTTGGCCAGGCCCCCTGGATGGACGAGATTCACCCTGAGTACCTCAAGGCCCTGGATGTTGTAGGGCTGTCATTGTTGACAAGCCTCTGCAATGTTGTGTGGAGGTTGGGGACAGTGCCTTTGGCATGGCAAACCGGGGTGGTGGTTCCTCTTTTTAAAAAGGGGGACTGGAAGGTGTGTTCCAACTTTAGGGGGATCACACTTCTCAGCCTCCCTGGGAAGGTCTATGCCATTCTTCGTATGATGAAGGCTGCAGTGAACAGTTGAAACATGTAAAGAAGGTAAAAACATCTCCTTTCTATTTTTGTCTTTAATAAGAACAAAAGGTAAATACTCCATACTTGGACCAATATTATTCTCCTTATGCATAAATGATTTACCAAATGCATGCAGAAACATTGATATACAAATGTATGCAGATGACACGGTAATATTCACACCTGCAAAAACCACACAAGAAGCCGCCTGTATTCTTACAATAGTGATGACTCAAATCCATGGCTGACTTAATAATTCATGTCTCCTACTAAACACTACAAAAAATGTTTGCATGATGTTTACCAAACAGTGATCAAATATTACAAACTCAAACATTTTCCTAAAAGGGGAGGAGTTGCAATTAGTTGAAGAATTTAAGTACCTCGGCATGATTTTAGATTCCTCATTAACCTTTAAAAACACATCAAAAATTTTTCAAACAAAATCAAATTCAATCTGAGAAATTTTAAACAAATTAGACCATCACTGACAGTTAGTGCGGCCAAAATGTTCCTACATGCAATGATCTTCTCACACATCGATTACTGTTTTACCAGCAAGTCTCTCACTGTGTAATGGGGGGTTTTATTATGAAGTGCAGTGTGACGATGCTGCCTTCTGGTTATGTCATCACACCGCCCTATAACACAGGACATCCGCCATTCGGGCTTCCTCTTGCCCAGGATGACTCCACCTCAGTGTGTTCGCTGTAGTGCAATCTCAGTATCAATAAACCTGTGTTCCAGTGCAACCTCCTTGTCCGTCTCCTTTTGTGCCAGGTTTGTGGACATAACGTTTGGTGACTGAGGATTAAACCATGGAGGCATGCGGGACACCTCTACGGCTGTTTCTGGAGTACCCAGGGGAACCTGCAGTACTGTGGTCTTGCTGGTTGGAAGCTTTTGAAACCTACATCACAGCGTTGGGCCTTGGTAAACTTGACGGAGTAAGGAAACGAGCACTTCTTGTCTGCAAACTTGGTGTAGAAGGTCAGAGAATGTTCCACACGTTAGGGGAGATGGAGTCATATGCAGATGCTGTTGAGCTTCTTGCTAGCTACTTTGCCGAACACACATGTAGCACGAAGCTGTGGGTTGAGATGCTAATGGTGCCAAAAGACATGAAGCTAGCTAGCATGGGGGAGCTAATGGCCCAGCTAGAAGCCACGGAGAAGTTAGCCGTGGGGCTAAATGGGCGGCAAGCACAGATATTACCCGGACATACAGTGTTAGCTAGCACGGTGAACACAGCAGAGGAGTGCAACCACGACCATGCTGAGAGCCCCGAAGCACAGCGGCAGCGGCCAGGCACAGACACAGCGCGAGATGTGGCACAGCCGAGCTCTTCAAATGACGAAGGGGAAGAGCCAGACTGCGTCTGTATCCTCGCTCAGCAAGCTGAGGAGGTAATGACTGAGCTGACGGGTGAAGAGTCTGCTTCAATGACTGACACTGGAGAGGCTCCGGACACCTTCTATACCCACGGTGAGCCTCAGCTGATGACGGAGACAGAGGGTGAAGGGTCCACAGCCAACACAGTGACAATGGTACCACCGCAGCACGACAGAGGTCCCAGACTGAGCGAGCACGCAGAACCACCGGGAGCACCACAACAACGCAGGAAAACAAGTAAGGTGCCACTCTTTGTTTTGGACTAGGTTCGGGTTTATGCCGGCGGGAGACCGGGACGGCAACTGACTGGGCTGCAAGCATTGAAACAGCACTGCTGAGGATCGTGCCAAAGATGAGGACAATGTGCTTGCAGTTGACGGACAATTCAGCTTCGCATGCGAACAGACTACGGTGTGTCCAGATGGTGGCTCCAGGCGGCAGAGCTCCGCAGAAGTCAGCTACTGCAGTGTGGGGACCGGGCCCCGGTGTCAGGAAGATTGACCATGGGGGTCCAACAGCTCCAGGGGGGCAGCCGCCACGAGCCCATTTCAAAGCCCCAGGGAGGAGGGCACCACGGGGCCACCTCAAAGCCCCTCAGACTGAACCGTTTCCCTCGCCTGACCCACCATTACCGTGTGGGACTGTAAATAAGACTGAAAACTGTTTAGTTAGGAGCACGGCCGTTCCAAGATTAAGTGGCAGATTAACCCACTTTGCCGTGCGGGCCATGTGGCAGTCTACCCACTGGTCCAAGTTTTAGTTACTTTATGTTTTAGTGTTCTTTATATTTTTTATGCCTGCTTTTATTTTAGTATGTTTCTGTGGGGTTTGTGTTTCCAAATGTAAGGGTGCCTGCCTTCTGACTATGTCAGAAGGCAGGCACCCTTACCTGACAAACCTAAGCCTGTGTCAGGTCAGGCATTGGTTTGCTTGCTACTGGATAACCATGAAAACCGGTATTGCCTGTCTCATGGGTCGGGCCGTCGGTGACTCAACTGGCAACCCTGCCCTTCCGAGGGCATGAAGGGTGAAACTGGGCATCCTGGCAGAACTAAAAACAATATCTGTTACAGGTCTGTGATGGACCACTCCCAGTTACACGGGGTGAGACTGGACATCCTGGCAGATAAGCACATCTGTCACAAGGTCTGTGGTGGACTTTTGCCAGTCGGTGCATTGTGACATGCACTACACAAAGAGCAGAGATAAACAAACCTATCATCTGGTCAGTCACTACAACAGATACTGGAGTCAGTTCGTCTTGGCCTGTCTTTGCTACTGGTAATACCTCTATCTGCCAAGAATATGCTGCTAGTCCAGCAAAAGCTAGCGGTACTCAAATACTTTGCAGTTTCATGAAATGGTCAGTCAGAAAGCAACTCATACAGGCTCAGACGTCGCCCGGGTTTGCAGGGTCGGGAGTTCCTGGTGGCAGAGGGCGGGGGATGGAGCTGCTTGGAGGAGTCTGATTGGACCGCAAGTGAGACAGTCATTGTCGCCTGCGACGGACTGCTATGGTGATGATGATGATGATGGATGTGTTTCTAAATTTGGGTGGGTTTTAATTGGTGTGCTTTTCTATTTTAAAAAGGGGGGAATGTAATGGGGGGTTTTATTATGAAATGCGGTGTGATGACACCACCTTCTGGTTACGTCATCACACCGCCCTATAATATGGGGTGTCCGCCATTCGGGCTTCCTCTTGTCCAGGACGACTCCGCCTCGGTGTGTTCGCTGTAGTGCAATCTCAATATCAATAAAGCTGTGTTCCAGTGGAACCTCCTCGTCCCTCTCCTTTTCCGCCAGGTTTGTGGACATAACACACTGGTGTAACAATAATCAAACCCATTGAATCTTTATACAAAAAAGCCAAAAAATCTTTGATAAAAAAGATCCCACATATCATTGTTGTCACATTTACAAGAAATACAGTTTTGTCTTTTGAAAAATATAAAACTCTCAAATTTGCCTGTTCAATTTATAAAATATTAAATGGCTATGCACCCCCCCCCCCCCGGGAGAATATGTTAAACTAATAACTGTCACCGGTACAACCACCAGAGCAATCACTAGAAGAGACTGTGAGGTCCCCCACAGACACACCACATTTGCTCAATCTGTGCTGTCAGTGAGGGGCACCAAGATCTGGAATAATATACCACCTGCAAACAGAGAACGTACCACACTAAACACTTTTAAGACTCATTGTAAAAACTGGCTTTTAAACAACCAAAACTGTATGCATAACTAGTGGTTGCTCTGCAGCATACACACACACACACATACATACATATGTATATATATGTGCCTATGTGTCACACACATATGCCCCGCCTCTTGTTTGTTGCCTTTGTTTGTTGTTGTTGCGAGGTGCTTTGGTGCATGTATGTGTGTACACATACACAGCACTTCACTTGTGTGACATTTGAATATTTTGTTTTGTAGCACCTTAACTCTTGCACTTTTGCATATTCACTTTGTACAGTTTTACTGCAGATGTTCTTCTCATGTATGACTGTTTGTTTGTGTGTTTTTGTGACCCACAGGGGGACAACAGATGCAAAATAGCAGTATTGCTAAATCTGGCATACTTATATTTCTATTAATCTTCATTAGTATGTAATGTCCCATTCAAATAAACATTAAACTTAAACACTGAAGGCAGGTGACCGCCGGTGGGTGATTGTGTGTCACAAGTCTCCCCTCTAGTGGTCAAAAGGGAAAAAAACTACAGCTTTGCCTTCCAGGTTTTAACAGCAACATTAATAATGAGTTTCTAGCTTTTTGTTGGCCCCGATTTTTGTAAAGGGGAAGAGTTCAAACAATTTAAAAGAGGGAAATAAATAAATTAACAATTAACTAAATAAATAAAATCCCTCCAATCCAGATAAACTTGGATCATTGTCAAGATGAAAAGAAGAAATAAAATAGAATAAAATTTTGACCAGGATATGGACATTAAATTAAAATTAAATTAAATCACCCTTATTGTCATTCAACCATACAACCAATCATGTACAGCAGAACGAGATTGTGCTTTTCCTATCTACAGTGTAAATCACACACACCCCAAGTGTAGAATCAGAGGGCCGCTGCCATGCAAGGCGCCGCCACAGAGTTCCCTCCTCCTTTCCATTTATTGCTGAGCACCAAGCTGGACGGCAGGAAGTTCCACTTTTATATGGTCTTTGGCATGACCCGGCCGGGATTTGAACCCCTGCCTCCCGGGTGTGGGGCGGATGCTCTACCAACTGAGCCACCACTCCGGTAAGTGGCATTGCAAATTTACAAGAAAATATTTTCAGATTTAAAGGGAAAAAACTGACAACATGACAAGAAAAGTCACAAGTCATGAGGAAAAAAGTTGCTAATTTATTTATTTATTATTACTTTATTAATCCCAGAGGGAAATTCAGGGCATCCACCTGGATGGATGAGGCAGCCACGGTACAGCGCCAATCCCTTTACCATTCACACCCAGGGCCACTTTAGAGTCTCCAGTTAACCTAACTTGCATATTTTTGGCCTGTAGGAGGAAACCGGAGTACCCAAAGTAAACCCACACAGACACGGGGAGAACATGTGAGAAAAATGTTTCAATTTTATGAGAAAAAAAGTTTCAAATTTACAAGAAAAAAGTTGCTTCAAGGTGGTGGTGGGATTATGTCAGGGATCGGTTCTGAGCACCTTCTTGTTTGCTATGGTGATGGACTGGCTGACAGACGAGGTGTCCGTGGACTATGATGTTTACAAATGACAGTGAGAGTAGGGAGCAGGTGGAAGAGAACCTGGAGAGGTGGAGGTATGCTCTGAAGAGGAATGAAAGTTAGTAAAAGTGAGACAGAATACATGTGTATAAATGAGAGGGAGGCAGGTTTAATGGTGAGAATGCAAGGAGTAAATGTAGTTAAGGTAAATGAGTTTAAATATCTGGGGTCAACCATCCAAAGCAGTGGAAAATACACAGGAAAGCTTTATGTGTTCGCTCACCTTCCCCTCACATGTGCTGGCAGTGGCTGGACACACTGGTGGGTTTGGTGTGGGGCGGCTGTGACCATTGTGGTGGGCAGTGGGGTTGTGTGAGAGCCTTCCTGGGTGCGTCAGGCTAGGGGTGACCCTGCTGGTGCCAGGCTAACTGGTGGTTTGGTGGTGCAGGGCACCCTTGGTTGTTGGCTGGGGCTCCTTTGGCCATGCGTCTTGTGGTGGTGGGTCGTCTGCTGGCGGGGCCGGGGATTGGCTTCTCCGGGTTGGGGCCGTCCTCCTTGGTGGTGGGGGCTCGCCGGTGACAGGTTTGGTTGTCCATTCTATTCAGCACTGTATATACTGCATGTGCCAAGTTTCAAGTTAATTCATACATCACAAGCCAAATACAATTACCCCCCCTCAGCACAAGCCATAATTTAGATGTTGTATTTTGGGCAAAATCAGATCTGTTGGTCCAAGCTTTAAATAAACGTTCAAATAGACATTAAAAATTAACCTGTGCCTGACCATATTAAAGGGGACCTGTGGTGGTCGTCTAAACGCATTCAACTTGAAAACATTAGGCAAAGTATTCGTTATTTGGTTAAATAATTATTGCCAGCCATATACCACCAGAGAAATATGCAAATACGACCACAGGCATGGCCAGCCAATGAAAACTCTGCGCGCAGCCATGACACATGCGGATGTGACGTCACCACGTTGCTACTGAAAAGTCAATACTCCGCCTGTATGAGCGACTAGGGTGCTGTTGTGAGTGTTTTTATTCTATTATGGCTGAATTGTCAGACTCTGAGGAAGAATTCGTCCAACATGGCTACAGGTTTGAGCCAGAAAGGTCTTCTGAGGGTGAAAGTGACGAAGTGGTCCTCACACACAACGCAATTTCGTCTGAAAGGAAACGTCTGTGCCCTGTTCCGAGATTGCGCAACCACTTTTCCGCTACGATCTTCCGACAAGGTGAGCTGGGTTTGGGTACACAAAAGAAGTGTTTATCTTTGTTTTTCGCTTATTATTGAGACATCCAAAGGCTTTACATTCCGCCATGTTGCAATATCCACATCGCATTGTATGTTTTTGTTGTTACAAGAGCACCGAGTGTCTGCTGCTCTGTATATACTTTTAGCGGCGAGGGAAGAGCCCAGCGCCGAATCATCGGCCGTCTGGCGGCCGTTACGACCTCAGATCAGACGAGACGACCCGCTGAATTTAAGCATTTATTTATTTAATTTTCTACTCGTTTTAGTTCTGCATTTAATATGAAGCCTGAGTTTGAAATAAACGTTTGAATTTGAATATCCTGAAAGCCACTGCTCATCCGGGCACTCCAGGCTCAGCCAATATTGATCCAGATCGCGGTGCCAACGATATTACGTCACAGGAAGCGTCCTGGCAGGCCATGTAGCTGCTAGTATGGCTGCACCCATGTTTTGCTGACATAGCTGAACCAGCACATCAGCAATGGATTTATATCACATTGCTTTGAACTTGAACTAGAACGTGAGACAGGGGCTCAATATAATATCTTTTTTTTCACGACCACCACAGGTACGCTTTAATCAAAAAATCGTGTTATGTCTGTAAACCTGGCATGAAAGGAGGCAAACGAGAGGTTGCACTAGAATGGGACTTTATTAATATTTGGGTTGCAGTACAGCAGGTGCTTCATAGTGTGGGGCATCCAAGCAAGAGAGTCCAACATGGTGGACGCCCCTTATTAATAGGGTGGTGTGGTGGCGCACCTGGAAGGTGGCGTCATCACACCGTATTTCACAATAAACGCTTCATCACAAATAGTCCAATAATTGGGCTGTAAAGTCCACATGATTTGGCCCTAGTCCCTCTCAAAAGCCAAACTTTTACAACCACAGGGACAAAGATCCTGCAGGTTTTCTCTTCTACCCAGTCTCTTCAGCAGGTGTTTTCACTGATCAGTAATCAGTGGAAGAAGTTCAGTGGAATCTGCTGTTGAAAACACTGGTTGGAGGTAAAGCCTGCAGGATCTTGGCCCTCCATGGCACATGATTGGGCACCCCTGTGTTCACACATTGGACTCTGGGTGTCCCTAGACACCCCTGCTCTCAGCTAAGTTTGAAAACTAAACATGGTCTGCTTTGGTTAGTACTTGGATGGGGGACTACCTGAGAACACCAGGTTCTTCTGAGACATGGGCTCTGGAGATGACCTTCAGGGAGGACAGAGGGTCGCCGATAATTTTTTGGGCAGTGCTGATGACCCTCTGCACAGCCTTCCTGTTCTTGGCTGAGGACCTGGCATACCAAACACCCAGACAGTAGGTGAGCACGCTCTACACTGAGCAGCAATAGAAGACCAACGGCAGCTTCTGGTCCAGGTTGTTCTTCCTCAGGACATGGAGGAAGTAAAGGTAAAGCCAACTTTATTGTCATTCAATCCATACAGCCAATCATGTACAGTAGAACAAAATTACGTTTCTCTTATCTACAATGTTAATCACATCTAGAATCAGAGGGGTCGCTGTCTTGCAAGGCACCACCACAAATTTCCCTTCTCCATTCTATTATTGCTGAGCACCAAGCTGGATGGCAGGAAGTTCCACTTTTATGTGGTCTTTGGCATGACCCCCGGCCAGGATTTGAACCCCAGCCTCCCGGGTGTGGGGCGGATGCTCTACCGTCTAGGCCACCACTCCGGTGGAGTGTGGCCGCTGTTGGGCTTTCTTCACCAGGGCCTTGGTGTTGACAGTCCGGGAGAGGTCAGAGGAGACGTGGGTGCCCAGAAACCTGAAGGTGGGGACGTTTTTCATGTGGTCGCCATTTATTGGGGGTGGGATGGGGGGGTCCTGTTTGTTCTTCCTGAAGTCCAGAATGAGTTCTTTGGTTTTTTGGACATTCAGTTTCAGGTTGTTTGCTTGGCATCACAGCAGCAGATTCTCTACCTTTGACCTGTATGCCTTCTCATCATCATCAGTGATGAGCACAACCAAGGTGGTGTCATCCACACATTTCATGATGACGGTGGTTGGGTGGGTTGGAATACAGTCAAAGGTGTACAGGGAGTACAGTAGAGGCCTTAGCATGCAGCCCTGGGGGGGAGACAGTATAGAGGAGTGGTGGGGGCATAGGCGTAATTTATTGGGGGGGGGGTAACCCCCCCAAAATCAAATCCATCCAATATACCCCCCAATAATCATATAGTTATAATTAATGAAAAATATCTGGGCTGCACGGTGGCGCAGTGGTTTAGCACTGTGGCAGCACAGTTTTACCCTCGGCCGGGGGATCGCGGGGATCATGAGATCGTGGGTTCGATCCCAGCCCCCGACCAACAGTGAGCTGTGTGGAGTTTGCATGTTCTCCCCGTGTTGCGTGGGTTTACTCCGGGATTTCTCCGGTTTCCTCCCGCACACCAAAAACATGTAGGTTTAGGGCGCTCGCGCACGCAGCGACCAGCAGCCAGTGGCTTGTCACCAGACTGCAAACCAAGTCTACCTACGGGTACAAATAAGTAACAAAAAAAAAAAAAAATATCTACAAGTGAGTATGAAGAAGTTGTCATTTCTTCATTTGCAAGTAATGAAAAGTAACATTTCTAATAATCAAACAATGCCCCCCCATCCACCCACCCACCCCTTCCCTGCAGACTTGGTATTGCCCAACAGGTCCATGTGCCTTCTCTGGTCAATACTAGGAGTCATTTGTAGGGCTGGCAGGTGAGGACAGTCGTCTAAGTCTAGAATGCATTCAGCTCACAAGTGAGACAGAATGAAAGGAGCTCAACAAGGGCAACAAACCATTTTAAATTGCTGGTTTGTCAAATAAAAGGACAAACCCATCCATCCATCTTCTACCGCTTTTCCGGAGGTCCGAGTTGCAGAGGCAGCAGTTCAAGCAGAGAAGCCCAGACTTCCCTCTCCCCAGCCACCTGCTCCGGCTCTTCAGAGAGGATACCAAGGCGTTCCCAGATCAGCTGGGAGATGTAATCTCTCCAGCGAATCCTGGGTCTGTCCCAGGGTCTCCTCCCAGTGGGATGTGCCCAAAACACTTCAAGAGGGAGGCGTCCAGGAGGCATCCTGATCAGATACCCATACCACCTCAACTGGCTCCTTTCAATGTGGAGGAGCAGCGCTTCTACTCTGGGCCTCTCCCAGATGACTGAGCCCCTCACCCCATCTCTAAGGGTGAGTCCAGCAATCCTACAAAGAAAGCTCATTTCAGCTGCTTGTATCCACGATCTCCCACCCTGGAGCCAGGCCTGGGGGAGGGGCTTGATGGCTAGCGCCTGGTGGCCGGGTTTCTACCATGGGACCCGGCTGGGCTCAGCCTGAAGGAGTTACATGGGTCTGCCCTCCAGTGGGCTCACCACCTGCAGGAGGGACCATGGGGTCCGGTGCTATGTGGATCAGGTGGCAGTCGAAGGCTGAGAAAGGACAAACTCCTCTATCCAAAAGGAGGTAAATATCATATTACTGATTTAGCTGGTGAATTGTTGTCTAAAGTTAGCTGGTTGCTAGTTTGCTAATGTGAGTTAAAGCTATGGGAGTACACCACAGAAGAAATGTGCTGCCTGGTAGGATTTAGCTGATCTGAGAAATGATTAGCTCTTCTCATGCAAATGTGGTCTTTACATTGTATTACTCATTCATGAAATGTGATCAGAATGGATTTGTTCGTCAGCTGTTAGAGTGAAATTTACATATGTTTCAGCACTCATCAAAATGTTAGTTGCTCCAAACATTTATCAAGTACAAACAAATCTCTATACCACCGGTCCTTAAATATAAATGCCTTTAAATATTGCTTGTCATCCCCACAAAATTCAAGTTAACCTTAAACTGTTCTGCATTTTTAAAATGTCATGAATTCGATAATTATAAAATTCAATTAAAAGGCAAGTTTTACCACTTAAGACTATAGACTAAGTTACTCTGAAGGTTATTCTTGAATATCCACGTTAAAAGAAATTGATCATTTTCCCTGCAGATCATTTTCAGATCTTCTGTCCTGTTAAAATACCACTACTGCACAAGAGCATCTAAATGAATATATAAGAAATAAACACCAAATAGATGAATGAAAGAATAGATGCATTTCATATTCCTAAACTTTTAAAAATATTTCATTAAGGAAAATACAGCACTAAATTTTATCCATATGCATAATGTATTAAAATGAGTTCAAAAGCACTGCAATACAGCATAACTGATTTATTTGGAATTTAATTATTGAGCTTAAAATCACATTTCTAGTTTTCCGTTCCCATTTTATTTAATCACGAGACAGCATTACAAATTAGGCAGTGATCAAACACAGATATTGATGGCTTATTATCATCAATGTATAGTAATTTAGCTCCTACTATAACAAGATTAATCACCTTAACACTGTACCTTTTGAGTTTGTTGGTGTTTAAGGGTCCATTTACCATAAAGGGAGCACTAAAAATATAAATAAATTGATAAATAAAAAGTTGCAATGCTTTTTCCAGAATTTTTTTTTCTTGCAGCATTTGTCATCTCCTCCAGCCGGGTGTTTTTCCTGTATGGTCACTTCAGTACTGAATATACAGTATATATGTTTGTGTGTGTGTGTATATATATATATATATATATATATATATATATAAACTTAAAGCATATTATAAATCTATTTAAAGTTAGAGCTGTCCGCACTAAAAACTTTTGGGGCTCCAAATATTCTGTCCAACCTTTTTTCTCCTTTAATAAACTTCATCAGTGTTTTATGTAGCACTGTGACATTTCTAATGTCACTTTTTCATGTGTGCAACTTTTTTGTCATAGTTTTGCAGCTTTTCCTGTAAATCAGAGGCATTTTTTCTTGTAAATTTGCCTACTTTTTGTATAAAAATGCAATGTTCCCCCCATATGATGTTCCCTGGGGGGCCCGGTGCTGGCTCCCTTCCTGTTCACTCTTTATACTGCGGACTTCTCACACAACACAACACACTGCCATCTACAGAAGTTCTCTGATGACTCTGCGATTGTTGGCCTCATCTCCAATGGAGATGAAGCTGAGTACAGAGGGCTTATCCAGGACTTCGTGGACTGGTGCCATCGGAACTGCCTCCAGATCAATGCGAGGAAAACTAAGGAGCTGGTGGTGGACTGCCGCAGGCATGGACAACCCCTCACAGCACCAGTAAATATACAGGGAACAGACATCGAGATGGTGACATCCTATAAGTACCTGGGTGTTCATCTGAACAATAAACTAGACTGGTCACACAATACCGACGCACTCTACAAGAAGGGACAGCGCAGGCTGTTCCTGCTGAGGAGACTCAGGTCTTTTGGTGTACAAGGGGCGCTGCTGAAGACATTCTATGACACGGTGGTGGCATCAGCCATCACTTTTGGAGTGGTCTGCTGGGGCAGTGGCATTACTGCAGCCGATAGGAAGAGACTGAACAAACTGATCAAGAAAGCTAGCTCTGTCCTGGGGCAGCGCCTTGATCCGGTGGAGGAGATAGGAGAGAGAAGGACGGTGGCTAAACTGTCATCTCTGCTGGAGTCCGAGTTCCACCCTATGCAGGACATACTGAATGCACTGAGGAGCTCATTTAGCAGCAGACTACATCATCCCAGGTGCACAACCGAGAGGTTTCGCAGGTCCTTCCTACCAACGGCTGTCAGACTGTACAACCTAAGCAGGGCTGCTCGCAGAGATAGCAAAAAGACGTAACAAACTAATAGTTTTTTGAATGCAAAAGATGCAATAGACTTACACAATGGTCCCCTCCGGCATACAACTAGGAAAATACCGGTCGCTATGGAGGGTGAGAATATGTATGGGCACATAATCATACCATGTAGGATAACTAAGTAGACGGTTATGCTGTTTCATCCCATCTAGCTACAATGCTCCGCACTGGGTGTGTTTATATTTATATATCTATATATTTATTCCATCTAGCTACAATGCTTCGCACTGTGTGTTTATATATCTACATATTATTCCATCTAGTTACATTGCTCCGCACTGTGTGGGATTATATATTTACATATTTATTCCACCTAGCTGCAATGCTCCGTACTGTGGGTGTTTATATATCTACATATTTATTCCATCTAGCTACAATGCTCCGCACTGTGTTTATATATTCATATATTTATTCCATCCAGCTACAGTGCTCTGCACTGTGTGTCTGTGTGTGTGTATATATATATTTTATAGTAATATGTACATATGTATATTAGCTGCTCTTGCTTGCTTGCTTTTTTTCTTGCCTTCTGATTGTTGCTCTGAGTATTGCTATCCCTGTGCTGTTGCAATCCTGGAATTTCCCCGTTGTGGGACTAATAAAGGCTTATCTTATCTTATATTGTTTTCCCCTAAATTCAGTTTCTCATAAAAATGTAGCATTTTTCTCAAATTTGCAATTTTTATCATGGAAAATAAGCCCTTTTCCTTACATATTTGCAAAATCATTTAAATTTCTGATTTTTTAAATTATCGTCAATTTGCTACTTTCTTCTTGTGAATTTATACTATTTTCTCCTGAATTTGCATGTTTTTTTCTGGTAAATTTTGTAAAGGTAAATTTATTTACTTTTTTTTCTTTTTTTGGGGGGGGGGGGGGAATACCGGAATCCTAAATTTGAAAACTGAGTGTCACTATAAAAAATTAAATGTCTAAATAATGAATCCAGAGTAAGCTTTTAATACCGGGATGATTTAGTCACAACTCTACTCACAGATTTACTATTATTTCATGAATGAAACAGCACACCCAAGGTGCTTCTTTCATGGAGATTAATTTACAAACAAAACTTTTCCCCCCACAAATTCTTCATCTGGAACAACCAACATATTCGTTATAGGAATAAATCTATTTTTTTCAAAACTGGTTTGATAACGTCCTGTTAGTCTCTCAGCTCTTCAACAAGGAAGGTTTCTTAATGAAATATGAATAATTTAATAGAAATTATAACCTTGCTGTCTCTCCTAAAGATTATGCAGTAGTATTTGATGCTGTACCACCTGGAATCTGTACACTTTTTAAATATTCTCTGGAAGAGATTCATGGATGTCAGCCTTTGCTAAATGTAGCTGATACTGCAGAAGGAAAAAGTTATTTTACTGTATCCAGAGAAAACAACAATAAAGCAATCAGAGCTCTGTTCCAACAAGATATCAGCTCTGTACCACATGCAGTTTCTTTTGGAATAATTTTGTATCAGAGATTTGTTGGAAAAAAGTTTGGACTTTACCCAACAGGTTCTTTATTAGCAATAAAATAAAAGACTTCTCCTTTAAACAGCTCCATAGATTTTATCCTACCAATCAATAAATGACAACATTTATTAAAACACTGGACTCCAATTGTACTTTCTGTAAATGCCAAACAGAGACCATCATTCATTTATTCTGGGACTGTGCCCACTCTAGAAAGCTTTGGAAAGATTTAACTTTATTTATTGTCTCCAAAATTCACAATAGCTTTTCTTTTAAGTGGGAATTTGTATTACTGGGCTTCCATGAATATAATAATACTAAATCTTATCTAATAAACCTTTGTGTAGTTTTTTGCTAAGTTTATATTCACAAATGCAAATTCCTACACACAGAACCTCTTTTTCTTGTTTTTGTTAAAGAAATAGGAAAAATATGTCTCAGTTATTTCTAAAAGTACAAATAGAAAATCTCTGAGAACCTATGATGCTTGTTGCAAATTCAATGTCTTTATTTAATGCAACTAGGGCCCCCAAGCTACAAGTTCACTCTCAGCATTTTTTGAATGGGGGATGAGCTTCAATTTTTCTCATAAATTTGCTGCCGTTTTCTCTGAAAATTTCAATCTTTTGTTCAAAAATTGTGATTTTTTTCTTATAAATTTGCATTTTTCCCATGAATCTGTGACTCATAAATTTGATTTTTTTCTTGAAATTTTGGATAAATTTTAAACTTTTTTTCTTGTAAAGTTGCCTTTTTTTTTTTTTTTTAGAAATTTGTAATTTTTTTCTAATTAATTTTTTTAAAATTTTTTCCCTCACAAATATTGATTTTTTTTCCTGTTAAACTTTTTTCTCATATAAAATTTGTCACTCTTTCTGGTCAATTTGCAACTTTTCCCCTCAAATGTATTTTTTTCTTTAAAATTTGTTCAAATCAGTTGAATTTAAAAAGTTGCCGATTTACAGAAAAAAACTTAAAAGTCACAAATTCATCAAAAAATGTCATATTTTATAAGAAAAACGTTACACATTTATAAGAAAAAGTCAAACTTGTGAGAAAATTGTTCCAAATTTACAAGCAAAGTCACAAATTCATGAGAGAAAAGTTTCTTCAAGGTGGGGGTGAGATTACATCACGGATCAGCTCTGCGACCCTGCTTGTTTACTTTGGTGATGAACAGACTGACAGATGAGGTCAGGCAGGAGTCTTTGTGGACCATGACATTTGCAGGTGACATTGTAATCTGCAGTGAGTAGGGAGCAGGTGGAAGTGAACCTGGAGAGGTGGAGGTATGCACTGAAGAGGAATGAAAGTCAGTAGAAGCAAGACAATACATGTATGTGAATGAGAGGAAGGCAGGTGTAACGGTGAAGATGCAAGAAGCAGAGGTAGTGAAGGTAGATAAATTTAAATACCTTGGGTCAACCATCCTTCTGGTTGTCTCTCAGGAGGCGAGGAAGACAATGCATTGTGCCGTCACCGGTGGATGCGCATGTGGCTTTGGAGTCCGAAGTTTGAAGCACACATGCAGTTGCAGGTAGGGCATGGAATACCAGTGGTCAGGGCAGAGGCGGATGCAGCTTGGTGGTGCCGATCCCGTGCAGCTACAAGGCATTGGCAGTGGTCATCTTCGAAAGAGTTGACTGCCTTCCTTGTTAGGGCATGCCAGCTGGTTCTGTTGGCTGCTGCAGTCTCGAGCTGTTGGGGCTGAAGGCCAGCCCAATTGATGTTGAGTTTGAGATCGTCTTTGAACCTCTTCTTTAGGTGACCCTGCTTGTGGCTACCTCGTGCCAGCTCCCTGTAGAAGAGCTGACATGGGATTCTGGATTCTTCCATACGGATGACATGGCCAGTCCATCAAAGCTGAGCTTGGAGGATCTTGGCTTCGATGCTTGTGGTGTTGGATCTGTTCAGGCAGTGTTTTGTCAAGTTTAAAGATCTTGGCGCGGTGGCAACATATTTTTTCCGGGGGTGGGGGGTAAACGTAAACATATGACACGATTGTTACCAGAATGTTGATTTTATATTATTTATTTATTTTTTTAAATTTTGTGCAGTAACTTTGCATATAGAGCTTACCATTTGAAGTATTGTACAACCGAGGCTTGAATATTGGAATATTGGGCCATTTGGGGTCCCACCCAGACGTCCTGTATTTGGACTTTTTACTGGTGTCATCCTTCTCTCCTTCCTCTGCTCTCACCTCTCCTGGACCCTCTGCCTGAATAGTTTCCTCTCCTTGGCTCCTCTCTTCTGTCTCATCTTGCCCTGTTTGAGCTTTGTCTAATTCAGGTTCCCTTTCTGTCTATGGTGGTATACAAACAGCTTAGAAAATATCAAATGTCATATTTTGTCCTGAAGGATTTTTTTGTCATGGTTTACATAAATGACAAAAATATTTATTTTTTGTATTTTTATTCTAGTGTTTATTTTTTTCTATTGAAAGAGTAGGGAAGGGAAAAAAACATTCATTATAGTAATGTACTCATGCATACTTAAATTATATGATCAGGTGGGTATAATAACCAGAAATTCTACTCATGTAAAAGCAGTGCTTTGAAATTAATAATTAAAAGTAGACAACCAAAAATTTCTAGTCGAGTTAAGGGTACAAAGAGCACCCACTTAAAAACTTGAGTAATGACTTCAGTCTTGAAGGGTTGAGGTTTTTCCTCAAAAATTTATAACAGTTTCTTATAATTTTCTACTTTTCTTTGTAAATTTATCTAAATTTTAAACCATTTTACTCAAATTTGTAATTTCCTCTTGTAAAATTGACTTTTCTTGTATATTTGAAATAAATTTGTGGATTATTTTATGGCTTATTTTTTGTCTGTTTTTCAAAATAAAATTACTTTTTTTTAAAAATTTGAAACAGACTATTTTTTTTACCTTTTCCTTTTAACAATTTGCATTTTTGACCATAACTTTGCAGTCAGAACAGAATAATTTAACTCTGATTACAAAGAAAAAAATATTAATAAAATTGCATTTAATGAAATAAATTAACTTCAATGACCAAGGATACCGTTGTTTCTGTTATATTTCTTTATATAGTTTTTTTTTTTTTTAGAACTCTCCTCACCACCCAGACAGTAGGAAAAACCTCCCTTATTTTGAAATCCAAATGTTGGCACGTTTAGTTTGTCTGAAGGCTGCTGACAGATTAAAGTCATTGACTTCGTGAATTTTGGTCATCTTAACTTGCTAGGTACATAACTTAATGTTGTAATGGCTGGTAAAATATATCCTCAGCAGTTCAGTCCTCCTTTGCCTTTCCTTTCATATGAAGCCGGCTGCATATGAATTCTAACCACATCTCTTAGCAAAGCGACTCTTCCATTATTGCTCCTGTTTCCAGCGGGTTAAAACCATGATAAATGCCAGTGCTTACATACCTCTTCTCATTTTTTTCTGCGTTTAAAATACTTTAATAAACTCATGTTTCTCTCGGACAGTCACGCTAGCAAGACACTCTGCCTGGTGACTGACTGGAAAGCTTGCGTGGGCAGGGCACTCCTCAACTCCGTGTGGATGACGGTCACACACGTTTGTGTGCGCGCGCTTGCGGAAAGTCATTGCTTCATATATTTTTCTTAAATTTATATATCCTCATAAGCACGGAGGAAAATTTTCTGGCAAGGCGGGCCACCACCCAAAAATATTACCAGAGGGGAAACCCTGGTTCAGGACTTCTTGGTTCGTTATGCGGTCCTGCCTGCGTATCCACATGATTGACCGCAGACAGCGTGTGTGGAATTGCTCCAGTTTCTTGATGTGCCTGTGGTATATAGTCCAGGTTTCACACCCGTACAGCAGTGATGCCAATACGACTGCATTGTACACCTTCAGTTTGGTTGAGCGGTGAATATCTTTATGCTGCAAGACCTTGGTGCGCAGACTGCCCATTGCTTGACTGGCTTTCTGTATCCTTGCTGCGACCTCCTTGTCTAGCGACGCATCATTAGAGATGGTGGTGCCCAGGTACTTGAAGGTATCAACATTCTTCAGCTGTGTGACATCAATGGTGATGTTTGGCTCTTGGCAGACACTGTTCGGTTCAGGCTGGAAGAGGACCTCTGTCTTTCCGAGGCTGATTGTTAGGCTGAACATCTTGGATGCTATGGAGAACCTGTCAACAATTGTCTGTAGGTGGGTCTCTTTGAGGGCCATCAGAGTGCAGTCGTCGGCAAACAGGGCTTCTGCTATGAGCCTCTCCAGCACCTTTGTTTTTGCAGCAAGACGTCACAGATCAAACAGTGAGCTATCCAGGCGATATCTAATGTAGATACCAAGCTCGAGGTCTTTGACAGCATGAAGTAGTACTTGGGTGAAGAAGAAATTGAACAGCACTGGGGAAGGATGCAGCCATGTTTTACGCCATTCGAGATGTCAAATCTCTCAGAAGGTTCACCATCAGTCAGTACTTCACTAGTCATGTCGTCATGAAACAGCCTGATGAGTGAGGTGAACTTCACTAGGCACCTGAGTTTGCGGAGGATGATCCACAGTGCATTTCTGTTGACTGTGTTGAATGCTTTTGTCAGATCGATGAAGACTGCATAGAGGCTCATGTTCTGCTCAAGGCATTTCTCTTGAACTGGTCTCATCACAAAAACCATGTCAACAGTGCTGCGATCAGGCCAAAAACCGCATTGTGATTCAGGGAGGTTTTTCTCTGAGACTACCGAGATCAGTCTGTTCAGAATGATTTTGGCGAGGATTTTCTCAGCAATGGAAAGTAGGGATATACCCCTGTAGTTCCTGCAGTCTGCTCTGGAGCCTTTGTTCTTGTACAGGGTGACTATTGTTGCATCACAGACTTCAGCTGGCATTTCTTCCTCTTCCCATATACTGGTAGGAACACTGTGAAATGCCTGAAGAGCCTTTTCACTAAGTGCCTTGTACACTTCTGTAGGGATACCATCCCTGCCAGGTGCCTTACCACAGCTCATCTGTTTGATGGCTTTCCTGACTTCATCCAGGGATGAAGGATCATCAAGCTCTTCAATGGCTCTGTTGTGCAACTTGGTCCAGTGCAGCCTGGTCAACAGTGAATGGGCGGTTCAGAAGTTGGCTGAAGTGTTCCCTCCATCTGCTGTTGATGGCAGCTTTGTCCTTGATGAGCATGGCTCTGTCTGCAGACAGCAAGGGGGCAGGGCCAGATTTTGAGGAACCAAACACTGTCTTGATGGAGCTGAAGAACTCCTTTGAGTTGGTGGTATCAGCGAAGCCTTGGATCTTGTCAGCTTTCTTTTCCCACCACTGGTCATGCATGTTTCTTTTCTCTCTTTGAGGCATGGCCTGGTATGACTTAAATCTGTCCTTCTTGGGAATGGAGGCTGGATCATTCTGTTATTCCATGAATGCTTTGTTCTTCTTGGCAAGCAGGTCAGTGATGGCCCTGTTGTTCTCATTGAACCAGTCTTTATGTTTCCTGCTCTTTAGGCCGAGCGCTGACTTCGCTGTGTCAGTCACCATTTCTCTGAACTGGTTCCATTTCTGTGTTGGGTCTCCAGTTACTGGTCCATTGGCAGACAGCTTTTCGTCCAGGTTTGTCTGGAGCTCATGGAGGTAGTGGGGTTGTTGGGAGTCTGGCTGTGTTGAAGGCAGTACGAATAAGTTTTGGCCGTCTGGGGTGGTGTGGAGCTATGTGCAGCTTCACAGTGGAGTGGACAAGCCTGTGAACTGTCCAGCATTCTGCTCCTCGCATGGCTCTGGTGATGAGAACATCCTGAATGTCACATTAACAGACAATAGCCACGGTTACATGTGCAAAATTTCTTCAATCTGATTACAATTCAGATCAAAACTTTACTGTTTACATGGATGCTGAAAAAGTTTGATTAGGACGTGCGTTTCCATGTGTCACACGTTTGAACGGACTAAATCATTTTGACATGCGCACAATTATCCGACATTCTGGAAATAGTAGAAGAAGAAGTAACTTCCGATGTAAACAAAACTCGCTTCGTGTCTCTTTTTGAAATGGACCTGTATTGTGTTATCCAGACTGTACTTTTGCTTCTGCTGGTCTCCGGAATGAAGCTACAAATACATACACTACCGTTCAAAAGTTTGGGGTCACCCAGACAATTATTTTGTGTTTTCCATGAAAATTCACACTTATTTACCACCATGAGTTGTAAAATGAATAGAAAATATAGTCAAGACATTGACAAGGTTAGAAATAATGATTTGTATTTGAAATAATTTTTTCCTTCAAACTTTGCTTTCGTCAAAGAATCCTCCATTTGCAGCAATTACAGCATTGCAGACCTAACATGATTGCACAAGGGTTTTCTAATCATCCATTAGCCTTCTGACGCAATGAGCAAGCACGTTGTACCATTAGAACACTGGAGTGATAGTTGCTGGAAATGGGCCTCTATACACCTATCTAGATATTGCACCAAAAACCAGACATTTGCAGCTAGAATAGTCATTTACCACATTAGCAATGTATAGAGTGTATTTCTGATTAGTTAAAAGTTATCTTCATTGAAAAAAAGTGCTTTTCTTTCAAAAATAAGGAAATTTCTAAGTGACCCCAAACTTTTGAACGGTAGTGTACTTCTGCATATGATGAACAGAGGGAGACAGCAGGACAATTCAGATCAGTTTTTACTCCCGCCACGTCTTCCGCTAGCTGCGGTAAAGGCGGAAATACGTCACGTCGACGTGTGGCTGACGTACAGACATGCGCAGTAAGCATATTTTCTAACCAAACTTCGGAATAAGTGTTTATATGCGCACCAATCGGATTAACAATCGGCACAACCCACTGTCTCAATCAGAAGGAAATTTTGACCTGAATGAGTGTGATCGGGTCAGAATATTCCGAATGGCGTGTTTACATGAAGCATTTTTATTCCGATCAGGCTTTTAACCCGGTTACTTTTGTTCATGTAAACATGGCTAATGATGTAATCTATCAGATGCCATTGTCGGGATCTGGGATGCATCCAGGTAGTCTTGTATTTGTCAGCCATTCTGAACACTGTGCTCATGATGACAAGGTCATACTCTGCACACTTGCTCAACAGTAGGAGGCCATTGCTGTTCATCTTGCCAACACCGTGTCTACCAAGTATCCCTTCCCAGCAAGCATGATCGCTGCCAACTCGGGCATTAAAGTCTCCATGCAAGATGAGCTTGTCGTTGGCAGGAACGGAGTTCAGTAAGGAACTGAGGTCAGCGTAGAACTGGCAGGAGTCTCCGTGGACCATGATGTTTGCAGATGACATTGTAATCTGCAGTGAGTAGGGAGCAGGTGGAAAAAACCTGGCGAGGTGGAGGTATGCACTGAAGAGGAATGAAAGTCAGTAGAAGCAAGACAGAATACTGTATATGTATGTGAATGAGAGGAAGGCAGGTGTAACGGTGAAGATGCAAGGAGTAGAGTAAGTTTAAATACCTTGGGTCAACCATCCAAAGCAATGGAAAATGAGGTGAAGGAGAGAGTGCAGGCAGGGTGGAGATGGGTGTCTGAGGTGATTTGTGATAGGATAGCAGCTAAAGTGAATGGGAACTGGCACCAACACCTCCCCACTCCCAACACACAGCCCCCCATCCTGACCCTGACCAGGACCTAGGTGAGGACGGAGCTGAGGAAGATCAAGGCGAGGAAGGCGTCGGGACCGGACGGCATCAGCGCAAAGCTCCTCAAGTCCTGTGCAGACCAGCTGTGTGGGATTGTGACGTACATCTTCAACCTGAGCCTGAAGCTGGGGAGGGTACCACAGCTGTGGAAAACATCTTGTGTGGTACCTGTACCAAAAACTTCCCACCCCAAAGACCTGAACAGCTACAGACCAGTGGCCTTGACGTCCCACTTGATGAAGACCCTGGAGAGACTGCTCCTTGCTCACCTCCGCCCCCTGGTGGAACCAGCGATGGATCCACTCCAGTTCGCCTACCAGCATGGCATTGGGGTGGAGGATGCGGTGATCTTCCTCCTTCACCGTTCTCTGTCCCACCTGGAGAAGCCCGGGAATATGGTGAGGATCATGTTCTTTGACTTCTCCAGTGCTTTCAACACCATCCAACCGATGATCCTGAAGGACAAGCTGCTGCGCGCAGGGGTGGACCAGCACCTGTCATCATGGATCCTGGACTACCTCACGAACCGGCCTCAGTTTGTGAGAACCCGGGACTGTGTGTCCGACATGATCATCGGTAGCACGGGGGCCCCCCAGGGAACGGTGCTGGCTCCCTTCCTGTTCACCCTTTATACTGCGGACTTCTCACACAACACAATACACTGCCATCTACAGAAGTTCTCTGATGACTCAGCGATCGTTGGCCTCATCTCCAATGGAGATGAAGCTGAGTACAGAGGGCTTATCCAGGACTTCGTGGACTGGTGCCATCGGAACTGCCTCCAGATCAACGCGAGGAAAACTAAGGAGCTGGTGGTGGACTGCCGCAGGCATGGGCAACCCCTCACAGCACCAGTAAATATACAGGGAACAGACATCGAGATGGTGACATCCCATAAGTACCTGGGTGTTCATCTGAACAATAAACTAGACTGGTCACACAATACTGACGCACTCTACAAGAAGGGACAGCGCAGGCTGTTCCTGCTGAGGAGACTCAGGTCTTTTGGTGTACAAGGGGCGCTGCTGAAGACATTCTATGACATGGTGGTGGCATCAGCCATCTCTTTTGGAGTGGTCTGCTGGGGCAGTGGCATTACTGCAGCCGATAGGAAGAGACTGAACAAACTGATCAAGAAAGCTAGCTCTGTCCTGGGGCAGCGCCTTGATCCGGTGGAGGAGATAGGAGAGAGAAGGACGGTGGCTAAACTGTCATCTCTGCTGGAGTCCGAGTTCCACCCTATGCAGGACATACTGAATGCACTGAGGAGCTCATTTAGCAGCAGACTACATCATCCCAGGTGCACAACCGAGAGGTTTCGCAGGTCCTTCCTACCAACGGCTGTCAGACTGTACAACCTAAGCAGGGCTGCTCGCAGAGATAGCAAAAAGACGTAACTAATAGTTTTTTGAATGCAAAAGATGCAATAGACTTACAAATGGTCCCCTCCGGCATACAACTAGGAAAATACCGGTCGCTATAGAGGGTGAGAATATGTATGGGCACATAATCATACCATGTAGGATAACTAAGTAGACGGTTATGCTGTTTCATCCCATCTAGCAACAATGCTCTGCACTGTGTGTGTTTATATATTTACATATTTATTCCACCTAGCCGCAATGCTCCGTATTGTGGGTGTTTATATATTGTAACGTGCTGCTCGACATGGCGACGTCCCACCGGGAGATTCGAACTCACGCCTCCCGCTCCGGAGTCCCGCACCCTACCTGTGTCGCCAATAGGGTCAACCCACTTGGCAAGCCAAGTAGGGTGCTCATATTGAGTTCGCTACACTACTCCCCTCTGGTTGTCAACATCGTCCCGATGTCAGCGCCCCATTACTGCTTTGGACAGGAGATCCCACTTCTGACACCAGTGTAACGTGCTGCTCGACATGGCGACGTCCCACCGGGAGATTCGAACTCACGCCTCACGCTCCGGAGTCCCGCACCCTACCTGTGTCGCCAATAGGGTCAACCCACTTGGCAAGCCAAGTAGGGTGCTCATATTGAGTTCGCTACAATATCTACATATTTATTCCATCTAGTTACAATGCTCCACACTGTTTATTTATTCATATATTTATTCCATCCAGCTACAATGCTCTGCACTGTGTGTCTGTATATATATATTTTATAGTAATATGTACATATGTATATTAGCTGCTCTTGCTTGCTTGCTTTTTTTTCTTGCCTTCTGATTGTTGCTCTGAGTGTTGCTATCCCTGTGCTGTTGCAATCCTGGAATTTCCCCGTTGTGGGACTAATAAAGGCTTTTTTTTTTTTTTTTGTTACTTATTTGTACCCGTAGGTAGATTTGGTTTGCAGTCTGGTGACAAGCCACTGGCTGCCGGTCGCTGCGTGCGCGAGCGCCCTAAACCTACATGTTTTTGGTATGCGGGAGGAAACCGGAGAAATCCCGGAGTAAACCCGCGCAACACGGGGAGAACATGCAAACTCCACACAGCTCACTGTTGGTCGGGGGCTGGGATCGAACCCACGATCTCATGATCCCCGCGATCCCCCGGCCGAGGGTAAACTGTGCTGCCACAGTGCTAAACCACTGCGCCACCGTGCAGCCCCACCGTGCAGGCTTATCTTATCTCATCTTAAAGACAGGAGATAGCGCTGGAGGTGGCACAGTTGAAGATGCTAAGATTCTCATTGGGAGTGACAGGATTAGGAATGAGTATATCAGAGGGTCAAGTCAGGCTGAATGGCTTGGAGAAAGTAAGAAGGGAAGTCTGAGATGGTTTGGACATGTGCAGAGGATGGGTGGATGCAGACTAAAATGGTGTTCTTTTCTATTAAAACTTCATTTTTCCTTCTGTAAACGCAGAGCTTATGTGATTGGCCAAAAAGCTTGTTTTGTCTTATCAAGACCTATGGACATTCTCCCAGAAACTTTGGGGCTTGTCAACATGCATTTTGATTTTGATTTTTTTTTTTTTTTATTTTGTATACTTTATTGATCCCCAGAGGGGAAATTGAGGGCATCCACCTGGATGGATGAAGCAGCCATGGTACGGCGCTATCCCTTAACCATTCACACACACATCCACACCTAGGGCCATTTTAGAGTCTCCAATTAACCTAACCTCCATGTTTTTGGCCTGTGGGAGGAAACCGGAGAAATCCCGGAGTAAACCCACGCAGACACGGGGAGAACATGCAAACTCCACACAGATCACTGTTGGTCAGGGGCTGGGATCGAACCAGGGATCCCATGGCCAAGGGTGAGTTGCTGTGCTACCGCAGTGCTAACCACTGCACCACCGCACTGCCCATTGGCTGGCTTTTTTAAAAAATGTTTTTCTGTCTATGGTGGCACTCTCTTGGTCTTCTTCCATTGTTCAAAATGTAACCCATGGTGTGATTGGAAACCAACATACCTTGACTTTGGAGTTCCGCTTGAATGATTTTGGATGGTTTCCAAGGCACTTTTTCTACAGTACGCACCATCATGATCAACCGAGGGTTGCATTTCCAATTGCGTCCACATCCTAGGAGGTTGGTCTCAGTCCTGTGAGCCTTATACTTTTTAATATTGGCAACTGTGGTCACAGGAACATGAAGCTGCTTGGAGATGGTCCTATAGCTTTTACCTTTAACATAGTTATCTATAATCCTCTTTCTGAGGTCCTCAGCTCTCTTCTTAAGAATGTTACTTCGATACTTTCACTGTTTTTATACTTAAAACAAAGAGGGCAGCATAAACCTGTCGTACAATAGATACCTCTTTATTATAGTGCATTTATCAGATGTTACAAGATCAGTTATTAAAAAACATAGAAGGTAAATCAAACACCATGTACCATGTCAATTATACAGAAATAAAGATTAAAGCATCACATGTGAATGAGGGTAGGGCTGAAGTTAAACATGTTTTCAGGATTTTTATACAAACTTTTTTTTTTTGCATTTTCCCAGATTGAATCACAAAGAGAAAAAAAAACTGGCCTTCAGTGATGCAAACTTAAAAAATCCAGTTATAGAAGAATAAAAAAATGGGAAATCCCTTTGGAGGTCAGTGTGGAGCAACATTCTTTTCTCATACTTTTCAAACATCTGCTGGTGTAGAGTGATCTAGATGCATCACTGTGTGTGGGTTCACCATGATGGCTGCGAGACAAACTGCCACCTTTGCCCGGGGCTGTGCTGGGCAAGCCGATGAGGTTCGTGCAAAGGGCATGACAAGATGCAACTTAGAAGGGCGGCTGCACACGGAGTAGATGGCAGACAGCCCAAAGGATTTACAGAGCCGACATATACTGTACAGGCGTGATTCAAATGTTCCACCTCTCACTGTAAATGTGACGAGTGTATGGAGACAGTGCAGAACCAAAACCGAACACAAAAGGCAAACTGTTGATCCACAGATGATTTTACACAAAAGTAATAAAATAATAATAAAAAAGAAGATTCTACACCTGACACACAAAGCCAAAGCTAAAGAAAACCAGGTCATGTATGCATAACCAATATTAAAATATAAGACATTTCAAGAGGAAAAAACCTCAAACCAAAGCAAAAACAACCAGGAAAAAGACAACCCAAGGCAGGAGCAACTCTAAATCAAAAATTAAAAAAAGCTCTGTCGTGTTGATGGTCTGGGTGGAGCAGAAACACACACACATCCACTGGTGACGCAGCAGCTACACCCACACTCCTCCACAGATGGTTAAACTTGGGCTGTGCAGCTTTTATTGCCTCTTTAATACATCATGTCACGAGGAAAACAAAGAACTGATAAACTACAACGCTTTTTAAAAATATATCAGGGTTTCTGCTGTTTTCTTATGGCATCATAGGAAGTTGGACTGATGACACTGGGAACTGACAGCTGTTCCAATAAGTAGGGGTGGGACAAAAAACTCGATTTGGTGATGTATCGCAATACTTTGTACATCATCACAAATACATTTGTGATGATGCACCAAACCCTAAAAGCACTGACTGATCTTTAATTATATATATATTTATGTAAATGCTGCAAACTCTTGGGTATTAATCAACCAATTGCATTTTAAGTCCACTAGATGGCGCAAAGTAATTGCACATTGCCAGGTGAAGTCATGGCTTGTCTCGTGACATTTTCAGTCGAGTGTACAAGTTAGGAAAGCAATTGGATGTGCTGAAAAGTTAGCTGAAATGTTGGGCGTTTTGGGGATTTTATAACAAAGACGGAATGAAAGACCTTGACGTGACACACTCAACCCACAATGTGCACCACATGGAAAAAACAAAAAAAAAAAAAAACAGCAACCCCCCCCCCCCCCAAAAAAAAAAAAAAAGTGTGGACCGCCACAGTCCTCTCAAAGCCATTCAGCTACAGCAGCATTAGCAATGAGTAAGCTAAATAGACTTCAGCACTCCAGTGAACAATCAACTCTGGACACCTCCTACACAACAAACACAGACCTCCAAACTTGGAGCAAGCCGAGTAAGCACCCCCCCCCCCCCCCGTGTGCAGAGAGGTGTTACTGTGGAAAATGAGGCCCTCTGGAATACAAGAATGTGGTCAGCAGAAAGGACAACAGCAGCACACCATACCACCAAGGTCTGAGCGTCTGCATCCACTGAAACACAAGTGGCCACGATAAGTTGAAAAGACTGAAAACTTAGATCAAACACACACTGACAGTTGTATTTTGGGGACGAAACTTGACACTGAAATGGGAGGGATACATGGTATTGCAATACTTAAGGATTTATGATATCGTAACAGTATTGCATCATGATCAGAGTATCATGATACATATCCTATTGAGAGGTCCCTCACAATTCCCACCCCTACTAGTAAGTGTGTTTAAATACTTTACATTACTGCATAACTAAACTGTTCCATGTCACTGAAACTACTTTTAATAAATTTAAAACCCACAACTGCATAGGCGACCCACATCTTTAACATACAGACTGCTACCATTGTTGTGGTTCCTTGATGCTTATATGTAGTCATCAAGTTGCCCTAGCTTGAGCAAGTATACATTTCCTAATAACTTGACAGAGTTGTGCAACCATCAGAGCCACTGGAAGAGCATGTTAGCACGTTAATGTCAGCTAGCTGAGCTGTTTTCCTTCCTTGTTAATAGCCTTGACCTGCTTCTGCCTAGTATATACACTCACCGGCCACTTTATTAGGTACACCTGTCCAACTGCTCGTTAACACTTAATTTCTAATCAGCCAATCACATGGCGGCAACTCAGTGCATTTAGGCATGTAGACATGGTCAAGACAATCTCCTGCAGTTCAAACCGAGCATCAGTATGGGGAAGAAAGGTGATTTGAGTGACTTTGAACGTGGCATGGTTGTTGGTGCCAGAAGGGCTGGTCTGAGTATTTCAGAAACTGCTGATCTACTGGGATTTTCACGCACAACCATCTCTCGGGTTTACAGAGAATGGTCCGAAAAAGAAAAAATATCCAGTGAGCGGCAGTTCTGTGGGCGGAAATGCCTTGTTGATGCCAGAGGTCAGAGGAGAATGGCCAGACTGGTTCGAGCTGATAGAAAGGCAACAGTGACTCAAATAACCACCCGTTACAACCAAGGTAGGCAGAAGAGCATCTCTGAACGCACAGTACGTCGAACTTTGAGGCAGATGGGCTACAGCAGCAGAAGACCACGGCGGGTGCCACTCCTTTCAGCTAAGAACAGGAAACTGAGGCTACAATTTGCACAAGCTCATTGAAATTGGACAATAGAAGATTGGAAAAACGTTGCCTGGTCTGATGAGTCTCGATTTCTGCTGCGACATTCGGATGGTAGGGTCAGAATTTGGCGTCAACAACATGAAAGCATGGATCCATCCTGCCTTGTATCAATGGTTCAGGCTGGTGGTGGTGGTGTAATGGTGTGGGGAATATTTTCTTGGCACTCTTTGGGCCCCTTGGTACCAATTGAGCATCGTTGCAACGCTACAGCCTACCTGAGTATTGTTGCTGACCATGTCCATCCCTTTATGACCACAATGTACCCAACTTCTGATGGCTACTTTCAGCAGGATAATGCGCCATGTCATAAAGCTGGAATCATCTCAGACTGGTTTCTTGAACATGACAATGAGTTCACTGTACTCAAATGGCCTCCACAGTCACCAGATCTCAATCCAATAGAGCATCTTTGGGATGTGGTGGAACGGGAGATTCGCATCATGGATGTGCAGCCGACAAATCTGCGCCAACTGTGTGATGCCATCATGTCAATATGGACCAAACTCTCTGAGGAATGCTTCCAGCACCTTGTTGAATCTATGCCACGAAGAATTGAGGCAGTTCTGAAGGCAAAAGGGGGTCCAACCCGTTACTAGCATGGTGTACCTAATAAAGTGGCCGGTGAGTGTATATCCACTGCCCATGTAACTGTACAGTCTCAGACAAGGTCACACTTTGTCCAGTAAAAGTTTGCGTATTTCGTAGTCTTTTTTTGCCCCTGAAGTTGAAGTTAACCACTACTGTTGGAACATCCCAGACTTGCACATTCCTCAGGCTTTCCTTGGCTATTCTGTCAAACGTGACATTAAATAAAAGGAAAAATAAAAAGAAATTGTAGTGTTATATGGACAATTTGTGCTCAAACAAGCATAAATCTCTAGCAGAGGTTACAGTGATAAAGGCGGTGTCTTTACTTCCAATTTTCACTGGAATTTTTTCCCCTGTTAATTAACATCACGTTTGACAAAAACGCCAAGGAAAACTGGAAGAATGTGTGCAGTTCTCAGATGCTCTACCAGCAGTGGCAAATTTCAACTGTGGAAAAAAATGCTCAAGAGAAGAGAGTCAAAACTATTGAAGGATTTTGTCCCTAATAACAACAGCTAAATGATAAGCATGCAGGTACCCAGCTTGCCATGCAAAGGTAATGTTTATAACACTGCTCAACTAGCTAACATTAATGAGCTAACACACTCTGGAAGCTGTGGTAGTGCACATAACTCGTCATTCTTTTGAAATTTAACATTAACTGCATCAACGAACCAAAGACAGAACAGCAGTAGTGGCTTTATATTTTGTAGGACTGTCAACAGTCGATAATGTCCACATTTCATTTTAAATTAAAATATCAGCAACCCTTTTCAAATGATGAATATTATTTATTCACCAGCAGGGATGGAATAGTTATTTTTATATCTAAGGTCCCACTTAATACTGTAGTGTCTGTTCCGTACTGATCAAGGTTTGACCCCCAAACTCTGGAATGGTTGATAAGTGTTATCGCTCCCCTACCGTTCTGCAGAATAGAACAGTTCACCAGCTTTGGAACAGTTGATAGAGGTCGTCTCAGGCAGTCTTTTTCAACCAGGCTGCCCTGGTATGTTCAGCTTTCTGTGGGAAATGATGTTATTTCGAAATTATCTAATCCAATTTTTTGTTAAATGGTCCAAAAACAAACTGCAAATAATTTGCTGCTGTTGTGCATGGGTTTTGTAGGCACTCATGCACAACAATGGCAAATTATCTGCATTGTGACAGTGATATCTAAAAGATGTGGGTAGCACCTTCAGTTGTGGGATTTTTTTAAATGCAATCTGATATTAAAAGAGATTTCAGTGACATGAAACAGTTTACAGTAATGCAGTTAATCACACTTACTAGAACAGCTGTCACTGCCGAATATCAATTCAACTTCCCACCCAGTCAGAAAACAGCAGAAACCTTGATCATCTAACTCTGGTCACCACAGCAACAGTGCAGCTCAAAAATCAGTTGCCAGATTGGTCTGCAGATTGTGGTCTGCATCCCACGGAGTTAAAAATTCAGCCAAGATCACTTCTGAAAAGAAGGTGAATGTGCAGGATGTTAAAGGTCAGATTTTAACAAAGGTTACATGCAGCTGTGCGTCGACGCAGGTTAAATAGTCGTCAATGGGGCCTTAACGTTAGTAACAAATATAAAATCTGGATTATTGTTCATTTTTGGTTTTTCTTTACAATCATCCTCAACACTCTTGCTCTTCACTCTGTGGAGACCAGCTGTCTGGTCAAGGCACCGCAGGGCTGCTCTCACCCAAAAACTCTCACCCAACACACAGTACACGAATGCAGGGAAGCACCAGCAAAAGGTCCCACGCTTCAGAGGAAAAAAAGAGGAGAGTGCAAAGACCAGGACCAGTGCAGACTCCCAAAGACACCACAGCCGGGGCTGACAGATGGGGAGGAGGTGTGATCTGTTATTTAGCATTCTTTAACTGGTTTGAAAGCCAGTCCAGACCCTCGTAGAGACCGTCTCCACTGGTGGCACACGTGGCCTGGATGTACCAGTTACGTTGACGGAGGGAATGCAGGCCCAGCTTATCTGTGAGCTCTGCTGCATTCATGGCGTTGGGCAGATCCTGAAAGAATGGAAAACAGAACATTGAAAGGCTTTTTCTTGACTCAAAAATGGGTGAAAATATACTCAAAAGATGGTTTGTCAACATAACAATGGAGGGGCCCTTTTACCACATGTTGACACAGCTCACAGAGGTGTTAGAAATGTCATGCTCTGGTCAGAACCCCTCAGGGTTTTACTGCAGTACCATTCTACACACAGGGAAGGAGCTCTCCTCAAAGCGAGCTGCTTTTATAGCACACTGCAGGGATGTCCAATCATGTGCAGTGAAGGGTCACAACCCCACAGGATTTCTCTCCAGCCAGCAGGCATTTTCACATATCAGCAATCAATGGGAAAGAATTCAGCAAAACAAGCGGTTGTAAAGAAAACCTATAGGGTCCCGGCCCTCCATGGCACATGACTGGACACCCCGGGCTAGGACTATGTGACAATATTTATCGGGTGATGTGATAAAAACATTTATCGTTTCATATAAAACTATCGTTTATATTGGGATTTAAGACATACAGTATACACCGTTTCTACTTGTCACTGCTCCGCCGCTCCCCTGCAGTGTCCAAGTTGTGTGGGTTCCAGTGGTTAGCCCCAGCAGTTAACTTCAAGCTAATGGTTTGGTCAAATAGCCGCTACTTCTGTTTGCCAGGGATGTGGGACCGTTTCCCACCGTGCTGCATCAGAGAGGATAGTCCACTACCCTGGTTTTAACTGGAGGCAAGTCACGTTAACACCATCTCACTGCAATTATATAACAGCAAATGCTAAATAACAATGCTCATCATGTGACGCCATCTCCGCCTGTGGCAGATTGCGCACTAGCATTGGAGATGTTTTTCCATAAATCTCTGTCTTGGGTGGCCTGATTTAGGATATATAAGTTCCTTTTAGTCCATTCATAAATATTATCCCACCAGCGTCAGCGTTGTCTTCCTCCGTTTCTTCTGCCATTATTAATCATGCCTTCAAGACGTTATGGAAAGGCCTGATTGTGAACGTTTCATGTCACCACAGAGCTTCAGAGTTTTGCTTTTCACCATGGGCATAATTGGAGTTAATGATGTTAAATGGTGAAGTTCATTGATAGAAACATGATCTGTAAGCTTGTGATTAGTCATAGCTCTCATAATGTGGTTTTGGAAGGTTTCAAAAGTTCTGCAGAGTGTGGATGTCCAGTTTACACATTCAAGCCCATAAAGAACAACAGTTAGAATGTCGGTATTATAAATTTTGGCCTTAATTCTATATTGAACCCATTTAGATGTTAGAAGTTCCTTATTTTTCTCAAACGCTGCCCAACCAAGGGAAATTCTGTGTTTAACAGCAGCGGTACCATCACTGGTAGATGACAGTTTATGACATAGGTAAACTGATTCAGAAACTTGCTTAATGGGCTTGTTGTAGATTGTAAGATGGAGGGGTTGACTTTCATCAGTTGTCATGAACTCAGTTTTAGACATATTTACATACAGTCCAACTTCTGCAGAATAGGTGGATTATGTATCAAGGAACAATTGTAAGTCTTGTTTTGAATCACTCAACGCAGCTGTGTCATCAGCATAGCTTAAGTTGGAAAGAAGACGGCCTCCAACAGAGAAGCCAGAGTTGCAAACTGCTTCAGTTTTTGAGATAATAGCAGCTATGACTATACAGAATAAAAGCACTGACAGAATATCACCTTGTTTTACACCTTTGAGTATTTGCACTGATCAAGTTATCCGTGTTGGTTTTTATAGCAGCTGTGGAGTTGTCATAGGTCAATTTGAGAAGACTGACGTATCAATTATTAAGATCTGTTTCAAGAAGTTCCCAGAGGCAGCTAAGTTGTGTACCATCAAAGGCTTTAGTAAAATCTATAAAAGCAATGGACTGGATTATTGAATTCTATAGATTTTTCAAGGATTTGTTCTAAGAAGATTTGTTCAATAGTTCCTCTACCAGGCTGATAAGCAGCTTGTGATGCTGGAAAGAAGGCACAGAGGTCATATTTTATGTGTGCTGCTATTATATGCTAATGAAGAGTTTGTAGACATGGCTTAAGAGACTTATACAGTATCTCACAAAAGTGAGGACACCCCTCACATTCTGTAAATATTTTATTATATCTTTTCATGGGACAACACTAAAGATATGACACTTTGATACAACGTAAAGTAGTCATTGTACAGCTTGTATAACAGTGTAAATTTGCTGTCCCCTCAAAATAACTCAGCACACATCCATTAATGTCTAAACCCCTGGCAACAAAAGTGAGTACACCCCTAGTGAAAACATCCAAATTGTGCCCAATTAGCCATTTTCCCTCTCTGGTATCCAGTGACTCATTAGTGTTACAAGGTCTCAGGTGTGAATGGGGAGCAGGTGTGTTAAATTTGGTGTTATCGGCAGTGGCTCGGGAGGTAGAGCAGGTCGTTCAATAACCACATGGCCGGCGGTTCGAATCCCGCTCTCCCCAGATGTCCTGCCGTGGTGTCCCTGGGCAAGACACTTCACCCCAATTGCCCCTGGTGGGTCTGGAAGCGCCATGTTAGGCAGCATGCCACCATCAGTGTGTGAATGTGTGTGTGAATGGGTGGATAGCAGGATCTGTAAAGCGCTTTGGTCATCAAGAGATGAAAAAAAGCACTATATAAGTGAGTGCCATTTACCACTCTCACAGTCTCTCATACTGGTCACTGGAAGTTCAACATGGCACCTCATGGCAAAGAACTCTCTTAGGCCTTTTCCACCAAGATGGTTCCAGTGCTTAACTGGAGCCAGAGCCTAACTTGGCACCAGTTCTTTGGTTTTTGACCAGCAAAGCACGAGTCCCAGGCTCTCAAAAGTGGTGCCAACCTGGCCCCAACTACTTGCTGGGCCAGAGCTGGGAACCAGTTGACGTTGTTAACGTCCACTGCCATGGGCATGGTTAACTGACCAGCCTCAAAACATTACTGACCACCATGCTGCATTCCAAAACCAAACAAATTTGGAGCAAAGAGGAGAGACATTTCCTGCCTCTGTCCCTGGCTCTATGGACATGAGCAGAAGTACAAGATAGGCTGGAGGGGGCCACTCATCTGATGAACTGTTTTTGGGGATATGCCAGCCAACCGGGACCATTGTAACTGCCATGGATGAGGCCGTACAGCAAACTGTTCAAAACGCTACTGGTAAGTGTACTGTCTTTAAAATGCCAAAAGTTAACGAATATATATACATATATATATATCATCACCTTGGGATCGTCACTTCCTTGTGGTAACGTATCGTCACTTCCTGTTTTGCTGTCTGCCTGTGTGGTTTGCCTGTGTGGGTGCTCTCCAGCCATTAGCTATGGCTACTAGCTCTCCTTCCTCTCCTCCTCTGGTGTGCTCTCTCTGTCAGATGTTTAGCTACACCTCTGCCTCTTTTAGTGATAACGGTAAATGTAATAAATGTTGTCTTTTTGAGGCGCTCGAGGCGAGGTTGTCTGATTTGGAATCCCGGCTCCGCTGCATTGAAACACCGTCTGCGCCAGTTAATCTTGACGGACGCCCATTAGCTGCAGCGGAGCTAGCTAGCTTAGGCCCCCCTGTCAGCGGTCCCTCGGCTCTCCTCAGCAGCGAGGAGACTGGGTGGGTGACGATGAGAAGGAAGCCTAGTCGCAAAGCCCCGGTTCACCACCAACCTGTTCACGTCTCTAATCGTTTTTCCCCGCTCAGCGACACACCCGCTGAGGAAAAAACTCTGATCATTGGCGACTCTGTAGTCAGAAACGTGAACCTAGAGACTCCAGCGGCCATAGTCCAATGCATTCCTGGGGCCAGAGCAGGCGACATCGAGTCAAATTTGAAAATGCTGGCTAAAAGTAACTGTAAATATTCCACAATTGTTATTCACGCCGGCATTAATGACATCCGTCTCCGGCAGTCGGAAGTCACGAAACTTAATATAGAATCGGTGTGTGAGTTTGCAAAAACGATGTCTGCCACTGTAGTATTCTCTGGGCCCCTCCCCAATCTGACCAGTGATGACATGTTTAGTCGCTCGTCATCCTTGAACCGCTGGCTGTCTGTGTGGTGTCCTAAAAATGACGTGGGCTACATTGACAATTGGAGCTCTTTTTGGGGAAAACCTGGTCTTATGAGATGAGACAGCATTCATCCCACTTTGGATGGTGCTTCTCATTTATCTAACAATCTGGCATTTTTTTTATCCAAATTTCCAAAACCATGACTACTCAGAGTTGGGACCAGGAAGCAGAGTCGCAGTCTTACACGCCTCTCTGCAGCTCCTCTTCATCCGCCACCCCTCAGCTTAGCCCCTGTCTTCCCCATCAGAGAATCGTTGTCTGCTCCCTCCAAAGTGAATAAAAATATAATGTATAAGCATCCCAAAGTGATAAAGCAAAATACTGGTAAAACTCAAATTAAACATAAAGCCTCTAAATTGAATGATTTGGCCTCTGTTCCTCCTCATAATCTAAAAATTAAATGTGGTTTATTAAATATTAGGTCTCTAACTCCCAAGTCTCTGTTAGTCCATGATTTGTTAATTGATCATCAGATTGATTTAATATCCCTTACAGAGACTTGGTTAGGACAAGAGGATTATGTTGGTTTAAATGAATCAACTCCCTCTGGTTATTTAAACTGTCAAAATCCCAGAAGTTCTGGTCGTGGAGGAGGAGTAGCAACAATTTACCATTCCAAATTACTAGTTAATGTAAAGCAAAAAACATGTTATAATTCCTTTGAGGGCCTGGTCCTCAGTATTGGGCACTTTAGCAATTTTAGGTTAAACCCAATTTTATTTGCCATAATTTATCGTCCCCCATCAACCTACTCAGAATTTTTATCCGAATTTGCTGATTTCTTAGCTGATTTAGTGCTGAAATCTGATAGAATAATTATAGTAGGGGACTTTAATATACATGTGGATGTAGATAGTGACTGCCTTAATGTGGCTTTTAATTCAATATTAGACTCGATTGGGTTTTCTCAGAAAGTAGGAAATTCCACTCATTACCTCCACCATACATTGGACCTTGTTCTGACATATGGCATAGAAATAGAAAATCTTGTAGTGTCTCCTCATAACCCTGTACTGTCAGACCATTGTCTGTTAACATTTGATTTTACTATTTCTGACTATTTGGCTCCTAAAGAAAAATATTATTACAGTAGATGCCTCTCAGATGATGCTGTTTCCAAATTTATGCAGATCGTTTCCTCTATGCCATGTGTCAACACAACGGAAATAAGCTATAGACAGCTTGCTCCTTCTATAATTGATAACATGGTGGATAGTGTTTCAGCTTCTCTGCATCGGGCTCTAGACTTGGTGGCCCCCTTAAAAAAGAAAAAGTCTAATCAGAGATTTCTAACTCCTTGGTTCAACACAGAAACTCGTAGCTTAAAACAGAAGACTCGTCAATTAGAAAGAAAATGGCGCTCTACTAATTTAGATGAAATCTATTTAGCTTGGAGAAATCATCTTTTAATTTATAAAAAATCTCTTAGAAAAGCTAGAACAAGTTATTACTCTGCATTAATAGAAGAGAACAAGAATAATCCCAGGTTTCTTTTCAGTACTGTAGCCAGGTTGACAGAGTCAGGACTCTGTCAATCCTAGCATTCCCTTAGAGCTTACTAGTCAGGACTTTATGAACTTTTTCAATAATAAAATTTCATCCATCAGAGATAAAATCAATCAGATTCTTCCCACAGTTAACTTAAATACTGTAACTACTACAACTCCTTTTGATGTCTGTCTTGATGAGTTTACTCCAATCGACCTTTGTGAGTTAGACAAAATAGTTTCCTCATCCAAACCTTCAACTTGTCTTTTAGACCCTATTCCTACCAGGTTATTTAAAGAAGTCTTCCCACTTATTGATAGCTTTATTCTTCATATAATCAATTCTTCATTAACTTTAGGCCATGTACCGCAGGCTTTTAAAATGGCTGTAATTAAACCCTTACTGAAAAAGCCAACGCTAGATCCAGGAGCTTTAGCTAACTATAGACCAATCTCTAATCTCCCTTTCATTTCAAAAATCTTACAAAGAGTTGTTGCTACGCAATTATTTGACCACCTGCAGGGAAATGGTTTACTTGAAGAGTTTCAATCTGGGTTTAGAATCCATCATAGTACTGAAACAGCCTTAGCGAAGGTCACTAACGACCTCCTCATTGCATCTGATAATGGACTAGTTTCTGTACTTGTCCTTTTAGACCTTAGTGCAGCTTTTGATACTATCGATCATAATATTCTACTTGATAGATTAGAACACTATGTTGGACTTAATGGAACTTCGTTGCAGTGGTTTAGATCTTATTTATCTGATAGGTTCCAGTTTGTTCATGTAAATAATGAGTTTTCTTTCAACTCAAAGCTTAGTCATGGAGTTCCACAGGGATCTGTGCTAGGCCCTACTCTTTTTAGTTTATATATGCTTCCGTTAGGCAACATTATTAGAAAGCACTGTATACATTTTCATTGTTATGCAGATGACACACAATTATACCTGTCAATGAAGCCAGATGATACTAATCAATTAGCCAAGTTAGAAGCCTGTCTTAAGGAAATCAAAGCTTGGATGACTTGTAATTTCCTGCTATTAAATTCAGATAAGACTGAAGTCATTCTTGTTGGTCCAAAAAACCTTAGAAATTCCTTTCCAAATCAAACTTTCAGTTTGGATGCAGTTACTCTTTCTCTTAATAGCACTGTGAGGAACCTTGGAGTTATTTTTGATCAGGATTTGTCCTTCAATTCACATATTAAATTTGTTTCTAAGACTGCCTTCTATCATTTGCGTAATATTGCCAAGATTAGGAGCATCTTGTCTCAGAGTGATGCTGAGAAGCTGATCCCCGCTTTTGTTAGCTCGAGATTAGATTATTGTAATTCTTTATTATCAGGCTGTCCTAAAACATCTTTAAAAAGTCTTCAGCTGATCCAAAATGCTGCAGCAAGAGTTTTAACAGGTACTAGAAAGAGAGATCATATCTCTCCGGTTCTGGCCTCCCTTCATTGGCTTCCCATAGAGTTTAGAATTAAGTTTAAAATCCTTCTTCTTACTTACAAAGCTCTAAACAATCAGGCTCCTTTTTATTTAAAAGATCTGATACTACCGTATTATCCTAACAGAGCACTACGCTCCCAAAATGCAGGATTACTAGTAATACCTAGAATCTCCAAAAGTACAATGGGAGGCAGAGCCTTCAGTTATCAAGCTCCTCTCCTGTGGAATCAGCTGCCAATCTGGATTCGGGAGTCAGACTCGATCTCTGTTTTTAAGAATAGGGCTAAAACCTACCTTTTTGATATAGCCTACAATTAGGGAGGGATCATGTGTTTCTGAACCCTCCCTTAGTTATGCTGCTAATAGGTTTAGTCAGCCGGGGGACCTCCAGTAATGCACTGGGCCTCACTCCTTTCCTCACTCTCTACGAAATATTTTTTTTGCTGGTCATTAACATTTGTTTGTTCTCTCCCATAGATTGAGTCCCCATCGTGCTGTTTGCTCTCTACATGTCTGTTCTTTTCTTCTTCTCTATCCCCTCACCCCCCAGCCAGTTGCAGCAGATGACTGCCCCTCCCTGAGCCTGGTTCTGCTGGAGGTTTCTTCCTGTTAAAAGGGAGTTTTTCCTCTCCACCGTCGCCAAGTGCTTGCTCACAGGGGATCGCCTGATTGCTGGGGTCTTTCTGCAACTGTGGGGGTTCCCCCCTACAGTTGATAGTGCTATGAGATGACTGTTGCTGTGAAATGGCGCTATATAAATAAAGTTGAATTGAATTGAATATCCACTTGTATTGATATGTAACGACCAAAGTGCTGATTTTTTTTTTTTTTTTTTATACATACTCTTGTGCCTATAGTATTTTCTGTTAGCTATGCTAACAAGGTATTCATTCATTAATTTATCTTCTTCCACTTAATCCTTTTCGGGTCGCGGGGGGGCTGGAGCCTATCCCAGCATCTTTGGGCAAGAGGCAGGGTCCACCCTGGACAGATCGCCAGTCCATCGCAGGGCCAACACAGAGACAGACAACCATCCACTCTCACATTCATACCTAAGGACAATTGAGAATCCCCAGTTTAATGCCAATTAACCTAACGCATGTTTTTGGCATGTGGGAGGAAACCGGAGAAATCCACGCAGACACGGGGAGAACACGCAAACTCCACACAGATCACTGTTGGTCGGGGGCTGGGATCGAACCCAGGATCTCCTGGCCAAGGGTGAGTTGCTGTGTTGCCGCGGTGCTAACCACTCCGCCACCACGCTGCCTTGCTAACGGTGCTTTTACCATGACCAAACGTTTCTCTTCGCCATAAAGAAATGAACAGGCCATCTCTGCTGACGAAAACACCCACACCCACACACACCCACACACAGAGTGATGTGAAAAAGTGTTTGCCCCCTTCCCGATTTCTCATTTTTTTTTGTATGTTTGTCACACTGAAATGTTTCAGATCATCAAACAAATTTAAATATTAGACAAAGATAACAAGTAAACACAACATGCAGTTTTTAAATGAAAGTGTTTATGATTAAGGGGAAAAAAAATCCAAACCTACATGGCTCTGTGTGAAAATGATTGCCCCCTAAAAGTACTAACTGGTTGGGCCACCCCTAACAGCAACAACTGCAATCAAGCATTTGTAATTACTGACAATGAGTCTTTTACAGCGCTGTGGAGGAATTTTGGCCCACTCATCTTTGCAGAATTGTTGTAATTCAGCCACATTGGAGGGTTTTCGATCATGAACCGCTTTTTTAAGGTCATGCCACAGCATTTCAATCAGATTCAGGTCAGGATTTTAATTAGGCCACTCCAAAGTCTTTATTTTGTTTTTCTTAAGCCATTCAGAGGTGGACTTGCTGGTGTGTTTTCGATCTTTGTCCTGCTGCAGGAACCAAGTGCGCTTCAGCTTGAGGTCACGAACAGATGGCCGGATATTCTCCTTCAGCATTTTTTGGTAGAAAACAGAATTCATGGTTCCATTTACCACAGCAAGTCTTCCAGGTCCTGAAGCGGCAAAACAGGCCCAAACCGTCACACTACCACCACCATATTTTACTGTTGGTATGATGTTCCCTTTCTAAATTGCTGTGTTACTTTTACACCAGATGTAACGGGACACACACCTTCCAAAAAAGTTAAACTTTTGTCTCGTCAATCCACAGAGTATTTTCCCAAAAGTCTTGGGGATCATCAAGATGTTTTCTGGCAAAACTGAGGTGAGTCTTTATGTTCTTTTTGCTGAGCAGTGGTTTTTGTCTTGGAACTCTGCCATGTAGGCCATTTTTGCCCAGTCTCTTTCTTATGGTGGAGTCATGAACACTGACCTTAACTGAGGCAAGTGAGGCCTGCAGTTCTTTGGATGTTGTTGTGGGGTCTTTTGTAACCTCTTGGATGAGTCGTCGCTGTGCTCTTGGGGTAATTTTGGACGGCTGGCCTCTCCTGGGAAGGTTCACCACTGTTCCATGTTTTTACCATTTGTGGATAATGGCTCTTACTGTGGTTTGCTGGAGTCCCAAAACTTTAGAAATGGCTAGAAAATTGAACTCAGCTTTCAAAGATGTGATAAACCACAGTTAATTTATGTTTTAACAGGGGGGCAATCACTTTTTCACACAGGGCCATGTACAGTGGGGCAAAAAAGTATTTAGTCAGCCACCAATTGTGCAAGTTCTCCCACTTAAAAGATGAGAGAGGTCTCCAATTTTCATCATGGGTATACCTCAACTATGACAGACAAAATGAGAAAAAAAAAATCCAGAAAATCACATTGTCTGATTTTTAAAGAATTTATTTGCAAATGATGGTGGAAAATAAGTATTTGGTCACCTACAAACAAGCAAGATTTCTGGCTCTCACAGACCTGTAACTTCTTCTTTAACCTCTTGCACTCTGGGATACTGCGGGCGGTCACGTCTCTGCGTCCTAGTGCGTCCTCGTGCGTCCTAGTGCGCACTGTGTCTCAGTGCGCACTGAAAAAAAGAAGAAGCTGCATTTCCGTTCTTCCACTACAGACACAGCCGCGAACAGAAAGCCAAAGGAGTGTTTTGATTGGTTTAGATTTGATTGACCTCTCATTCGACTAATAAGAGCCTTGAATTGGGTTTCTGAAACCTTGAAGAACCAATGACTGAAAACCTAGCAAGAAGGACTCGCCTACCAACGACTGCGAATACAACGAGCCAATTGAAGCAGAGAAGTTCGACGATTGAAAGCGAAAGTAAATTGAAAGTAAAATCTGTTTTGTGTAAGCCGCTGTGTGTAATGGTAGCGTTCGCCAGTCTTTTTTTATTACTACTGTTCTTATTTGTTTTGAAAAATCGTTCGCCAAAACCGCAATCATGGAAGCACAAAACCGCAATAATGGAATCATGGTTTGACCGGGTCGTGTGACCAGAACCACGAGTCGTAACAAGCAGCTTCATGTTCGTCTGACAATGAGGAACAGATGTTCGCCAACGACACTGCTGTCGTGGACAGGTAAGTGTTATAAGCTAAATTATTCTTTATCACTGAAAATAGTAATCAAAATGACTTCTGACCGATCGGTAATTACAACTGTGCGTCATCACCACATGACGGACCTTTGACGGACCGTTTTTTTGTACGCCGCGCTCCTCTGTAGCGGGGGGGGTGCTTGTTATCCTCTACATTGCAGATATTTTAGTATAATTTTTATTGCACTGTAGGTTATATTTTCTTGTAAAAAAAAAAAAAAAAAAAAGGCCACATTTTTTACGTGGCATGCTTCTTTGTATGTGGGGGGCTTGTTTGTTCGTTCATTCATTCATGAATGAATACCCCCCCCCCACACACACACACACACAGCCCTGAGTGTCACCTTTCATTTGAGCCCAAGATCAAGCTTCTATGTTGAATCATTCAAAAGTTATAGATGTTTTTCCAAACTGTGCCATTTGGCACAATTTGGCACAGTTCAAAAACGCCTGGGAACAACCTGAGAAAAAAGCTGTGTAATATATTCATTTTTTGTGGTATTGTTACAAAATTTTGACCCCAGCTGGATAACACTTTGTTCTACATTTCTGTTGCATTTTCCAGCCAGTATCTGACAGCTGTGTTATTTGCAAGCATTTGTATCTAAAAAAAAAAAACCACCCAGGCAAACTTTATTTTCTTCAAGTTCAGTATGTTTAGATGACTGTTACTCAGTGGCAGGAGCACTTAGAGAGATTATGACTGTTTTGCCAAAAAATTCAAAGTGTTTTCTTTTAAATGAGACCAACCCCATGAAGATGCTGCAAAGGGTTGAAGAACAGCTTTTGATTTACTTTGGGTACGTTATTTTTTGGCGTTTTTAGGGAAATTGACCAGAGTGCCAGGGGGTAAGAGGCTCCTCTGTCCTCCACTCGTTACCTGTATTAATGGCACCTGTTTGAACTCGTTATCAGAATAAAAGACACCTGTCCACAACCTCAAACAGTCAGACTCCAAACTCCACTATGGCTAAGACCAAAGAGCTGTCAAAGGACACCAGAAACAAATTTGTAGACCTGCACCAGGCTGGGAAGACTGAATCTGCAATAGGTAAGCAGCTTGGTGTGAAGAAATCAACTGTGGGAGCAATTATTAGAAAATGGAAGACATACAAGACCACTGATAATCTCCCTCGATCTGGGGCTCCATGCAAGATCTCACCCCGTGGGGTCAAAATGATCACGAGAATGGTGAGCAAAAATCCCAGAACCACACGGGGGGGACCTAGTGAATGACCTGCAGAGAGCTGGGACCAAAGTAACAAAGGCTACCATCAGTAACACACTACGCCGCCAGGGACTCAAATCCTGCAGTGCCAGACGTGTCCCCCTGCTTAAGCCAGTACATGTCCAGGCCCGTCTGAAGTTTGCTAGAGAGCATTTGGATGATCCAGAAGAGGATTGGAAGGATGCCATATGGTCAGATGAAACCAAAATAGAACTTTTTGGTAAAAACTCAACTTGTCGTGTTTGGAGGAGAAAGAATGCTGAGTTGCATCCAAAGAACACCATACCTACTGTGAAGCATGGGGGTGGAAACATCATGCTTTGGGGCTGTTTTTCTGCAAAGGGACCAGGACGACTGATCCGTGTAAAGGAAAGAATGAATGGGGCCATGTATCGTGAGATTTTGAGTGAAAACCTCCTTCCATCAGCAAGGGCATTGAAGATGAAACGTGGATGGGTATTTCAGCATGACAATGATTCCAAACACACCGCCCGGGCAACGAAGGAGTGGCTTCGTAAGAAGAATTTCAAGGTCCTGGAGTGGCCTAGCCAGTCTCCAGATCTCAACCCCATAGAAAATCTTTGGAGGGAGTTGAAAGTCTGTGTTGCCCAGCGACAGCTCCAAAACATCACTGCTCTAGAGGAGATCTGCATGGAGGAATGGGCCAAAATACCAACAACAGTGTGTGAAAACCTTGTGAAGACTTGGGTATATAACAAAGTATTGAGATGAACTTTTGTTATTGACCAAATAGTTTCCACCATCATTTGCAAATAAATTCTTTAAAAATCAGACAATGTGATTTTCTGGATTTTTTTTCCTCATTTTGTCTCTCATAGTTGAGGTATACCTATGATGAAAATTGGAGACCTCTCTCATCTTTTAAGTAGGAGAACTTGCACAATTGGTGGCTGACTAAATACTTTTTTGTCCCACTGTAAGTAGCCTGTTCATTTTAATTCTATGAAGTGTTTGTATGTTACGTCAAAGTTTTTAACTTTCTCTGACACAGTAGTGGTGAAATAGAGCTCAGAAAATAACGGACGATCCTCAAATAGCTTTAAATGAACAAATGGCTATTAAATACAGTAGATACCAGGGCTTTTCCTTGTGGACTGGATCCAACATCTGTCAAAAATAGACTTGTTTCGTTTCATTAGCGATCAAAATCTGAAAATCTGACGAGCCAGATTTGTTTCGCAGTGGTCCGGATGGATTAAAACATTGACGAGAATGGGAACTATATGCTGCAGAGATTGGATTGCAGCTGCAACGGACTGGATCTGGAGTCAGTGGAAATCCTGGGTAGTCACCTGTTTGTTGGCCATCACGAGCAGAACAGCATCCCTCAGCTCGTCTTCAGCCAGCATTCGCATCAGTTCCTCCCTCGCCTCGGTTATTCGCTCCCTGTCATTGCTGTCCACTACAAAGATGAGGCCTGAAACACCAGAAAAAAAAAGGAGAGGTGGTTTATGACAGACATGACGTGTCAAACAGGCAGCAGTGATCCGTGAGTGTTCACACCTTGTGTGTTTTGGAAGTAATGCCTCCATAGTGGTCTGATCTTGTCCTGACCGCCGACGTCCCACACTGTAAAACTGATGTTCTTGTATTCTACCGTCTCAACATTAAAGCCTGCAGAACAAGTGGGACAAAGCAAAGTTACGGGATTGTTAGGGGGCTCAGTTTGTCCTTGTGTTCTGTCAAACTGTTACTGAAGGACTCACCAATTGTTGGGATGGTGGTTACAATCTCCCCCAGTTTGAGCTTATACAGGATTGTGGTTTTTCCAGCAGCATCTAGTCCCACCATCAGGATCCTCATCTCCTTCTTTCCAAATAATGACTTAAATAAATTTGCAAACATATTTCCCATCTTGGCTCACCTGTGGAAATACATCAAACATCATGCCATCAGGTGCCTAAAACACACTTACGTAAGCGGCACATGATAAACTCATGTCAACTTAACTGTGGAAGGTTTTGAGTAGGGATGCTAATGATTAATTGACTTTAATTGTCGATAAGAATTTAGTCAAGTAAATTAAATTAGTTATCAATTAATAGAAAGTGGTGCAGTTCTTTATTTTTTTCCCCATTAAATGTAGTAGCGTGGCCAGACCTGGCGAGGGTGCTATGGCCTAATCTCTACCACAACTGGCGTACTTGAACACAGCACTCACTCAAGAACATGAAGTGGTCTAAACAGAGTGCACTGTGGGACAATTTTAAACTAATAAATGACAGTGTTTAACCTACCACTATATTTGGGGGGGGGGCGGCTCCCCCCACCCCCCAGGTGTCAAGTTAATCTTCTATCTCAGAGATTCCCAAGTGGGAGTCCTGAGACGCTTGGGATGGGGGGGGCAGATGATTTTCAGAATCCCCCTGATGTGATTACGCAGGTGACATGTCACTTTAACTGCGCCACAGTAAACGTTACAGGTCACACACAGGTCAGCGTGCACCAGTAGATTTCGTCTGAACAGCTCAAATTAACACACTACACTAAGCCTAGAATATTATTTTTAAAAATGAAATGGTGGTTAATACTGACCAAAGACAATGCAGAGAGGCCAGCAGAGACAGCAGCAGAGAGTGGAGAAATGCTGTCAGAAAGGCCATTGACTTCTGGGGCAGGGGGAGGAGGACAGCACCGTACAGAGGTCCATAAGTTTGGAGTCTGGAGTTTGCATGTTCTCCCCGTATCTGTGTGGGTTTACCCCGGGATTTCTCCGGTTTCCCCCCACAGGCCAAAAACATGCAGGTTAGGTTAACAGGAGACTCTAAAGTGGCCCTAGGTGTGAATGTGTGTGTGAATGGTTAAGGGATAGCGCCGTACCGTGGCTGCTTCATCTATCCAGGTGGATGCCCTCAATTTCCCCTCTGGGGATCAATAAAATATACAAAATTAAAAAAAAAAAAAAAAAATCATAAGCAGTCGGACCAGCTGCCAAGTGTCACAAGTATCGAGAGGAATATATTCCATATGGATTCATGCATCATTTTCAGTGAAGTACAACATCCCCAATGTGTAGCGTGTACCGAGGTGCTTACACATGAGAGTTTAAAGCCCGTAAGAATGCTCAGACACTTGAAAACTAAGCACCCATCTCTTGCCACTAAACCAGTGGATTTTTTCCACCAAAAGAAAGTTGTAACTAATCAAACAACCACCACTATCAAAAGCTCAAAAGGTGGCATATTTAATTGCATAGGCAAAAACGCCACACACAATCAGAGAAACCCTAATAAACCTGCTGTTATTGCAATGAGTCTGACAATGCATTGGCATAAACAGGCGCAGGAGCTGACAGGACCATATCCCGGCGCATCATGGACATGGCCCACAACATAAAATGTCAGCTGATTGACAGAGCGAAGAAAGGGAAATATGCTTTGCCAGCATTTTTTTTTTGGGGGGGGGGGGGGGACAGTCTCTGTCACCGTTATTTCGGGGGTTGCGGGCTGAAAAGTTTGGGAACCCCTGTTCTATCTAAATGCAAGGAATCTCTGTCTGTGTAGAAAGGGTAGTCCCCACAATTGATGATCAGAAAATTGGTCCCCATAAAACATGAAAACAAGTATGCGTGTGTATGTGTGTTCCTGTCTTTCTATTCTTGTGTGGACCACCCCTCGACAAACCACCTTTTTTGTGAGGACATTTTTCCTTGTGAGGACATTTGGCCTGGCCCTCATAACGAAAGATGCTAAAATTGCTAGGATCAACTCCCCAAAGTGCAAGATACACCATTATGAATATAAGTCATAAAAGATCACACACATAAGTGATCTGACAAAGACATAAACAAGGGTTCCGAAACAGTTGCTAATACTGCATGTCCCACTCGTTTTCAATAATTAGGCATTCTGTAATTTTTCTATATTTATTTTTCTATATAGCGCCAGAAATTTGTTGTTGCCGACCTTCACGCTGAACAGGAATGTGTATACTTTTTATATCTACTGTAAGTCATCCAAGATATGTATTAGATACAACTACTGTATCGATTTGGAAAGCCCACATCATTTCTTTCAGTAGTTACTGTGTTAAGAAGATTTAGGGAAAAATCTGACCTGACCTTTGACCTCAAGGTCATTCGATGAGAGTGAAATTGCAAAATGGGCATCATCAGAGTACATCAAACCATGGTACCAAGTTTCAAAACAGTTGAAACAAAACTGTAGGAGGAGTTGATTTCACAAGACAGTCACTGTCTATGAAGTGAGGTGAAACAGGAGGTCATAGGTCAGGGGCTACAACTCCCGCAAAAATCATCTGGTCAGAACCAAATTGCAACATGCGCATCCTCAGTATACATCAAACCATGGTACCAAGTTTCAAAACAATCAGACCAAAACTGTAGGAGGAGTTGATTTCAAAAAAGTGGGACAGCTTCGACCAGTGGGGGGTAATAAATCAATTATTTATTTATATCACATTTGACCATATTTGGAACTGCATTCTTAAAATGCATTTACAGAGTCGGTCAGTAGAGGGATGCTAATCGAAACCTAGATGCCACTCTGTATATCTAGCATGTACCCCATCTAGGGCTGCAATGATTAGTTGATGTCGATAACGTCAATCATAAAAATTTGTTGATGCAGATTTTTATTGTCGACAAGTTTTAGTAGTTAGTTTAGTAGTTTTAAAGTTTATAATGCATGCCATGGAAATGTTTAACTGTTCCAGCAAAGAAGAAGAGGAATGCATCATGGCTACACGGAGAGAAAATCATGGAGAAGGCCAAAGGTTTCCAAAGTATGGGAGAATTTTACCTAAAATAAATAAATGAATCAAGGTAAATGTAGACCGTAAAGCAAAGACATATCACCACTGCACTACGGCGATGCATCTGTCCCTCATCCTCTCTGTTTTCCCGTTTCTGGCGAACAGTCAGTGGAACTCCGCAGTGCTTCGCCCCGGTGATGAATGAATGAAGTCAGCCCACTTTGCCGGTCAGGTTAGTGAGTACAGTTAGTGCTTATTTTCAACGAGCGACTCTCAGCTTTAGAAAAGTGACCACACTATTAGTGTGTAGTGCTTAACCCCTGGCACTCTGGTCAATTTCCCTAAAAACGCCAAAAAATAACGTACCCAAAGTAAATCAAAAGCTGTTCTTCAACCCTTTGCAGTATCTTCATGGGGTTGGTCTCATTTAAAAGAAAACACTGAATTTTTTGGCAAAACAGTCATAATCTCTCTAAGTGCTCCGGCCACTGAGTAACAGTCATCTAAACATACTGAACTTGAAGAAAATAAATTTTGCATGGGTGTTTTTTTGGATACAAATGCTTGCAACTAACACACAGCTGTCAGATCCGGGCTGGAAAATGCAACAGAAATGTAGAACAAAGTGTTATCCAGCTGAGGTCAAAATTTTGTAACAATACCACAAAAAATGAATATATTACACAGCTTTTTTCTTAGGTTGTTCCCAGGCATTTTTAAACTGTGCCAAATTGTGCCAAATGGCAGAGTTTGGAAAAACATCTAACTTTTGAATGATTCAATATAGAAGCTTCATCTTGGGCTCTAATGAAAGGTGACACTCAGGGCTGTGTCTGTGTGGGGGTGTTATTCATTCATGAATGAATGAATGAACAAACAAGCCCCCACACACAAAGAAGCATGCCACGTAAAAAATGTGTGGCTTTTTTTTACAAGAAAAAATAACCTACAGTGCACTAAACCAACTCTTGTACTAGGTGCTACTCTTAGTAGTAGGTGCAGTGCTACAAGAGCTGTGAAAATCAAAAGTATCTTATTACCATAAACTGATAGATCATGCAAAGGGTAACAACAGTTCCCTATGGAGGCATTTAAATAACTTACAAATAAAAAAAATGTTCAGAAGGGTGTAAAGGAACTTAGAATCAATGGCAAGACCATCAGTGACAAGACTACATTGGCAAATGAATTTAATTCATATTTTGTGGACTCTGTGGAAGACTTAACAAAAAACTTTGTGCTGCCAAATGTGCTTAACAACACTAAATCAATACTTCCAACAGATTCTTTTCACATCGATGAGGTAAATGAGGAGTTAATTGCTGGTATTGTTAAAACACTGTCAAACTCAAAAACTAATGATATCTACAATATGAGCACTTCCTTTCTCAAAACGCACAGCAAAATATTAATCAAACCACTGACTCATCTCATTAATCTCTCCATTAGGTCTAGTACATTTCCATCTGGTTGGAAAAAAGCTGTCGTCATACCAGTCCATAAATTAGGCAGTAAAGACGATATATGCAATTACCGCCCAATCTCTATTTTACCAGTCCTGTCTAAGGTTCTTGAAAAAGTTGTAGCTACACAGCTGATAGACTATTTACAAGACAGTCAACTTCTTCATCCACATCAATTTGGTTTTAGACCAGGATACTCAACAGAAACAGCAAATTGTTGCCTTATTGAAAATGTCAAACAGTCCTTGGACAGGGGTA